>BCHH01000007.1:999178-1144347 GCA_001599595.1 Beverwykella pulmonaria | reverse complement strand
ACCTCGGGAGGCCACAGACCTCGGGAGGCCACAGACCTCGGAACATCTGATCGGGGTGACTAAGCACATTCCATGTATATAGCTGAGGTTCCAAACCTCCGAGACTCTGCATCGAATTCATAAGTATTCTTTTGGCACTACATTGGCTCCTCGAGCACCTGGCCCCTTACAGGGTTTAGGAGCCAGATTGGGGCGGGTGCCGTGAGTAGGATGCGCATGTCGTCGTCCTGCCTTACTGTTGTGTTGTGGGCTGGTAGAGCCTGTGCTTGTCTTCTTTAGGGCGTGCTTCCTGAAACGGGATAGTCGCTCTCCCCTAAGGGGGATGTTGAAGCAGCCTCTGCGTACGTCTTTCTAAGGTGTTTAGCAGCGCTTGAGTTGCTGTTGCTGTCGCTGCTGCTGGCTGTGCGGCTGGTGCTGCTTCCAGTGCTTATGACTGAGGTGGTGATGGCCTGGATAACCAGGCGCTGGAGGTCGTCCGCAATCCCCGCATCTTTGGGGTTCTTGAAGCCCCTCATGCAATTGTCAATGGCCTCTGCTAGGGCCGTAGTAATGATTTCGCGCCTCTGGGTAGCGTGCCTGGCGGCGGCGAGGTGGGGGGCAATCGCGCTGGTGACGGCGTTGGCTGCTGTACCAGCTCTGTCCTGGGTGTTTGCACCGCCACCGAGTTGAAGGCGTGCTGGCGCGCGGATATCCATCGCGCGGTGCCTCTTAGAGGTGCGAATATTATTCTGTCTAGCAGACTCGGGCCCCGCTGGCCTAGTGCAGCCCTCTGGGGGGAGGGGAGATGGCTGCTGGCGGTTAGGGGATGCCCCAGGTGCTGCTGCAGAATCTGCCATTTACCTCACCGCGCAGCAGCGCAATGAGTAGAGGGCGGGAGAAGACTAGAATTCGAAAATTCAGGCCTGTTTCAGCTAGGTTTAGATGGATAATTAATAAGGAGTACCAGTCTAACAATCTAGAAAAATTGGTGTTCGGTGAGATTCTAGTTTAGCCATCTCCAAAGTAGCAAGAATCAGGCACACTGCCCAGATTGGGCTTTGGATGCTCAGCCTCGACCAAAATGTCCGCATACACTTCCGGAAATCCTCCCTTTGTCCTTGCAGTTAGGCGAACAGTCCGCGTTGGGACCTGAGTACCACTCTGTCCACGTCCGCTGGTGCACTCTCGTATGGATTTCAATGCTTTATAGTATAGCTATACAACAGCCTGAAAGCGCGGTCAAGCTGATGAATGACTCCAATTTCAATAGAGAAGAAAAGTCTCGAACTACTATGATCATATCATTACTTCTCACTAAAAATCCCGTGCCCGTGACTGTTCCACTGGATGCAAAAATGAGTATAAACATAAGTTCCCGACATCATCTGATCAACAATATGATGGTTGACTGCGAGTGTACTCGGTCCCTTGTGGTCTTTGATCGTTGTTCTAAAAAAAGCCGAACTGAGCATTAGCCAGAAAGGGCCTGAGTGTATCTCGGACTGTTAGGTATTAGTGTTTCGCATGCCTCAAAACGTGAAATGGGATATCACTCCATGCCGAGGTTCATGCAAGTGTGGCGTTCCGGAAATAAACAAGCCTCCCAAATGCTTGACCAAGCTAATCTGCAGGGAACAATTTTGAGAATAAATCACATATGGGGAATCTCACTAAAATTTCGCCAGGGAAGCATAATGAGCGAGCGATAATACCAGGATTATGCCATCAATTTCACATTCAAAGAAGTTTTCGAGGTGATCAAAGAGATCCTAGATTCTCAGACTAGATGAGTGACGCAGAAACCAGAGAATTATGCTGAAGGTGCAGGAACAAGGACATCCTCGGCGCAAGAATCTTAAATGAGATATTTCATCGCACTCCAGGTCAATATCGGAATTTCACCAAGTCACCACACCATACACAGCCTCAAAGTAACAATACCAAATAACGTGGTGTCGATACGGGATTCCTGTTGGCACATTAGTCGGTATGAAGGAGTAGTGGCAAGGAAAGTTCTCACCTCCAGAACGGAAGCTCTATCCCTCATTGTCCGTGTTCGCAGTCGGAGTTCTAGGCGAATACAGCCAGCGCCTGGGGAGGCTAGTAAGGCCAGTAGATCGAGTACAATCGTGACTACCATCTATCAGCGTGTATACGTCCGTAGTCCGTCGATCTGATGCTTACTCGCAGACAAGGACGGGGCCGCTAGCACTGGCCGAGAGTGCAAAGCCAAAGACTACGAGAGCCGCGATGAGATTCATGGTGATGGAGGCGCGGTATTGAATGAATTGCTTTAGAGAAAAATTCTGAATGAGTCAATCGTTTCTTTGAGCAAGAAGTGGATTCTGATAAAAAGATGAAAGATCATGAGAGCCGCTGCACCCAAACTTTATACTTCTTGCATTGCTTAACTCGTTGGGAAGTTCTCTCATCCGGATTTGAGCGAGAGACGAGTGAATTCTGAAACCCTCGTGCATAGAGTGCAACTCGGTGCTGGATGAATATGTCCAACCTGCATGTAATATCGTGAAATTTGACGGGTAACATATCCTTCTAGTATGGGTGTACCCAGCTTCTTATTGGGGGAATGGTTTGGTGGAAATGAGAAGGGGGTGCGTAGAAGGGAGACGTAGCTAATGTTAGAGATCTTCACTGACTACAATGACTCGTGGAGAATACGTTAATCGCCACATTATTTGGTAGGAGGGCGATTGGTATGGTCGTTCATATCTCGGAGTTATCAGGAGTTGTATCCTTGTAAGTGGTACGAGACGAGACGAACTGAGATTCAATGGGTTGCCTGAATTCTAGATGGATTGGATACCTTGTAACTCACGGGATCGCCGAGAATTGTTCCAAAACTGTCACTAAAAGTGTATCAAAGGCTTAATGTGTGCTTAGAGGTAAAACTGTCGAAAGCAAATCCGAGATTCACTGCTTTTCAAGCGAACAAGTGACATATGATTAGCAGACAATCGACACTGGGTCTTGATAGACTGTTAAACAACCATGATATCAAACGAAACTACCAGAATTCAATAATTCTTACCAGATTTGGGACGAAACAGACACTGATTAGAACTATACGGGTTAAAGCTTGGTGGGGTGAAAAGGCAGTTTCGGCACAAAAGCAGTAAATCAGGGCACTTGGCGCCTCACAAGCATATTCGTTAGCAACGGTCGGCAGCAATTGAATATATCTCCCAGCCTAGTTCGTTTGGGACACAGACCTTTGGGCGTCGTGAGTTAGTTGCAAAGATTGTATAACGGTGAAATGCAAAAGTACCGAAGTTGGCGACCCAATCAATCCTGGTGTGTCGAAAAAGTCCCATGAATATCCTTCGCTAAATTTGACTTATGCCTAGCCCTTTTTTTCGTTGAATTGTCCGATATTGTCATCTGAGTGAAATCAGGAGACTGAGGAAACTGTCAGGCGTGGGTCCTGCTATAAGGGTTAGCGGATATCAAAGGCGAGTGTAGAACGAAAGTTCACACCGTTCAAATGTTAGACTCTACCTATCATCATTCTCCACTTCGATCTTGGGAGCACTAGCACCCCTAAGGACGTAAGGATGGCCCGGGATAGCTGGTGAATTCCAACGATCTCTTGCTTAAAACTACTCTGTACTTTGTGCAGTATATAATGCGTGTCAATTCTTCTGATTGTTCCATTTACAGGGGAGTCGTAATCAGAGGGCTTGAAATTAACAGCGGAAACGGAGGAAGTAAATGCCAAAGCAGCAAGAATAGCAGTAAATTTCATCGTAATGGGAGGTTGGGAAATGAAGAATTTGGATGAAGAGCCGAGCTAGGATGCAAATATTGGGTCTTGATGAAAATGAATGATTATTCTACCCGAATTTATGATGTTCTACCAAAGTTCGTCCCTCAAGGTCTGCTAGTGATGCCGAAAAGTTGAATCATTACCTAATACAGCAACAACGGAAGTTAGAAGCAAAATTACAACAATCGTGCGATTGATTCTACCGCTTTAGACTCTGAAACCGACACCTCTCGTTTTCGCGTCGTTCATTGTTGGTGGGATATGATGCCTCTGGGGTTAGATAAGTTAGTGTTGATTGAGAATTGTAAGCTGGGGTGCAGAGGAGAGAGTATGAAGATGTGTATTGTATGTCTGTGTGTATGTATGTGTATGAGATGTGTGATATGTACAGGTGATATATATATGACGGAGTGATTACTCAGTGGCATATCCACGTGACATAGTGTCCTGCTTACAAGAATACCACGCTTTGAGTGTGCTTTATTGTAGTCTTTGAGTCATGGATAATTAGTCCAGTCAATAATTACTTCTCAGCTTTGAACATGTTATAGTTTGGTAACTTGTAACTAGTGTTTAGTTGCATAGGCTGAAAGCGTTGGTTGGCACAAAGGCCATTGGCACTATTCTGAACTCCTCTAACAGTAGAATTAAATCTCAAAATAACCTTATTCTGATCATGCAATCCGCTAGAAAGTTGGGCACGGGCTAAATTATGTTGGTGTCTGTACGAAACGCCGCTTCCATGCCTGTAAGGTTTATTAGTGTTTAAAACACTCCCACGTGGCTATGGTTATCTTGCTTCTTATCCGCTGCCTCGAAGTAGCTCTGAATGGTCTTCTAAGATCAAGTCGAACAAATGAAATCAATCAATCGAGTCAGTTGAAGTAAACGTGGATGAATATAGAACTTTATATCGCGAGGCTTCATGCGAGTCCGCTGGCCAGGATCGTTCATCCGTTTAATGCTATGATAGGTGCATAATACTGCACTAAGCGACTGTGGCAGCGCGATATCCGAGCCAATGGCGAAACTCTAGCCGAGCCCCCACACCAGGGGCGCACCCCGAACCCCGAAGGATTTCCATTCCTTGCGGGATGACCTTATTCTCTACTAGTTTAAAAAGGGAATTTTCCACGTATTTACCTAGGAAGCGCCAAGTAGCAGGATTTAAGCTGGTTGAATTTCCATATAAGATATCTCGTGCGCGAAAATCCTGGCATTGAACCATCTACGGAAAATCGCACTCAACCCTCCTTATCGGTATATTTACAATTCCTTGTTAAATTCATAGCCATCTACATGTCGACCCCAGAGGAGGATTGGAGTCTGAAAGGGGCTGCCCGGCCTTGGCTCTGGTTCACCTTCTTTATTTTAACCTGTTTGGTCATTGTCGCTTTTCCGAGTCGCCTCAATCGATGGACTGCTGTCTCCATTCTGATGGTCTCAGCATACGGTGCATTTCAAACCGCAGAGAACTTCTCCCCTGACTATATTTTCAACGATATCTATCTTCGGTTGATTTTCATTGTTTCATCCAATATAATATATTTGTGCTTTAAAGATGCGTCCCCAGGCAGCGTAAGTCCCTAATTTCTAAAAATCCCTAGTATCACTACTTAAATTCATGGAAAGGGACTCGAAAGAAACGCTAACTCAAAAGGTAACCCTTGGATAAGCGGATATAAGCTTCTCTTCAACACCAGGGGTGTCGGGACCTCTTGGGAGGTGCCGTATTTGTGGCCCGGCCAAAAGACCACTGATGAATGGGCAAAGCCACCCAACCAACTGGAGAAGGAAAAAGCGAAAAAGGCATCACGCAAGCCCATGTTGCCCTCTCGGGGTAAATGGTCTGCTATTTCAGTTCGAGGTGGCTATTTAATCCTAAACTTCCTATTGCTCTGTTGTTACTACGTACGTAGTGCCCATCCTCCCCCCTAATCGCTTTGAAGGAATACAATAACCTTACCTTTTCGCCTACAGGATTTCTTGGACCCCAAATTTTTCTTAGGTATAAATGATGCAGACTACGCACCTGAAAAGGCAAGCATCATCCGACGAATTGTACAGCAATGCATCGGGTCTACATCTACGACTCCTGTTACGAAACGAGAATGGATGGTTCGTGTACACGAAGCAGTTTCCAATTTCTTGCCAGACTACCTGATGTTGTCTGCATACCACGATTTTTTCGCAATCATTTTCATAACCGTGGGCCTCGACAAATCCTGGGAGTGGCCGCCACTTTTCGGTTCAATTACCGAAGCCTACAGCATGCGACGATTTTGGTCTTTGTTCTGGCATAGGCTGATCTACAGATCGTACAACTCACATGCCGCCGTCATATCCAGTTGGCTCGGAATCAACCAGAAGACCGTATTTTCCCGGTTCATCAACAACTATCTTGTCTTCTTGCTGTCCGGAGTCATGCATGGAGCGGTGATGTGGAAGTTCGGAACAAAGTGTGCTTGGAGCGGGAGTATGCGCTACTGGTTGATGCAACCTGTGGCCTTCGTGTTAGAAGGTATGGTCCAGTTCTACTGGGGAAAGTTTCGGCGAAGCAAATTGTCTTGGGTTCGGCCTTCAGTCCTTTCAGTCTTCGAGCGAGTCGTAGGTTATACATGGGTGCTTGCTTGGTTGATTTGGGAGGCCCCAAAACGTAGCTTTGCCATCAGGAACTGTAATGTAATGTCGACCGACTAAAACACTCCTCATTTTACTTCGCCACACTAAAATTTCTTCTCCTGGATTCTGGGGTAGCCTTTGTATTATCGAAGCCTGCAGATGTGAAGAAATGGCGACGGCAATGGAAAGCCGAAAGAGTGAAAACAATGCCAGAAGTCAGTCCTTTCGAGACGATCTTCTTTTAGTTGTCGAAACAGATCATACTCGTTCTTGTGTTCCTCATTTTGCCTTCTGCATGATGAAGGATTAAGACCCTTGTAAATCCTTTCTACGGGGGTCTTATCAAGGTAAGGGGGCCTGCAAACACTTTAGTACTTTGGTGTAAGCGCCGAGCCACGCATGGAAGACTCACCCAAATTCCTTCCACTCATCTCGTGCGACACAAATTAAATAGTTTGCATATTGGCGGGGCTTATCCAAGCGCCCCCTACTATAAGTCTGTGGCACGTGCGGGCCTTCTAGAAACCCGATACATCAATTAGTCCTTTGTCTCGCTTCAACGTTGCATGTTTCTCAATTACTCTTCCACTCTCGGCCTCTCTTGGGTTCTCTTTTGTTGATTGCTATATACCCAGGGAATCTTTCTTTTGAAGAAAGGCGACAAGGAATTCCCAGTCAAGTGCCCTAAGAAAGAATGACTCCAGAAACAGAGCAGGATTTAGCACACACTCTTCTTATTGAGCTTCTAGCGTATGTATAATTGCAAATGCGTCACGCAAAATTGCTGAAAATCTGAAAGGCACCAATTTGCGTATCCCGTTCGTTGGTAAGCGTTTCCTTGGAAAATCAGTGATTACAAGGTCTCTAATATCTTCCTAGGATCGAAACCCAAAATGTGATTCTGAAAGAACAAAATGTTGACAGAATGCTCGAAATCGGCCCAGGATCTACACTCTTGAATATGGCAAAACGAACAATGAAACAAGATCTAGACACTTGGGATGAGGTTCAAATTGCTTCCAAAAAGCTTTTGGCGTATAACATGGATAGAGAGAGTATATATTACGACGAAAAGCAAAAGGTTGAAGACTGCGTAGACGCAGCACAAGAAGAGGCCACGAGACCACCACCAGCCGTAATAGAAGGACAGTGCCTGCCAGCAGAAGCCTACTCAGTACAAAAAACATCTTCCGTAAATGTTTATTCAGCTTCGGAAGTGCCAGATTCTCCAGTTAGCGCTTTGGCAGCCATTCGCACAATTTGCTCCCTAAAGTTTAAGAAGCCTATATCAAAGACCAATGCAAACGATACAATTCGAAGTCTTGCTACAGGCATGATTTATCCCTTAAGTTGCTACAAGGCCTTTCTAACGTATTGAGTAGGGAGATCAACGCTACAAAATGAGATCGTGGGAGACTTAGAGAAGGAGTTTGGATCATTGCCCAATAGCGCAGAAGACATACCGCTGGATGAATTAGGTACCATCATTGAGTCCAACAAGAGTGAAGGACTCGGCACAGTCACAAAATTACTCACTGAGCGCACGGTATCCTCCAAGTTCCCAGGGAGCATGACCGTCGGCTCTATTCGGAGTTATCTTCAGACGAGATGGGGATTTAAACGAGGCCGACAAGACGCGATACTACTAGATTTCGCCGTTAGCCAACCAGTCACGCGTATTACAGACGAAAAGAACGCCAAAGAATTCCTGGACACGATTGTACTGAATTATGCATCTATCAATGGCCTGAAGCTTGACCATTCCACTCGAGGACAATCTGTTGCTTGTAAAATGCAGGGTCTGAGTCCTCTAGAGGTACAGCAAATGACGAAGAGATCAGACTCGCTGATAAGAAAGAAGATTGACTTGTACGCTGAGCATATCGGACTCGACGTCAACGCAGCAGCAGACTTGCGAGATCAATTACAGATCATGAACAAGGATCAGAGACGTCTACTCGACTGCTGGGATCTCGAACACGGTGAGACATATGCTCTAGGTATCTCCACGAAGTTTGATCAGCTCAAAGTACGGAATTATGATTCTTCCTGGGCCTGGGGACTACAGGATCTTCTCGAGTTGTGCCACATCCTAACCCGTACTCCAGACACGACGGAGATACAACAATTGTCACACCAAATCCACCATATTATCAATTGCTCAAGCCAGCTTATTTTGGATGTGATGAAGTATCATTTGGGAAATTTTAACATCAGACACGAAAACAGCAAAGCTCTCAACGGTTTAATTCAGCTCACTGAACAACGAATTAACCAAAAGTCTGCCTGTGCACCAGTCACAACGATATCTCCGCCTTTCACAAAACCGTCAACAGGGCTTGATGATGGAGGAAATATCATTTATGAGGAAGTTCCTCGATCCCATGCGAGTTCTACGGCAGCTTGGGCAACTGATCTGTTGGATCGATCAAGTATTGCTATTTACGCACGTGGCCGCCCATACCAACATATCGAAGCCCAAGACATAGCAAGCAAGCTATTTGGCTCAAATTTCCATTCGTCCCGGCAACCTCGCAGAGCTACATGGCACTTTGACCAGGAACTAACCTACGGATACTCTCAATTATTGGTCAAAGGAGTTTCGCTAAATGCGAGACAAGTCCTGTTAACAGGCGCTGGAAAGGGTTCAATAGGAGAGGAGATCCTGAAAGGACTACTAAGCGGTGGAGCTCATGTGGTCGTAGGGACAAGCTCTTTCTCACTCGATACAACGAAAAGATTCCAAAAGATATATACAGACTTTGGGGCCGCTCCTGCACGATTGATTGTTGTGCCTTTCAACCAAGGAAGCCGGCAGGACATCGAGGCTTTGATCAACTACATCTATGGTTTGGGATGGGATCTGGACCACATTATTCCGTTTGCCGCACTGCCCGACAATGGCAGCGAGATCGATGAAATTGACTCGAGATCCGAACTCGCACATCGCGTCATGCTGACAAACGTTATTCGAATTCTGGGGGCCGTTAAAAAACAGAAGGAAGCAAGAGCCAGCTATTCACGCCCTGCGCAAGTGATTCTACCACTTTCAGGAAACCATGGACAATTTGGAGCAGACGGTCTCTACGCGGAATCAAAAGCTGCATTGGAAACACTTTTCAATAAGTGGTCTTCGGAAGGTTGGAGCGACTATTTGTCGCTATGTGGGGCAATTATTGGGTGGACTAGAGGCACGGGGCTGATGAATGGTAACGACATTGTGGCGGAGGGCATCGAAAGATTGGGAGCAAGAACATTTTCACGACATGAGATGGCGTTCTTGGTTCTCACACTTCTGACCGGTGATATTCGCAGCCGCAGTGAGGTTCAACCCATCCTTGCAGACCTCAACGGACGTCTGGGAGAGATCGAAGACCTCGACTGGGTACTTCATGATATCCGAGGCAGCATCCAGCAGACAAGCGAACTTATGAAGGCAATACGGCTTGATACGGAACGCGATATGCGCGTCCTCGGTGTACGCGATACCAATGAGCCCGTGAAGATCGAAAGAAGACCTGGCATCAGCCTGCCATTCCCGACACTGCCAAACTACTTTGCTGACATTGCACCGCTCGCCCAACAGCTAGAGGGAATGGTAGATCTCACCAGGGTTGTTGTCATTGCTGGATTTGCAGAGGTCAATCCTTTTGGAAATGCCAGGACAAGATGGGAAATGGAACGTCGCGGGGAGTTCTCCGTCAGCGGATTCATAGAGCTTGCACTGATGATGGGGTTGGTAAAATATTTCGACGGACTTCTCCAAGGCAAGCCCTATTCCGGCTGGGTTGACGCGACGACCAAGGAGCCCATCTCTGATGCTGAGATCAAACGTCGGTATGAGAAGGTAGTTATGGAGAGTACTGGGATACGTATTGTTCATGGAGCAGATGGGACACTTCCAAAGTGGGAAACTCTCCATGAAGTCATCATTCAGGACAATATGGCCCCGGTCGAACTCCCCAAAACGATAGCTGATGACTTAAAACGACATCACGGAGCCAGCGTTGACATTGCTGAACTGGACGGAGGCGAAAGCTGCATGGTACGCTTTAAGAAGGGCACCACATTGTTACTGCCAAAATCGTCGGAGTATGCCCCCCAAGTGGCCGGTCAAATTCCCGAACATTGGGACGCCCGAAACTTCGGAGTTTCAGAGGAGATCATTGCACAAGTAGATTCGGGGACATTGTATGTCCTAATCTGCGCTGCGGAGACTCTTATCGCAGCAGGAATAACCGATCCATACGAGCTCTATCGCTATATTCACGTCTCAGAATTCGGTAACTGCGTTGGATCGGGATTAGGGGGAATCCAGGCCCTTGAGAAGATGTTCAAACATAGGTATCTCGATAGAGATGTCCAGAACGACATACTCCAGGAGACGTTCGTTAATACGGCAGGAGCTTGGGTAAATTTGCTTCTTCTTTCCTCAAGTGGCCCCAATCGAACCCCAGTCGGCGCATGCGCAACAAGCCTTGAATCTTTGGAGACTGGGTATGAGAGTATCGTGAGCCGCAAGGCAAAGGTGTGCCTCGTAGGAGGCTTTGATACAATCCAAGCAAACACGGCACACGAATTCAACAACATGGGGGCGACTGTTCGAGTAGCAGATGATCTTGCACGTGGAAGGGCCCCGAAAGAGATGTCTAGACCTACGACTTCGACTCGATGCGGATTCGTGGAATCGGAGGGTTGTGGAATGCAACTCATTACCTCAGCAGCATTAGCCCTGGAGATGGGGCTACCCATCTATGGAATTGTGGCTCTGGTGGAAGGAGCCAGCGATAAAATCGGCCGGTCCATCCCAGCGCCCGGCAGGGGCATCATGACAAACATTCGGGAAACTGCTTGGTTGCGACAACCACAGACGTTAGATCTCACTTACAGACGACGATTACGGGACATCCGGCTGGGGCAAATCCAAGAAAGCTTACAACTTGGGCTCGAATATGCCGAAGGTAGCCATAGTCCCAACGGTGACGCCGAGCTTCTCCAGGAGATTCGTGACGAGCTCAAGCAGGAGGTTAGAAGGGAGGCCGAAAAACAAAAACGCGATGTATTGAATGCGCTGGGCAATGAATTTTGGAAGGAAGATGCACGAATCTCGCCCATCAGAGGAGCACTCGCGACCTGGGGGCTCACTGTGGACGATCTCGGAGTCGCTTCTCTCCATGGGACGTCAACCAAGGCAAACGACGAGAACGAAACAGGAGTTCTGAATGAGCAACTTCAGAAACTTGGAAGGAAGCCAGGCAATCCCATTCTCGCCGTTTGTCAAAAGCATCTCACTGGACATCCCAAAGGAGCGGCCGGTGCTTGGATGGTCAACGGATGTCTCCAAACCATGGATGGTGGATTCGTTCCTGGAAACTCGAATGCCGACAACATTGATGTCTCCCTACAGAAGTATTCCAACGTCGCATTTCTGAACCGCGGTGTGCAGACTGCAGGGGTTAAAGCTTGCTCGATTACGTCTTTCGGATTTGGACAGAAGGGCTACCAGGCTATCTTGGTCCATCCCAAGTACTTGTACGCAACTTTAGATGAAAATGCATATCAGGACTACGGAGCGAAGGCGTTGGATCGCAGTCGAAAGGCGAAGGCATATTTTAGCAATGCAATCGCAACGAATACATTGTTTCGGGCCAAGGATGTTGCACCGTATACCGCGGATGCCGAACAAAGGTTTATCACCGACCCAGAATCACGTTGGCGCAGTTGAGTTGGGAAAGGCCTCGAACTTTCTCTATGTAGATAGCAATGATGACTTGATCCATGTTTTAAGGTCTAAGATTTCATGCTCTCCAACAAAGACCTTGCATTCACTCCATCAGCCGCCCTCCCTCTTAACATCCGCGCTGTTCTAACTGCCACCCGCGCAGACATTCAAATACTAATTGACTTGGAAGTATACCACCAATCTACCGTTGACGCCCTGGCAGAAGAGTTACTTACTATTTATTTTCTGGGCATTATCCATGATGGAGTTAGGGATGTTGAAGTCACTGTATCCTAGGCGCGCGGAGATGGCGATGCGAACAGTATAGAAGGTCTATCTAGAGAAGACTGCTCGCGCTGCGTCCGTATAGAGCGCTTGAATGCTTCCCTCAACAGTTGCCATGAACTACATGGCAATCTTTTTTGAAGGGCTGCTATC
Organism: Beverwykella pulmonaria; assembly: GCA_001599595.1. Classification (NCBI taxonomy): domain Eukaryota; kingdom Fungi; phylum Ascomycota; class Dothideomycetes; order Pleosporales; family Melanommataceae; genus Beverwykella; species Beverwykella pulmonaria. Next base: position 1,131,802 of record BCHH01000007.1, on the reverse strand, counting down.
ACCAAAGCGTCCCTCTGAGTATCTGGAGATGGTCTCGGGCATGGCGAGAGGATGTACGGATGTTGGCCAAAGCTGGACAAAGGAAATCAAGATATGGTATACGGCCTACAACAAAAGAAGAAAGATATTCGGAAAATATGATACAATGCATTACCAAGCCCAGGTACCACTACCTCTAATCATATACAATGCCATGCGTAACTCAAAGAAAACCCCACTCTCGACTAGTAGTCAAACCGATCAGGAAGAACGACCGGAGCAACTAAGCTCCAGGTGTAAATACCGTAGCACACCCACGCGCTGATGATCTTGGCCCAACTCGCCCAGTACGTCCTCCCGACGGGCACGAAATCGCCCTTCATGTCCTTTTCGTCAAAGCTGGTGGTGAGCAATGTGGCTACCCATGTTGTGCTGAGGAAGAAGATGATGTGGAAAAGCGTGTAGTTGTATTGTGTGGCGTTGCGCTCGTCGTCGCGCGGGTTTTTCGATGGGCCCTCGTCCTCGTCATCGCTGTCGGAGTCATCCAAGGCGGAGGCGGGAAGTGAGCCGCTCTCGACGGCAGCACGGAGAGCCGCTTGGCGCATTTCGCGACGAGATTCGGGTTGCTGGGTGACGAGGCCGTGCTCGTTCTCGAAGTCTTCGGTCCCGACGCGCGCGTAGCCGTTGCCGTTGCTGTAGGAGTTGCCTTGGTTTCCTAGGGCCAGGCCGTAGGTTGCTGCGCGGGTGGTGGTGTAGGCGACTGTGATGAAGGTGACGACTGCGCCAATGATGATGGTAGCCTTGCGTGTTCCGCGGGCGCGAATCAGCGGATTGCACTGGTGATCATCGGGCTCCATGCCGACGGCGGACATGGTTAGGTAGGTGCAGTAGATGGCTACGATGGCGGACTGGGCCAGGCCAGCGCGGGGGTTGACGCTTTGGACGGCGGGGTGTATGGATACTACCGAGGCGACCAGGAGAAGAACCAAATTGATCTAGAGACGGTTAGTTCTGCGCTCGTTGGATAGCACATAACACTCACCGTGATGGCTGCCTGGTTCATGCCGCATCCGCTCTTAGCGAAGTATATGTACATGATAATCGTCATGGCAAAGGAAGCCAGGTACATGAACAAGGCGGATCCCACCAAAAGCCCCGTCCATACCCGTGACTCAGTCACTTCAATCTTCTCCTGGCAGTACTCGGCCCAGTTGTGGGCAAGGTCAACCAAGAGGATCAGGCCGATGAGAAGGAACAGGCATGCGCCGATCAGTGCAAAGTAGTTGCCCCAGACGATGAAGAAGGAATCCGGAATGAAGAAGGTGAGCACGACCATCAGAAGCCAGCCGATAATCTTGGGGCCCCAAAAGCCGTTTTGGATGGGCGCGCGGCCGTCCTTGGAGGACCGAACGCCGATGAGGATCATGGCCATGAGGATGTGGAAGAAGCCGAGGGCAAAGTTGATCCGCTGCACAGCAGCATAGCCATAGCACTGCTCTCCATGGCACTTGATGTCGACGTAGTCGAGCGTGAGGTGCGACAGCTTCTTCATGGCCCAGTCCGTGAGCATGATCCAGGAGACGATGGAGTTGACGAGGAGGAGGAGCGCGTAGGCGATACGAGTCGCGATGCTATTGCCGCACTTCCCACAGGAACTGAAGACTGCGCTGCAGGTGGCAGCGCCGCAGCACGAGGCGGCAAAGCCCCAGATCTGGAGACGGTCAGCGTCGCGGGAAGAAGCGTGCAGAGACGGGTGAACGTACGGTGCCCATGCTCGGCACCGCGAGGAGCGGAAGAGACAGGAGTGCGCCCATGGTGGAGATGGTGTGGTTGTGGTGGTTGTGGAGAGATGCTGGAGGCGCCTGCCAGTGACGACGACGACCTCGGGGAGAAGGTCCGAGCGTAAGGGTCTCGGCGGCGCTATCTCCGTTCGGGTGAATGATGTCCCTCAACACCAGCCCCAGATCTTCTACGCAACGAGACGCGGAGCGAATGTGGCTTTTGGTGCTTCGACACTCGCTACGAAGCCTAACTTTTGTACTGCCTCTACAGTCTCTGCTTCTTCCCATCTCCTGGCTCTCCATCGCGTCACACGGCCTCGCACCGTACTCGGCCCTGATCATCCGATAGCGTACTCGGCCCTCTGCAACTTCGATGAGATCGCGAGTCTCCTAACGACCCCACGCTCATTCTGAGCACACATGGCCATTTCCGAAATGGTCTCCCACAAGAAGACGCGCATCGTCTCTGTCGCTGCGGCTACCGCCATTTCTCTAGCATGTGGGACCAATGTGAGTCGGATGCACCACGTCCGTGATAGATGCTGATGCGCTCCAGTATGCGTATTCAGCATGGGCACCGCAGTTCGCCGAGAAGCTGCAGCTGTCTGCCACACAGAGCAACATCATTGTACGCCCCGTCTCTCCCACTGCATGAACACTTCCTGATGCATAGCAGGGCACTGCGGCCAACCTCGGCATGTACGCTTCAGGGATACCGATGGGCATGATTACGGACAGGAAGAGCCCTCGTCTGGCCACGGTGATTGGAATGGTTGCGCTGCTGGTTGGCTACTTTCCGATACACATAGGTGCGGCATGTCCATGGGGACGCGGAATCTCGAGCTGACGTCGACAGCTTATGATCGAGGAGCGGGGTCTATGAGTGTGGGATTGATCTCCTTCTGTTCATTCATGACGGGTGTGGGCAGCTGTGCCGCTTTCCAGGGAGCTTTGAAGACAGGTGGGTGCACCTCCACATCCGCGAGACACGCCGCTGACTCCAGCAGCCACGCTCAATTGGCCAACACACCGCGGCACGGCGACGGCCTTTCCACTTTCTGCCTTTGGCTTGAGTGCCTTCTTCTACACCTTGATCGCGGGAATCGCGTTCCCCGGAAACACCTCGCAGCTGCTTCTGTTCCTCTCCTTGGCTACATCGCTGCTCGTCCTCGTCTCGATACCCTTCCTGAACGTAGTCGACCCTCACGCCCCCAGCACATACGCCGTCCTTCCCACGAGCGAGCGCACGCGCCGCGACTCCAACCTCCTGCACCGCACCAAATCTAATGGTAGTAGATATGGCAACACGTCTACCCCACAGCCTGAGCCCAGTAAGCCTTGCGTTTCCTTGTCCATAGTCTCTGCGCCTCTTGTCAGCTGCCAACCCTTGATTAGTGGACAATGACGAACAAGATGGTGAATCAAACGAGACTTCCTCGCTATTGTCGGGACCGGGAGACATCATCGATCCGGACGATGCTGCGAGTACCAAGACGCACCGCTCACACTGTTTAGATGTTACCGGACTGTCGTTACTGTGCAAACTTGAATTCTGGCAGCTATGGATTATCATGGGCTTGCTCACGGGTGTGGGGCTGATGACGATCAAGTAGGTTCTCTCTTGGTATGAGTTTTGGCTCAGCTGCTGACCGCGTCTAGTAACATCGGCCACGACGTTCAGGCCTTATGGAGCCACTACGACGACACAGCCGACAAAGACTTCGTTGCTCATCGCCAGCTATGGCACGTCTCCATCATCTCGGTCTGCAGCTTCACGGGCCGCCTCTCCTCCGGCATCGGCTCCGATCTCATCGTCAAACGCCTCCAAATGTCACGCTTCTGGTGCGCTGCCATCTCCGCCACCATCTTCATGCTCGGCCAAATCTGCGCCATCCGCATCGAGAACCCCAACTTTCTCTGGGCCGTATCCGGCCTCTCTGGATTGGCCTACGGCGTGCTGTTCGGCGTGCTTCCCGCTCTCGTGGTCGACGCATTTGGATCTCAGGGCTTCGCCGTGAACTGGGGATTCATGACCCTCGCGCCTGTCGTTAGTGGGAACATATACAACTTGTTCTACGGCTCGGTATATGATGCACACTCGACCATGCAAGAGGGTGGAGAGATGAATTGTAACGAGGGTCTGGTGTGCTACCAGGCAGCATACTACGTCACACTCATCTCGAGCGTGCTGGGAATCCTGGCGTGCTTTTGGGGGATCAGACATGAGCACGTTGTCAAGAGGCAGGAGGAGGATGAACACGAGGGACATCGTGACGCCTGAAAGAATCTTTTTTATTTTTTATTTTGGATATGGTGTTTGCATAAATCAAGACTTAGACTTCATAGGCGTTCAAGCGCGATATTGGATGGGTACCAAGGAATGGATAGACATAGAGGCAACATTTGACATGAAGCCGCTGGCCGCATCAATTGTATAACTTATCTAGTGAACGGGCGTTGAGTCGAACAAGAGAAGGATGCATGCTGTAATTGGAAATTTCGAAGACGAGTTGGAGGATCGGTTGCGTAAGGGGCCGATTGGCCGGCTCGTTCACGGCTATTACCGCACAGCCACGGCCAATGGTACGCAATCTTCTCACGTCTCCTCCTCTGCGCACACTACGTATTTTCTAGGCGCAGCACCGCTATCCTAAGAAAATATTTCCCAAACGATACGTTTCTCGCGAATCGTCCAAGATCTAAGGCGCCCGAGACCCGCGTACTACATAAGCTTATACGCAGTGTCCAATAGTGTCAACCTCAACGGCCCGTTTTAGTGGCATCCACAACCCTCCCCCGCATCCTGAAGCTAAGCTTCGACTGCAACAGGAAATTACAATAGAGCCTTGGACTCGCTTTAGCCTGGGGATCTTCAAGGTTGGCCCTGGCTTTTGAACGAGCCGCTCAATAGCAGTCGTTCCCCATCGTACGCTTAGACGTTCATGGCTCGAGGGACGTCTTCGCTAGCGCACGCTGTCGACGCTCAGCCTCTGGGGCGAGACGGATGCCTATGTTTCTTAGACGAGGTGTGGTTGGTGATGGGAAGAAGGGTTTGTTATATAAGAGGTCTGCGTCAGTTGGGTTTGCATATCACGCACTAGCACTGAGTATCAGCTGTTTCCTAATCACTAATTACTCAAGATGTCTCCTACTCTTCCCTTGATCCTCGCCTTTGCGGCTCTTCCTCTGGTCTCGGCGACTCCCCATGTAAGGACGAGGAAAAGCAACGCCACCATGGCCACCTCCTGGTCCAACATTACCGCAAGTGCAGACCTGCAGTGGACGCCCTGTTTCGAAAACTTCACCTGCGCGCTTCTCACCGTGCCGCTCGACTACTCGGAGCCCAGCATTGGAAGTACGAATATCGCTTATATCAAACTCAGCGCGTCGAACAGCACTGCGGCGCAGGACATCCTCTTCAATCCTGGCGGACCAGGTGGGTCGGGCGTTGATACCATCATGGCCCACGGAGCTGCTCTCTCTGCCTATCTCGGGCCCCAGTACAACATGATTGGCTTCGATCCGCGGGGTGTAGGGGCTAGCGGTCCGAGTCTCGACTGCTTTCCTGGTGCACCAGAGGCTGCGCTTCGCCTTCAAGAGAGCTTCGTCCGGTCCATCAACAGCCAGAATCCCACTTCCCTATCCGAAGAGTTCGCAAAAGCCGGTGCGTACGGCGATTGGTGCACGCGTACGCTTAAGGACGGAGATGCCAAGTACGCCAATACGCATGCTGTAGCGGAAGACATGTTGAACTACGTTGAGAAGGCAGCGGTGCTAGCAGGTAGCAAAGCGGAGGATGCGAAGCTCTGGTACTACGGCGTTAGCTATGGGACGGTGCTTGGTGCTACCTTTGCGTCGCTGTTTCCAGAGAGGGTGGGCCGGCTGATTTTGGATGGCGTGGCCGACACAGAGCTGTACTTTGGCGGGAGGTGGGACCAGAACATCGGGCAGGCGGACGAAGTGGTCGAGAGCTTCTTCAAGTTTTGCTTCGCTGCCGGGCCTGAAAAATGCGTGTTCTACGCCGCCTCGGAGCAGGAGATTAAGAACCGACTCGACGCCATTATCGAGGACGTTCGCCAGCGCCCCATCTCGGTCTCTGATCCGAATTTCGTCCCGTTTCCCACCATTGTGACGTACGAGACGCTTGTGACCGCACTCCTGGCAGCGGTATACGCACCCCCGGATACCTTCCCCGTTCTTGCGCAGGTTCTGGCCGATCTGGAGAACAGAAATGGGTCTCTTCTTGCGGCGACCTTTCCCGCCGAGGCGCTGACGGCTATAAGCACGGGCCCTCTTATTCTGTGCATGGATATGGTGGGTCGCTACAATCTGTCCACGGAGCAGAAGTGGGAAGAGCATGTCCAAAGCCAAGTAGCGCAAAGCACCTACGTCGGTGATGCGTGGGCCAGCACGGCACTCATATGTCGAAGTTTGACCATTGTTCCCCCCGTATCACAACAGCTGGATGGAAAAGGGTCTGCGAACAGTACCAGCACGCCCATTCTCTTCATAGGAAACACGGCTGATCCGGTCACGCCGATCCGAATGGCGCGGAAGATGTCGGGTAGGTTCGGGGGCTCGGTGGTGCTGGAGCAGAATTCCGTGGGACATTGCTCGATTGCTGCGCTTTCGACGTGTACGAAGGGGTATATTCAGCAGTATTTCGCCGATGGGAGTTTGCCAGAGAAAGGGACTGTGTGTGAGCCAGACGGTGTACCGTTTGGGAACGCAACGACTATTCATATATAAATGAGAGCCAAATATAGGCCATCCATTTTAGATCGGACAGAAGTCTGTGATTTGGTTTATACTGCAACTGTAATACATCAACTGTACAATATACTTCCATCTGTGGTCAAAAGCGCAATCATTTTGGGGAAAGCGGTGATGCAGGCCGTTAGCGTTGCTAGAGGGCTGCCATTGTTCTTAAGGAATTGGTCACAGAAAAAAAGAGTCGAGAGTATGATCTCCACATTGCCGCTCATCTCGTGACCACTTGTCCCCGGATTGGCGAATGGGCGATGGTCAGATGGGGTAGGGCAACCGAGCGGCAAGGCACTCTCGGTCCCAAGTTCGCCCCCCACCAGGGAGCTCGGACTTTGGGTGGCGGTAGCATTACGACTACATGGCGCCGTCTTCCTACACTCCACCAGGCTGCACTCTCTTATATTCCTATTCCTCTCCCTGACCAGACGGGAACTCTGCATAGTCTCTCTCACAAGCCCGACATACCCCCCAACCACGAATACTTCTAAGCAGACCACCAACCACATTGGAACCATGCCCGCGCCACTGGCCAAAGGTGAGCTGAGCTCCTGCATCTCTGCCGTGTGCCATCACACGCATCCCACATCCCGCCGTCTCCCCTCCCACCTGTCTGCCCGCTGTCCCACCTGTCTACCATTTCCTTGATCTTCATGCCAACCTGCTCGCAGGACTTGGTCGTCGCTCTCTCTCCCCGCAATCCCACTCTCGTACCCCGCCACCCAGGCCTAACCACCCGTTGCAAACAGGCCTCATAATCGCCGCGTCCGTCATCGTTGCTGCCGGCATCGCCATCTATGAGTCCCCGCAAGTCCGCCAATGGGTCGACCAGTCGCGCCGCAAGATCGCCATCGCCCTGCACTCGCTCGGCGACGACATCCACCCCCGCCGGCCCTCCGAATGCTCCGACGACTTTGAAGCGAGACAGCAGAGGCGGGAGGAGCTCATACGCCGGAACAGGAACGAACTCATTAGACGCGCGAGGGAGGAGGGCATCGCCGTGGATCTGGACGAGCTCGCGCGCATTGGACGCGACGATGTGGAGATGACGCCGCGGAGGCAGCGCCGCAGGACGAATGCGAGCAGCCGAAGCTTCGACGATATCGTCGGCAGCGACGGGACGCTTAAGAAGGAAGAGGCGACTGCGAAAGCTGCGACTGGCACCGAAACAGCTGATAATGGGCTTCGCAAGCGCGGCGCTGCAGGCTTGGAAGCTGGCGCTGCGACTGCGAGCCCCTTCGCCGACGAGACAGATGTCCTATTCGACCACGACACCGAAGAAGCGCCCTCTCCCAAGCCATTCCCATATATCGAGTCCCACGAGAGCCCAGCGACTGTCCAAGGCGACCGCCCCACATCTCCTACGCCCGGCCAGCTCATCGACCTCAGCCCCGAACCCGCTCTCGAATCTGCACCCTCCGAGCCCGAGCCTTCCCAGCCAATGGCAATTCCTCACCTAGAACCCGAAGACAATGACGCCGCCGCACAGTCCTTTTACTCCTTCACGAGCTCCACATCACACAACTCCACCCACGTCGATCACCAACCCTCGGCGGAACACGAAGACGAAGACGACGACATCGAACAAGTATCCACCGGCACACTTACTCCGCGTTCCGAGCACTCCGCTTTCACCGGTGCCTCAATCGTTGGAAGCCACGCAGACGATGTCGCGGTGCTGAGCATGCAGAACGACGACGATCACGACGCACGCTCAGAGGTTTTCTCTGAGGGTGGGTTTACAGACGCCGGGTTCTCGGAAGCAGGGTTCAGTGAAGTGGGCGAGGGATACATGGGCGCCATGACGCCGGCGAGTTGGACGGATGTTGGATCTGACGATGAGAGCGAATGGGGCGGGCCGGCGCAGGGCGGCCAGGTCAGCCAGGTGCATCAGTAGATTGCATGGTAGTGAGTTAAGCTCTGGGGACGGCGTGGCGTTTAGTGTTTACTCGGTCCAGGCACCGGATGGTAAGGCGTTTGCATTGGTTCAAAGGATACCTTGTGGGATGGACAGAAAAGACGGGAAGCAACGAGGAGAGTAGATAGCTTAGGGTTCGGTATTCTCATTTCAATCCCAATCATTGCTATATTTCGAATTCGATTCCTTCCAAAGGGACAATGTAAACGAAGGAGCACGAAACCATAGTGTGAGCCAGTCCTCGCTTACCCTCGTGTATTGGAGCTCCATATGAAAACCCAGGGTATAGATCCACTCCCAAACGCCCACCTAAAGTTCCAATCGCTATTGCATCCCCCCGACCCGCCCAATGACCCCCTCCACTCTCCTAATCAACCGCTCCTTCTCTCTCACGGCCTCCACCCTCTCGCCCTCGATATCCCTTAGCTGCCGCTCCAAATCCCGCATCTGCTGCACCTGCTCCTCCTCCGTCTTCTTCAGGCCCGGCAAATTCGCAATCAGCGTCTCGATCTGCTGTTCCTTTATCACGAGATCGTGCGACAGCTCGCGGAGGTCGGCGGCGAAAGTGTCTTTGGTCGTTTGCGAGGTGGCGGTTTGGGACTGGGACTCGAGTTCGTTGAAGGGGGAGAGGGTGGGCTGGCCCGTGATGGGGGCTGGCGGCGCGTGGTCTTTGATGTGCCGGAGGGTGGTGTACATTTGGTGCAGGAACTAAGCATGTTACAGCGAGGGCGAGAAGAAGAAGAAGAGGGGAGAGGAGGAATACGTACCATGTCCAGTTCGTCTTGGATTTGCGTCAGGATGTCCATATGTCGGTGCTTAGTGGGGGTTGGGTCTGCCATTGTTGTTACGTCGAGGACCGAGGTAGAGTAGCGTTGGTATCGACGCAGGAACTAGGTCGTGGCGCTTAGAGGGCGAGGAGGTGGTGGTGGTTGGGGTGTCGGCAGGAGGACGCTGTAGGCAGAGAGGAAGTGTAGACGCAGTGGAGGAGCAATTGTGAATGAGAGAACGAGTCCAAGCTCCGCTTCGTAGGGCTGAGCTAGCTTGCACTAGCGCTACTTAGAAAAGTTTACGCGCACGGCCAGACTTTTGTCTTTGTTGTCTGATAGTCCGTCTCAGGCCTCAATTGTGCGTGTGTCTTCTTCCTGTCGCTCCTGAATCCCGTGAATATGGTTCTGCACTGCTTTACATTCCTGTAATGCGGCCTCACCTCCGCCCAACATGGCTCTCGCCAACGTCTCTCTTTCCGCAGCTCCCCCGAGCCCTCCTATTCCGCCGCGAAATCAAGACGACCACGAAAGTCAAGACCACGAAAAAAGAGAAGCCTGTACAAGAAATCATACCAGTAAAGAAGCGGACATACGCCAGAAAGGACGCATCCGCTACCGAAATCGTAAAGACGCTCCCTAAGATTGTAATCACACCCGGCTCCGCGCACCACAACTCGCTTCCCTCGTACATCGAGTATGCCAAACGCGTCAACCTCGCGCCCACCAAAACCGTCTTCATCGGCACCCACTATGAATATGTCGTTGCGCTCTCTCTACTGCGCCTAGGCTTCTCCCTGCTGCGAACAGGCCGCAAGTCGGATCTTGGCATCGACCTCATCGGCCACTGGACACTGGACCAGTTTCCTCAGCAGCTTCCCGTCATTGTACAGTGCAAGTCGCGGTCCAATGGTGGTGCTTGCGCCCCAAAACATATACGAGAGCTGGAAGGCGCGTTTCGTGGTCGACCGGCGGGATGGCGGGATATGGATGTGCTGGGGCTCCTAGCAACGACGGAGCGGGCAACAAGAGGTGTTTTGAATGCGCTGGGGATGAGCAAGAAACCTATGGGCTTCATCAAGGTGTCGCGCGCGGGGCAGATTGAGCAGTTTGTGTGGAACAGGGCTGCCGCGATGCGCGGGCTAGAGGGCGTGGGCGTCACTCTGCGGTATACGCCACGGGCTCTGCTACGGCCTGCCGGCAGCGATGCCCAGGGTGTAGAGGGCACGGGGTGGAAAATAGGCGGGAGTAGGAACGGCAATAGACCCAAGTTCTTCGACACGGGTGCGGACACAGACGTCCAGTTGACGTGGATGGGAGCCCCTATTTTTCCCGTCAGAGAGGACCTGGCGCAAGAAACCAAGGATTTAATGAGCGAAGAGGCTGTGCTAGGCACTGTTTTTGAGCTGGAGGGAGGTTCCATGCCTGGCCGTCAAATGGGCGCGAAAGACAAGGGGAAACGAGTCCGACGGACGAGCGAACAGATGCACCTTGCAAGAGCGGCTGAGAATGAGAAGGCCCGTGGCCGTGCTGGCCGTCCGAAGGGGGCAGAGAGCAAGAAGCCGCGAAAGCGTGCTCTGCCTAGTCCCCCAAAAGCGGTCGAACGTCGTGGCCGTCCAAAGGGGGTGAAGAACAAGGCCAAGGAAGAAAGCACGGAAGACTGAGGACTTCCTCTCCTCCACCAGGCCTTCTGATCATGTTTGCAAGCCAATTGTCCCTGCCTTGCGTTTGCAGCGCCAGTTGTCGAGATAAAAGGTGGCATCACGTGGAGTGGGCAGTCATTCACCGGACCGCATGCGCGTTTGCCTCCATCCTCCGTAATTATACTACTCACACAGCGTCTCACAAACGGAAATGTGCATACAACTATCACTATCAGTTTGCGTCCAAGGCGAGGCTCGCTTTCGCTATCCTTGTTTGCATTCTACCGTGCCGTAATACGCGTAAGTTCACCTTCACCGCAAATCAAAGTTTTTCCGTTACATCTAAAAATTCATCACCATAGAGCGTATCTCTAGCAACCACTCGTTCCAACCACAACCCCCCACCCCAAGCGCAGGAACACCACCACCAGATCGCCAAACATGCCGCACTCACGCTCGACATCCACCTCCCGCGTCCCACGCGAAATCCGCAGTCTCATCAACCAGCCCCCCGTCCCATGGGTCCCGCGCCCGCTTCACACCCACGTATGCACCAGGTGCGCACCCGCATCGGTCCCCCTCTACCAGTCCAAAATGGAGAAAGAGTTCGAGAAACTCGTCCCCGAGTTCCAGACCTACGCACTCACACTGATGCGCGACCGCGGCTGGATGGGTCCGGCGGCCACCGAGACAGCGAAGATGAGACAGGCGGCCGCTGCGCGCGTTGCGAGGGAAGAGAGAGAGCAAGCGAGAGAGAGGCACGCAGAGAGGAGGCAGAGGGATGCAATGAATGCGGCGACGAGGACGGAGAGGGGAGTTGCTCGAGAGGAGAGGAGGGCTGTTGCAGGGCCGCAGACTTTTGAGGAGTCAAGGAATGGGGAGAATGTCGAGGACCAGGAGGAGAGTGCGCAGATGCCAATTCAGAATCTCAGTGGCATGGAGCCCATTGTAAACACTTTTGACCAAACCAATGATGATGACGAAGTCGAACAAGATAACGAGCTCGACCACGACCACGACGAGGAAGAAGACGATACCGATGACAACAGTGAAATCGAAATCGAACCCGACTACGAAGACTCATCGTAAGCCCTTGTCAGTGCCGCCGGCATCCCAACCCCCACCGCTACGATCTCTCGCGGACCTCATAGAATGCGAGTCTGAGGAGAGTCCCTGCATCTTCTCGAGCGCTGAGGCCATGGACGAGATTATGCGATGTGGAGGAGGAGGGAAGGAGTGAGGAAGACAGACTGGGTATACGTGGGACTTGTCATTGAAAGAAGGCACTGCTTTTATTGATTGGTTTGGGTGGCAGAGGAGAAGGTCTTTCATTCCCAGAAGACTTTGCACGTATGAATTCGGCCAAATGCCCACTCCCGGACCCTTTTCACTCAGCACATCAACCAGCACATCAACTAGCACATCAACCAGCACATCAACTAGCACATCAACCAGCACATCAACTAGCACATCAACCAGCACATCAACTAGCACATCAACCAGCACATCAACTAGCACATCAACCAGTCCCAGATAGGACAATCCAAATACAAAAAAATAAGTCATATTTCATTGACTTTTGCTCAGTCGCCACCGTCTTGCCCCCGCGAGTTACTCCTAATCTATCCCATGTCTAGAAGCATATTGGCCTTCCTGGCAACAGTGCTCTGATACTCATATTGCGACAAGGTACCAAACACCCCCTAGAAGTGAGTAGACATGTTTAGAAGGAGAAGAGAAGAAAGAGAAGGAAGAAAGTAAAACGAAAAGGAAAAGGGAAGAGAAAGACAGCAAATAACAACCCTTTTTTCCAAACATCCACAAAGTAGATGATCCATCCATCATGCCGATCATCAAAGCACAGGCATAAGCACATCCCTGGCCCACCGTTCCGCCCACTCCACGCTCCCCTCCTCCCCATTGACTTCGATCCCTTCCGCCTCCCTCCTCATATCCCCCACGAGCCGCTCAAACAACAACCCAATTTCCCGCTCGGTGCCTTCTTCCACCAACTCCCTAACGCTCCCCCCATCCTCAGCCCACCTCCAAATCAAATCCCCATCCACAGCTGCACTTCTCGCCCCGCCCGGCCCCTTCTCCCCCGTCAGCGGATCTACATCTCTCACCTTGATAACCCCTGCATCCTGCTCACCATCACGCCCATTCATAAGCACATTAAACAAGTCCCCACTCCTCATCTTCGTGATCTGCACCTTAGATTCCGGGGCTCTTGCACTCTTCACTTCAATCAGATTCTGCAGTAATTTAAATAGAAGGAGGGCCGGATAGGATAGAATGCTGAATGCGTAGACGGCGCCGTCAGTTGCGGTGCCGATGATGTCGTCTGCTTCGATTCCAGGCATGGGCGCGGGAAAGGCGTGTGTGTAGGAGTAACAGGGCCGGCGCCAGGGAGGCCGGATGGAGCCTCTATGGAGGCGTGTTATGCTGCGTGGTAAAGACGCTTCAAATAGGGTGTCTGTGGCGGATTTTTGCGTGCGTTGGGGCGGGTGGTAGAGCCCTGCGACATTGCACGACTTGTCAGTGATAAGGATGATGGTGGTTTGTGATTGTATGTCTGAGTGGGTGGGCGAGGCGGTGGGTAGGGAGTCGTGTGAGTGTTCTACGGGGGTCGACTGAGAAGAACCCCTGGAGAGGCGTAGTGGGAGGACGAGGTGGTGTGCTGAGTTGCGTTGGCGGCTGTCGGTGAAGGCTTGTTTGAAGTCGACGCGGCCTTGGTGGAGTTCACCGAGGGGTACGACTTCGAAGCAGATGTGGGAGTCGGCGGCAGTAGAGACATATACAAAGGGAAGGGAGACGGTTAGGTGGGTGCCGGGCGAGGTGAGCTCTTTTTGGCCGCGTCGGATCCATCTATTCGGGGGTCAGCGATACCTACTAGAGGTATGTGGTCGTATACATACTTTGCCTCCTGGTGCTGGTATTCTTCAAACACAAGAGTATTGCCAACAATGGAGATAAGCTGATTCTCGTCGTACAAAGCCATGCAGCGCACAGGATGCTCGTACGTGGACTCCTTCTTCAGCCTAATGCCGGTCTCGTTGACATTGAGGAAGAGTCTACGACCGGTTTCTTTCCCATTGTCTGTGATTCCAGTACCGACGATGACGAAGTGAAAGATCCTGTTCTTGTCCATGGTGAACGTCCACTCAATCATCGAATACACTCGCTCATAGTGTTTTAGTGTAAATTCGCTGGTAACGAGATTAGTGTTGTGAAACTCGGAACCTTCCTCTTGCTTGATTTCCGTCTCATCCTCGTCCCCAAGCTTGAGAAGTTGGATAGCTGAATGCATAATGCGATATCCGGCGGGTGGTGCTCGTTCTTCTCTCGCCTCGACGGTAGCCACGACCATCTTGTTCAACTTTTCCAGGTACATAAGTTTTGTAGGAGTCGCAGTGGTGATGAGCTTTCGCGGCAAGGCCTTTTGTTGTTCCAACATAGGAGAGGGGACGTCATAGCTTGACCATCTAATGTCGTAATCCAGTTGGGCAAAAAGCATACTGTCCCCTGCCACTGCGAAGATGAATCCTCCTAAGTCCTTTTCGACGCCCGTGCCTTTGCTAAAAGGGAGTTGGTCAATCGCCGTAACGGGACACTGCTTGTATCCGGGATTCGCGTGCTCTGTGAACCAGATGGAGTCGACCTCGACTGTATGTGGCCTGTTTGGTGAGCAGCGAACGCGACACATGTCGGGCCCACATGCAACAAACGCGGCGGACGAGTCTGTGGCGCTTCTAGTCACCTGTGCCGCCGTGGTGCCCATTTTGGTGTATTTTGTTGACAGGAGATGATAACCTAGAAAACGTAAATAGGGCCGCTGAAAACGTCCATCGGGTTCCACTTACGTTCATTCGTGACTCGTAAGAAAAGGCTGAGTAGAAAGCCGTTACGTGTTCCACAAACAAGAACCGGTCCTTCACCAGAGCCAAGCAACACTGCACTTTCACATAACATGCGTAGCCCAACTCTCGGACCTTGATCCAACACATCATCGTATACAGAAAACAGTACGCCGGACTCTGTTATCTTGAAAAGGATAAACGACGAATCATCCTTGCCAACAAACACATGAGTAACGCCATCGATGTCGAGAAGCTCCAGACACGTTGGATCAGAATCAAGTTCGTGGCGAATTGTTCTTCCGAATGCCTCGTCTTTAATTGATATGACTTGAAGTACTATTTTGGAGACATTTTCCCGGAATACCACTGCAATGCAGTAGGACTGAGATCCCGTGGCTGCTGCAAGCAGGTTGGTGCTCCCATCGAGCGAAAGGCTCGAGAATGATATGACATCAACTTTTGATAGATTTGAGCGCCGAAGCAGTCTAGCCTCTCTGCGCGTAACTTGTATGGCGATATGTTCGTCGAGTATGCACGCCGAAATGGTCTCGTCGTCGCGAATCATATCGTCTTCAGTTGGATCGTCGTCGCTGGGAACTTGGGTGCTACTCCACACTCCCTCCTCCCAAGTACTCCAAGATCCGCCTTCCGCCGATCCGCCCTCTTTCTGGGTCCGCTCCACATGTATGGCCATGCTTTCGAGTGGCAGGGCAATGAGGAGAGTAGCATAATGCTGCTTCGTACTCCTTCCGTCAATTTGGACTGTCTTACTACCGTAGTCAATTACCCATAGACCTGTACAACCTTTCAAGCCATTGGAAGATACGTCGACCACAGCATTCAGTCCTCGCCTCAATTCCGAAATGGTACCGTGGGGAGCTCTTCCATTGGCAACGAAGATAGCATCACGCTCCCGCCCATGGAGATTCCGCGCACCCAAAAGCCGTGTGACGGCTAGATCTGCAATGGGCGCCCAATTGGGTATTGATTCAACAAAGGTGAACGCGTGGGCGGCAGGAAAAGGTTTCGTGTGTATGTATTGGGTTGGGTATGCCCCCACTTTACATAGGAGACCGTCGCTCGCTGCTCCCGGTGCTATCAGAACATCGGGATAGGAGAGTGCCATTGCAGACGTGTCCACGTCCAATGTTGCAAAAGCTTTGTCCATAGGATACGGCCAAATGCCGGCTTCACTTGTTTCTACGGAGTTGGACGTGTCAATAATCTCTGAATATATGATCATGCCATCTTCTCGTGCGATGTAGAAGGCTTCCTTGGAGAATGTGGGGTTCCTTGGGACTCTATCCCACTGCACCCAGAGCGGCGTATTCGTACTGTCGCCTGGACGACGCGGAGGAAGAATGAAGGCTGGTATTGGGCTACGGTAGCGTTGGGGTGTTCCAGACAAGATCTTTCTGTAGAGCGTTATGTGGTGGCTGCAAGCCAGGAGGAAGTCGGAACTCTGGCTGAGAGGAATTAGCAACGAAGGGTTGTGGTCCTCTGATAGAGTCAGCCAGCGCCACACAGTACGCGTCAAAAGGACAGACAGCCTTGAATCAGGGGCTTACCAGGATCCACCAAGACACGCTCAGCTCGAACAGAAGCAGTGCTCAAGTCGTATCTACAATCCCAATCGTAGCAGGTAATCTTGGTTTTTCCATTGTGAGCAAGAACGAAAAGGAGAACAACATGGGACTCGTCCCCGGATTTAGCCCTCGATAGGAACTCCATATGCATGATACGTCCTTGTAGGTGTATTAGTCGTTCATCTTCAATGGGCACTACATCACGTCCCGCACTTGCGTTCTCACGCCATATATCCAAGGTCCGGGTTTTGTACAGCATGAACCGGCCCTCGGGAGCAGCCACGGCTATGGCTCGACAATTCGGGTCGATGGCAAGAAATGCCCCCAGTCGATCGTGGCGCGAGGTTCCTGCTGGTAGACGGAAGATTTTCTGGTGGAAGCCCACGCAGCCTGTCAGTGTTTGACGTGCCCACAAGAACATGAGGGTCCGGGACGAGAGAGTCAGGACAATGACCTCTGGTGGAAAGGCATCCACCTCGCCTCCTGAGAAGGATCTTCTCTGTGCATGCACAGTGTCCTTGTTCCACGGCTTCCCATACTCTGAGTGTACTTGGACTTTGCGAGGCTCGCCAAACACCTTTGCAGCAAGAATGCGGCCGGTGAAATCAGACTTGGTAGCGGCGTGGCGGAGGTGCCCGTAGGCCTGGATTTCTTTGAGATGGACAGCATCTTCGCCGACAAAGATGACATCATTCAGCCTCTTGTGTCGGATGTTGGCCGACAGAACAAATTTGATGAAGGGGGACGCAAATACAGTCCTCGAGAGGATGCCAAGCTTGGGCACTATATTCTGAGGTTTCGATTCTGGCTCCCGCATTTCAGTGTCTGCTTGCTGGGTGCGGGCCATTATCCGATAGACGTCGGCCGGTCGGGAAACCCAATCGCCGTCTTGAAATACCATTCCCTGGACCTGGTGCTCCATGGCGGGCGTAGCGAGTAGAGCTGTGCGTGTATAAACTCGACCCGATCAAGACAGTTTGCAGCAAGCGGCACGAGATGGGGTGACTTTATGGCGCTAGACTTGGGACCGCAGCCAGCGAGCGCCACAGCCCACAGCGCTGCCCTAATCCAGCACGAAGAAGTGTAGAGAGGAGAGCACAGCGATGAGCGACTCGGTAAGTGACATGTTGGTGCCTAGAGGGAGGCAAGGCTTGCGTGAGACGGCAACTGCGGTGAGATGAAGAAGTTCAGTAAGAGGGGCTGCAAGACTGACGCGAATGAGAATAGGATGCAGAACAACCCCATGAAGTATTGGACGGCAGCCAGAGCATGCACGTGAGGACCGATGGAGCGAATCGTGCCAGCAGCCGACGAATTGTAACCGCAGATACGGAAGCGTCAGGAGATGGACCGCAAATCTTGGAAAATGACGGCCTATATTTCGAGCGCAATATAGATGCGAGGTCCAACTGCAGCTACACGAGTGCGGCGGCGCGCGTGGTCAGGTGCGAGATCAAGTGTCGCGATCTCGTAATATAGGCTGTGCAGGACGTGATGCAAAATGAGAAGCCTGGTATTGGCGGAGTATATGGGAACGCGTGCGGGTGGAATCAGGATTGAGTGGAGGGGCGTTGCTTTTTTCGCCGTATCTTGCAGGTCCCGCGCGCGCATATGCTAGCGATGGCTTTTCGCCTCCAGATCGAGGTTCTGCACAGGTACCGCCGCAAGTTCTTCTCTAGCGGAGCGTCGTGGTGTTGACTTTCCCTTCTCCCCCATGCCAAGCACGCTCGAGCCAGCCACGACGGCAACGGGGCACGCGTTGGAAACAACTTACACACAACCGCCACGATGCCACGACTGCGACTACACCCTCCGCCTCCGCCTTTCGCTTTCCGCGACCCCTTCCCTCCCCAAAATCCCCGCCGCAGCACGCCTATCCATACTTGTCTGACATCTCAAGTCCCCGCGATGCGGGCCCCCTCGCTATGGCCTCACCAACACCCACCCGCTCCGTGAGCACTGCCAGTCTCCCCGCCCTCGAGTCCCGCAGAGATACGCCCGTTTCGCCCGCCGAGTCAGAAGCAAGGGCCGCAAAGAGTGCCCAGATCGGTGCCGCATGTGTGGATCGCGATCTCGGTGCCCTAGTCCATCTCGCAACCAGCACCCATGGCCTGCTCAACGATGGCTTGCGTCGCACAGCCTGTATGTCTCCGTGCCCCCCTCTCTCTTTTCTCAGTGCAGCCACTTAACGTCCGTCGAACAGGGCCTGTTCTTCTAGGGTGTAGCAGCGACGAACCCCCGACCCAGACGCCCTGGAGAGACCTTCCCCCGCATCGAGACGAGGCCCAGGTAGCCCTTGATGTCAACCGCGCATTCGTATACTACCCCAAGAATGGTAAGAGCCAGCATACACCGCACCGTTTGCTAGCAGGGTGCTTATACGAGCGCAGAATCAGACAAACAATTAGACCGCCGGAAGGAGGAGCTCTCAAATGTCATCATCGAGGTCCTCCGCCGACACCCTCTCCTGTGCTACTTCCAGGGCTACCACGACATCGTCCAGGTCTTCCTCCTGGTCCTGGGCGCCCACGATGCCCCCGATATAGTCGCCCGTCTGAGTCTGCTCCGAATCCGAGATTTCATGCTGCCGTCGCTTGATCCTGCGATCTGCCACCTCGAGCTCCTCCACCCGATTATACAAACGGCCGATCCCGAGTTGTACCACCACCTCCCAAAAATGAAGCCTTTTTTTGCTCTCGCTGGCACCATTACCATGTTCGCCCATCTTATAAACGAGTACGCGGATATCTCGAGGCTATTTGACTTCTTCCTCGCGCGCGACACTGCCATGCCCATCTATTTCTTCGCCGCCGTCGTCCTTTCCCGAAGAATAGAGCTCCTTCAAATCGAAAAGGAGGACGTTGATATTTTTCATGCCGTTTTGGGAAAACTGCCTCAACCATTCGACCTCGAATTCCACATTGCCCGGGCCGCCGAGTTGCATGAAAGGCTGTCCCCACAGATGTTGCGTAGTTGGGCGTGGTGGAAGTTGTCATCATCCAGTGTACTCAAGGCTACCAGGACACCGTTCGACATGCGCGGGCTCACATTGGAAGACGGAGAGATGTTATTCAAGCAGCAAGAAATCAAGATGAAGAGGCAGCAAGCTTTGCAAAAGGCTCTGAAACACGCGAAACGCGTCAAGTTACAGCTGTGGTATTACAGGCGATCGGGTGCTTTTGGGCTCGCCATTGTTGTTGGCGTATATTCGCTTTGGTTGGGTAGAAACGGGGGTCTTGGCACACGAGGGCCATTTGGCGACCTGTTCAGAAGAATCACAACTATCTTCATCTAGGTTCACTCAGGTCTATACACATCTGTGTTTTGATGGCCCGGTATGGCTTTGGAAACGGCGTCTTCAAGTAGACCGGCGGTTCGGATTATCGGGTCCAAGGAAAAGTTATTCTGTTTAGACTACACTGAAGAACAGCAAGATCTCAGCGCATGGCGTTGGCAAGCAAGGGTAAAATCTTGCCGAACATCGTATCAACGTACAGGGTCAACGTTCTGAACTATTTATATTCTTCTGTTGTGCGCGCCCATCATCGCCGTTCGTTCTTTCCTGGACTGCGTGAGTAAAATGCTCAGCTGAGTTCTATTCTTGCCCTCCTCTGCAAACGTCGTCGAAAGATAAGCGGCAGACGCGGCGTTATGCCGCATAGCTAGTCTGTTTACAATTGCGTGTTGAATATAATCACAAATGCGTCCTCGGCAATGTAGTGGGAAGGCATGATGGCGTATTGGACGAAGACGAGGGCGAGGGCTGAGAGGATGAAGGTGAGATGGGGGAGGCGAAAGTGCATTTCGGCGTCAGAAAACGGTATGGCAAAGGAGTTAGGGGAAAGGGTTAAGTCCGTGCCGTGAGCTGAGTGGCGATATGTGCTGTTTGAGGCAGGTGATGGTAATGGCAAGGGGAGAAGCAGTCGTAGGCATAAGGGAAAGAGGGTCAAATCACGATCAC
The DNA here is from genome assembly GCA_001599595.1 of Beverwykella pulmonaria. Taxonomy (NCBI): domain Eukaryota; kingdom Fungi; phylum Ascomycota; class Dothideomycetes; order Pleosporales; family Melanommataceae; genus Beverwykella; species Beverwykella pulmonaria. The sequence continues at coordinate 1,111,546 of BCHH01000007.1, read as the reverse complement.
GTTTTGGAAGCAGCGAAAATGAGAAGAATGGAATTGGGCATGTATATGAAGGTGAGTGAGCCTGTTTCACTCAAGCGTGAAGCTCATTCATGTCCTGTCCATCTCCCTCAGGTCAATATCGCATGTTTGAATCTCTCCATTTGAGCCAATCTGGCCATGTATTCCTTCTTCGGTTCATATTCGCCGATCCGTATTCCTCCATCTCCGTTTCTTCTTCCTTTTACGTTATGTGCAGTGCGCCTCGCCGGAAGCGTCCAGGCAGTTGCAGGACTGATACCAAACCCAGTTTTTATTTGAGCAGACAAGCAAGAACCGGCGGTCAGAGCTGCAAATATGCTCGCCTTCATGTCTATACTTTCGGCTGCTATCATGGCACCCCCGGAGGTGTGTGGCTGGCGGAGGAGGTGCACTGATAGCCTTATCACGGGCTCCGATGTCGTTGTTCCCGGAGGGAGGAGCGCAGTGTGCCTCCGACGACCCGGAGGTATCTATGCATTTACAGGACTGATACCAAACCCACTGGTTGTTTGAGCAGACAAGCAGGAAACGGTGGTCGGAGCTGCACATAAAGGCACCATTATGTTTGTTGTTATACGAGCTAGGATCATGGCACCCCTGGGGCTTCCAGGCCGGAGGGGGTGGTACACCACCTTGCTCTAGCCCAAGTGACGGGATCGAGGCGTCGGCGCGGCAGCTGATGGCAACATTATCGGAGGGAGGGTCGCGGGGAGTGGCGCAGTGAGCCTCTGCGGAACTAGTGGTATCCACGCAACGATAGGTTTGATACCACACCATGTCGTTCTTTACGACGTCTTGAGATAGAGATCGAGCGATAGCATTGGAGGTATCTTGTTCAGCAGAAGGGACAGAAGGAAGTGGTTTCGGCAGACAGCATTCCGGTCCAAGGGGAAAAGGATTGGTAACGCAATAGGCACACTTATGAAGGACTGTCCAAAAGCCCGACTGGCAGTGCAAGAAGCTTCGGCCATCGTCGCTACATTTGCGTTGGCCGACCGCGCAGTCAGTGCCCTTAGGTGGCGTACTTGAAGCCACAGACTCGGCGCGAGGGACAGCATGGTTACGAGCCTCATGAGTCCACGTGGGCCGGGTAGAGACACAGGTGGCTCGCTGGAAGGTGCCCCGGGATTGGTAGGAGCCCGGGGGTCCACAGTCACTACCAAAGATCTCTGTGCAGAGTAGGATGTGGGTCTTGTCTACATTGCAGCTAAGCTCTCCAATCTCGGTGCAAAAGTCCACTGCAGAAGTAGTCGGCGGGAGGACAACGGCGCCAGCGAGCGGGAGAGCCACCATGAGGAAGTTCAAGAGCTTCATCGTGGAGACGTGTAGTGGGTGTGGTGTTGAGGTCTTTCGAGGAGGTGGGTTGAGGCCGAGAGGGAAAAGAAAAGATTGCTGTGTAGGTGAAGGAGTGGCGGAAGTGGAGGTGGAGGGATATATGTGGAAAGAGGCAGGCGGCGTGACATGAGGGTGAGGCCGTACGTGTAGCTCTTTCTGCTGTTATCCTCTGTTGTTATCAGCCAAGGTCTCTGAGGAAGGCATCTCGAGGGCGAGGCGGCGAAAAAGAGGATTCCAGAGACGCAATTGTCGATTTCAGCAGGAACATATCCATACATCAGAGTTAGGACTATCTTGAACGGCGGTGAGATTTCCAGTCTCGAGCCGGAGGGACTAGGGCCTTACGATCCCGAAGATTAGTCTGTGATAGTGAACGGTGAATGGAGATATTGCTACTTGAACACCCAGGCTAATCGCTGTCCACCTCAGCTTTGTAACAGTGAAGCGATCTATGTTAATCACGATGAATGATACTTCTGATCAAATGAACAGGAATGTGCATACATACCATAATTTCCTTAACGTCCTCGCATTGGCGTCTCTCCTCTTCGCCTTCGAAAGTGAAAGTCTCCCCATCATTTTCCACTGTCCCCCCCTCTTTCCCTATTCACTTCCACGCCCTATTCTTCAAGCACTGTACTTGATTGCTAGTAGAACCCATGTGTGTATAAAGACCCCTCCACTTCACCTCCCTCCCACAAACGTCGTCAACAACCGCTCTACTCCACTCGAACCAACACCATTTCAATTTTCCACCATGAAGAATTTCTTCATCCTCTCCATCTTCACTGTCTTCGTGGCCTCCATCGCCATCCTCCCGATTGATCTAACCTCCGGCTTGGGATCCTTCGAGCCATGCCGTCATGAATGCAAGGTCTCCTTTGATGCCTGCATGTCGGCATGTATAGCCCTTTTGCCTCCAATCGATGCCTATGTGCTGACAACACCCCATCAGCGCGTCCAAAACGACATCCGAAAGATTCCCCAGTGCAATACGTAGGTCTGTCGCGCCTACGGCGACAACGTACGTCACCGTCTTCAGCTCAACGTTTCCCCAACTAACAAGATATGATTTAGTGCCCCTATTGCGGCTACTGCAATCTGCACCCCATCGACGACACCGAATCTCCAAAGCGCGATCTCATCCCCACTGACAAATATAAGGACGTCATCGCGTCTCCTCCCACCGACTCCGAGGTCTGTTCTGAAGGCAGCCAGCGATGCTCCCCCGATGGAACGCACATTCAGCAGTGCAAGATGTCGGGCCGCTGGAAGTTTGTCGACATCAAAGATTGCGGCGGCAATTGCTGCGGTATCATCATGGGGACCCATACGCCCATGTGCATGTGTCTTCGTGGTGGTCGCCCTCCTCGTGAGGCTGATGAGGTCGATGCTAAGTAATGGATCGTGAGATGGTCCTGGATTACGATCAAGGTGGCGGACCCTGCAGCGCGCTCGGTGCGGTATGGTGGTATGTATATGGGTTGCGTTGGTTGTAGAAGCGTGCTCTATAACGTTCGTATTAGTTTAGGCTGGTACAGATGGTAGAGAGCACACAAAACAACTACACCATAAATGCGGAATGGAGAAAATCCATGATTAACAATAACTAACGTCCTGTCATGAACAACTGAAGTGATGCTACAAGCCCTCAAACCCTCGAAGTCCCAGAACTCCATATCTATTATACAGTCGTGACACATGATATTCAGGAAGTTGCAACTTCCACTACTACCTCTTCCCGGACGAGAATCCATGCACGCTTATCGCTCACGTGCGTCTGCGGGTCCCTCGGCGCCCGATGCATACCCAGCATCACTCTTGACTGGCTCCATCAAACTCGCACTATATACGTGCTTGAAATCCTGTGCATTCCAGCTCTGCTGTCTGCCAAGCTGGCCCAGGCTCAATCCCGTAGGTTTGGCCCTCTTGACCGCCTCGGCCTGTCCGGCTCCCACGCCCGTGTGCAATGGGACAACGCCCTGGCCGGGAGGCGGGAACGCAGCTGCCGTTGTGGAAGTAGGAGATGCCACCGTATCTCCTGTGATGCTTCGTCCGCTCTCGGTCACTGTGTCGGTGGAAAGGACAGATTGGAGGGAGGGATCCTTGTGCGCCTGTGCGAGCGCTTTCTCATAGTTGGTCGAGCTCGTGCGGATGGGGCCCGCGGGCCGGCGCCACGCCTTCTGTGCTTCTGTCATGCCGTCGTCGACGACGTCGGCCGTCTCGCTGCCGCTCAGGGCCATATGTACGTTCGATATAAGCGGTGTAGTGGGAGCAGCAGAGTCTGTCTGCGCGGCGCTGTTGAGTGTGAGTGCCGCTTCGACTTCGGAGCGTGTGTTTGGGGTGAGTCCTGATGGTGTGGCTGGTGTGAAGGTTCCGCTCGATGGAGGGAGTTCGAGAAGCGAGTCGCCCATGCTGGATTATGTATGTGGTGGAAATGCGGGGTTCGCGTATGGTTAGGGATATGCCCGTGTCAGATAAACAGGTGATCTTGAGAGATCGGGACTCGTGTATGCAAACAAGGTCGACGGTTTGTTGCAGTCGTATGATGGCCTGTTTCCTTTGACAATTAGCATTGAATAAAAAAGCGGGGAATGTGCGGTTGCGACTCACCTGGCGCTCTTTTGGTTGTGATCCTGCACACTTATGGTTGTGAACTTACAATTATATTAGACCGATGACTACAAGTAGAATGATTGCTCTATTCTCCCAGGCATCGAAAGGCAGGACCTTTCGTTCCATCCAGCTATTTGAACTACTTTCAGGCTATGATGACATATCTTGGCGGTGACGTCTATTCGTGCAGATCCTCCAGGGTCCATTATGCGGGCGCTGCTAGGCCCGTTTTGTACATCCGTCGGATTGCATGACATCGATGAGGCTCTTGGAATGCGCTCATTTCGTCTATTTTGGGGAACGCGGTGGCAAATAGAGCTCAAACAGGAACACGGGCACGAGCAGCGGGGAAATCCAACCCACACTTTGAGCAATGAGATGAAAAGCTTACGCTGAAACACAAATGAAAGGTGCTGAAAAGAAGAGAAATGAGTGGCAGAAAAAGATGCTAGAAATAGAGAGGCAGCTTCTCGTCTAGAACACAAAAGGAACAAAATGCGTGAGTTGGTGTAAAAAACGGACAAGAATGAAAACGCGGTTTTGAGGTCGTCGCTGACTATCCTTTGTTGTCTTTAAACCATGCCAATTGCTCCACGAATGCATTGCGAGCCGCATTACACGTTACACGTGACGTCGCCATTCACCCCACCACAAGACCTCACGAGATAATCCAGTGGCAAAGAACATCCCCCCACGCTAATAGCGACAATGTTAGCTAGAGTCAACAATTGGAAATGGCCAGCTCTGCATCTGAGCTTGAATTCATAGAAATCTGGACTCGAGGTTTCCCAGCCTAACGGCACTGAAGTATACTTCCAAGCAAATGTCAGATTTTTTGAAAGCATCCCCTCAAAATGTAAAGGAACAGGAAAAAGGGGGAGCCCGAGCCATCGTGTCCATGAAAACTCATGTCAAGGCAGCAATGTTCCCGCCAGAAAGGTCTAAAGTAGTTACGCATGGCGGGGTCTTGCAAACCTTATTGGAGTGCCGCGCCCCATTCTTGCAGCAGAGTGAAGGATCATGTTGGCATCACCACCACGCCGACGTCGGCCTCGCGGATTCTCCGTGGCCGTCCACGAAACCCACAGGCTAATCGAGTGCCACCACACTCCCACCATCAAAATTTCGAAGGGCGTCTTCAGCCAAAATCACTGGTCCAGCAGTCGGCACAATACGAGGAGGGCGTCTTCGTCCAATCAAAGTCTGGGGCGCAGTGGTCCAATGAGAATGAGCGGCGCACATATTGATGCATGCAGCTGCAATGTGAGTTGTTCGAGCTGCGTCGCTCTTGACCGGAACATCGGGGTGTAGATCGTGACTGGGCTGAGGCTGAGGATGGCACTTGTGTTCGGGGTTTCGAGTTAGAGAGACACGAACTCACATTGTAACGAGAGATAGGTTTATTCAATTTCGAGATACCCAGAACAACAAAACACAAATGAGTGTGTAAAGGGAATCCCAGTAATGAATGACAGAACATGAGCACAAAAATAGAGATTGGAATCCATCACAAACTATATCCATCATCAATACCCAAAGCTATGGAGCATCCTGTACACTTCAGGAGTTCCTCACTCTCACCAAGGCCCACCTTGGCATCACCAGAGACAGCCTAGAGGTTGATCCCATGGACCCTCTTAGCATGATCCCTCATCTTGTCAAGGCGATAATCCGTCTTAGTGCAGTCGCTGTCCATGCACTTATATGGCCGAGCCTGATGTTTTTTCATATGGCGACGATAATCTGCCGGGCGGCCGAACGTTTCAGAACATCCCTCGGGGCATCGAAGGCGATCCTTATTGGCGGCGTTGTCGAATTTGCGAGCCGGCAATCGAGCTCGTCGTGTCAGCGGTAGTGAGGCTGGAGCAGGGGTTGGTTGGACCACAAGACCGGCCGGTGAGGGAGGGGGATGAGGTTGTGGGACCAGCGGAAGGGAGTCATCAGGCTGCAGGATAGTCGGAATGATTGGCCAGTGAACGGCAATTTCGTTCTGCAAGGAGACGTTGGAAAGCGGCTCGAAACCAGCACCGGTGAGGTCCATTCCTAGACAATCGAAGTTGGCCATAGGAAAGCTGTTCGTCGGCATGAAGCCAGAATTGGTGTTGAGGCCATTCGCATAGTTCAGTGACGGGGCACTATGGAAAGCGTTGTTGTGACCATGGTATGGTCCAAGGTAATAGTAGGGTTCGAAGGGATAATAATGAGGTCCGAAGTCGTCGACATTCTGGGAGAGTTGATCATGCGTAAGGCTGGTCCGGGGAGTGCTTCGGTATAGAAAGTTGAAGTCATCAGACCTGGGGCTCCACAGACCTGCATGGCCGAGTGCAGGTGGGTGGCAGCGCCGTTCGTCCTCCACCTTCGCACAACTAAAGGCATAACTGCGTCAGCCTAAAAAAAAATTCACCTGAAATTGTCCTTGGCTGTTGTCAATGGCAGATACGTCTTCGGCTTTCCGTCTTCATTCGTCTGCGATGTAGACATCGTAGGTGTGCTATGCGAAACGAAGCTGTTGGTGAAAGCCTGTGCCAATCTGCAGGAGAAGCTCGTCGGTAGAGATCAAGGATGCAAGATATTTTGCGTTGCAAGGTGGAATTCAAGCTTAATGGAGTGTGCGAGAAAGACAAAAGATGGAGCGAAAGAGCGGAAAGACGTCTTCACTACGGACACTTCAGAGCTCATATGTGCGGAGGTGCAGGGAGGATTGTGCGCTGAGCGCCCTAAGGTCACACTGCATTTGGTAGCAGCCACAGAGCATAAGCATGATTAGGGCGACCAATAGATTCCATGTTCAGCGCCCTCAATAAGTGATGTCGCATCTGGGCCTTTTGTGGAAGCTCCATGGACGAACTGCTGCAACAATAAATGCTCAAGAAGATCATGCGGTGTGGCTACAAACAAAGACGCTTTAAAGAACGACCAGGAAGTTCTATCAAATCAACACCAGAATGACGAGCTCAATGGAGTTTTTCGCGTGCGATAAATGTCCGAAAACTTTTCCGACTCGTGGACGATACAAGTGAGATTCTTCGCATACGAGGCATTGAACTTGACTGATGTCTTGATAGCCAGCACTGTAAAACGCATTCCAAGCCATACGGTTGCGAATTCTGCGAGAAAGGCTTTGCACTGCGACTAGACCTCGCCCGGCACATACAAGCCCGACATCGAGCGGGGAACAGGAAATTTCCGTGCAGTGTCCCAGAGTGTGACTTCAACGCAACAAGGAGAGACAATCTGCGTCAGCACTTACGTAGAGTTCATGGTTTAGGGAACGAAGTGAAAGGGAGGTTGAACGCCACAAAAGAAGAACTATTAAAAAACCCTGGAAGCGAAATTACAATACCGGAGCTATGGGACGCTACAGGAGCTGGATCTATGAGCGTTTTCGAATACCTGATTGATCGAGTTGACGTATCAGCAAAAGCGGTCGACGGATCAACACTGCTGCATTGTGCTGCAAGAGCCGGACACACAGATATGCTAGTACAGTTATTAGACAGAGGAGCTGAGTTGACTGAACGAAATGGCATGGGACGAACGGCATTACAAGAAGCAGCAGAAGGTGGACATGTGGAGGCCACAAGAACCCTGTTAGATCGAGGAGCAGACGGCAGGGCTGTAGACAAACGTGGTCGATCAATCACCTACAGTGCGATTCAATCGGGCCAAGTACAACTTATCCAGGTCTTGGTGAAATATCTAGGAACTGAATACATCTCCGAGGGGCCTCTTTCTCTTCTTCATCTTGCTGCAGCATCCAGAGATGATTCGATCATAAAAGCGCTGCTTTTGTATCCTGGAGTTGACATAAACGCAAGGAGTGGCACCGGATGGGCTCCATTGCATTATGCTGCAAAGTACGGACGCGATTCAATAGCAAGAGCGCTGCTTACACATCCATCGCTCGATGTGAATGTGCGGTCTGATACTGGATGCACACCGTTGCATCTTGCTGCGAGCTCAGGAAATGAAGCGATATTAAAAGAACTGCTCAGACACGATTCCATTCGCTTAAATGCTTCGTCTCATAGAGTATATGCTCCCATTCATTACGCAGTCCTTCGTGGCCATGACCGGGTCGTAGACATGCTATTAGGCACTCAAGGAGTGGATATAAACTTAAGAACTGGAAATGGGCACACTCCATTACACCTTGCCGTCATGAAGGGTCATGAACATATTGTACGGCGATTGTTGACCTACAAACAAGTCAATATTGATGCTATAGACGACAGGAAGCAAACGGCAACCCATCTCGCGTCATATTTCGGAGAGCTGAATATTTTAAGACTTCTCTTAAACGATAAACGCTTCGGCACGACTTGCTTGAAAGCAAAGGAAGGCGTCTTCATTAGATCCCCATTGCATCTGGCCGCTTCGAGGGGTCACTTGGGGGTGGCAAAGCTGCTCCTTCAAACGAGAGGCGTAGACTTGAAACAGGGTACCATTAACCGGCATCAGTACTACCATAATCGAACGCCACTGCATTTCGCCACAATGGCATCTAGCATAGAGGTCATGAGATTACTTCTCAGCCATAAAGACATTCAGGTGAATGCCCGAAGTGGGTTTGGCGAGACACCATTACATCTTGCAGTAATGAATGGCCATGCTAGGGTGGTGGAACTGCTTCTCCAGCATAAAGACATCGACATCGAGGCACGCACCGTCGAGGGTCATTGGGGCCTTGGGTATAATAAAAACGAAACCGCCCTCAAATTCGCAAGACGCCGCGGCTACAAAGAAATCGTAAACATCCTTCTAACAGCCGGAGCCATCGACGACTCCAACGATCATCAGGTATCACCTTCAACACTCAAGCCGGTGGAAAGGGGTTCAGCGCTGTCGACGATCGTCCTGGAAATGGAGCGCAGCGAAGATCTAGATTCGGACAAGGACCTGGAGATGGACATGGGAATGGAAGATAACTGGATGGAAGACTACCTCATCAGCGACGAACTCTAGCGGTGCTGGGATATGGAGGCCATGGGATAGTTGTTAACAATCACCGGTGTCAGTGGGAAGAGGGGGGCATACTATAGGATTCCTTAGCCAAATTGGTGTTTTGCCAATTAAAATTGTCCGCTGCATATTGTTGAGCTTGTTGAGTCGGTGAAGGTGTTGGTGAGGTGAGAGGGTCGAGGAGATGTGGTCGACGCACGTGCAAACAAGCTCCGTGGCCAACCCAAGACCTGACATCATCCAGACGTGAGTGATAAGGAACGGGAAAGCACCACCAGATCCAACCCTCAGAACAACACCATCGATGTATATCTGCTACCACAATCGTATATACACTCCATTCAACTACGCCATCATGCCACCATTATCTTACATTACATGTACAATATCCATACAAGCCTCACCGGCGTATCTTTATCACTTTACACAAGCAACTTCTATATCTACATCCCTTCTATATACCTCGACTGCAACCGATCTCCCGTCCTAGGCATCGTCTCAATAGCCCTAACCGTTAATGGACTAATCGTCTCCAGTACCTCTCTCGCCCAACCCCCAATTTCAGGATTATACCCCATTCCATTCGCCTCGTCTCTTTTAATCTGCGCATACGCTGCCGCAAGAATGACGAGCGTTTTGTACCGCGGCAGCATGGCCTTGCGACCCACCTCGCGGGGGCGGATATCCATCCAGATGAAGCCACGCACGTTGTGGCGGCTGTGGTACGGTTGGAGCGTGCGCCAGCCGGGAAACCCTGGCATCAGGTACTGCTCACAGGCCGAGAAGGCGTCGACAATACGGCCGCGACGCGCGAGCATCTGGATGAATTCGTTCCAGGTGAGGTTATCGATGACGTAGCCGTTCGTTAGGAGGTGGCTGATCGTGCGCTGCGCTTCCTGGATTTTCTTAGCATCGTCTTGTACGAGCAGACTGCGAATGTAGATTCTGGCAGCGCGGTAGAGGACATGGCGGCGGTTCATAGCAATGAATGTTGAGGACCCGCTTTCCTTAAGGCCAGGATCGAGGAGGGAGTCGAACTCTATCTTTGACGGCTGGGGGTCCATGACTTGCTGTAAGGTCTTAACGAGCTTATCGGCCTGTTTCCGCGCGAGTTCCCAGCATTTTGCGACCTCGTCGTATTCTTTGGCCTGGAAGTGAGCTTCCATGATGGTAGTGAGAAGCATGATCGGGGGTTCGTAATTCGCCTCGTTCGCTTTCGCCGTTGAAGCAGCTTCGAACAATTCTTTGCAGATCTCGTAGGCTCCTCGAGTACTGTACAGCAAAATCAGGAGCCCGAAATAGCCTTGCGGAACACTGTGCTCCTTGGAGTCTATGAACCTCGCATGTTTTGGCTCTCGATTTGCAAGCTCGGACTCATAACTTTCTAGCAGGATCTGTCTTAAGCCTTCCTCAATCGCAATGAGACGAGTGCGGGGGTTCGTGATATGCTCTTGCTGTAATTTTCGAAGTTCTGCCATTCCGAGAGCAAGAAGAGAAGCTTGGCGCGAATTCTGGGTTTGCCTCACATTTCGCTCCTCCATTCGCTTGAGAGCACGTGCAGCATGCTCGAACTGGCCCTCCCGAAGAAACCCAGTGATGACCAGAGCGTAATGGAACGCGTGGACCTGTACATTGTTGTTCGGCATGGTAACTCTCAGTATCTTGTACGCTGCGTTTGTCTGATGGGCCTCGATTAATGATCGCATCAAGGCCGCATAAGTCCAAGAATCGAGTGGAATTTCGAATTCAATCATCTGTCTGTATAACCGTCGACTGTTTCCGATATCGCCTGAGAGAGCGTAGTGTGTGATCAGCATATTCCATGTATGTGTCAGAGAGCCACGAGGCGTTCCAGACTGATGACTCTGCACCATTGCTTTAGCGACTGCCTCGGCGCCCTCTGGGTCACTAGACTGCAAAAAGGCTTGGACATAACCCGCTCTTGCTTTCACATCTGTTCGGACCGGCACTTTGAGCTGCTCAGCCTTTGAGTAAAGTGCCTCGAAAGCCTCGACATCGCCTCTTGCAGCACAGAGATCCAATAAAGGCCCGAAGGTATATGTATCTGGCACAACCCCAGATTCCAATATGCTATTAAAGCACTGAAGGGCTCCGTCGAGATCATCGGCTCTTACGTAAGCAAGAAGTAAAATATTCCAGCAAGCAATGTCGGGAACCAGGCCAAACTCCTCTGAAATACGCTTGAACTGATTCATTGTGCCCTGCACGTCCACTCGCCTGGCGTAGGCATATAAAAGCGATGAAATCGTCCGTAAATCGGTGACATGCGGGAAATGGGTACGGAGGACATTAAAATATTCGTGAACCCGGTCGATATCTCCGTATTCGGCATAGAACTGGATAAGGTATATCAAAGTTGGGTAGTGTGTGCACCATTGATCTTTGTAGAACATTCGCAAATCTTCTACGAGGTTACCGACAACCTTGATGCTGCCTTTGTCCCCATGTTGAAAAATCATGTTTGTAATAATCGACTGAGAGGGCCGCATAAAGGGATTTGGATCTTGCATGCACTCTTCTCTATACATGTTGTACAGCTCTTGAAAGACCTTTCGCTGGTTGGTATATTTGCGGTACCTGGGCAGACTCAACAACCGATTGAGAGTAAAGTCGTAAGAAGATGCTCTTGGAAGATTCAGAGCCCGTAAATCGCGAAACAATCCAAGCAAAAGTTCCAAAATATGTTTTTCATCCGGATCGATCGGTGTCAAGACTTGTTCGACCACTTCTGGCACAAATCCGTTCATAAAAGTTCGGAGAACCGTCCGGTTTTCTCTCTTGGATTGGAGTTCGTGATGAAATTTTTCGGCATGTTCAAGTAGGGACAGTAAGTGTCCGCTCAAGACCGGTAGTTGAGCAACGAAATTCCATACTGCTTTGAGGTCGTCTCTGTAGTAGTTGAAGGGATGGTCTTGGATGTAAAAGGGTAGGGGAGATGACAGGAACGTCTTGAACACACGCAGCGTAAGGTCCCATTGGTTGTCTTCAATAGTGCGTGCCAAAAGGGCGTCTGTCCCACAGTCAAGTCCAGAAAATCTAGAAGCGGCTTCCTCGTAGAGTCGAATTGCTGGACCAACCATCCGTAGTGCCACATAGGCAGAGATGGCTGCCCGATATGAGGATGCGCGCCGATCTTTCAGTGGTAGGGTATCAAATACCTGGAGCACGCGACTAGATTCGACTGAGACGGTGTGAGAAGTCAGATACTCGAGGAGTGTCGCTTTCAGATCCGATGTGCGACTGGACTCTTGAATTGCAGAATATAGCCGCCAGGATAGCTCTTGCTTCCCGATTTCCTTCGCCTTGAGAAGACTATAGAGAGCATCGCTCGCAGTATTTCCTATCAGCCTCTCTTCCATGTCTTGTCGCAGCTGAATCTCCCGCATTTTAATATCCCGCAACCCTTTTGCTTTTGCTTCTTCGTCATCAATTTCTGCTCCTCTCGCTTTGCGCCAAGTGGCATAGCTCACTTCTTCGGCTTCATGGTCGATTCTTTTAGAGTCCCGCCGAGTTGTAGAATTTGCGTCTTCTTCACCAAGATCGGCTTTTACAGATTTGGGGAACAAGGAAGAGAATGCGTCCTCCACCTCATCTATTTCTTTGCCTTTCCAGTGCGTCGTTGAAAACTGACGAATGCCGCTCTTACTGAGCTGGGATTTCCGTTGAGTCTCACGTGCGGCCAATCCGTACGTGGAGATCCGCTCGAGCATGGTGACCGTTTTTTCAGGGTATAAAAAGTCAAGAAGCAGTCCATTGCTTCGGCTTGATTCCTGAGGTGTCTTGCGTCCACTACCACTGTCACCACTTGCACGCTCGAATATCCCGGGAGAAGCCCACCATATCGGTAAATTCAGGTCGCTGGCACCGTGGTGCCAAAATGAGGAGTGGAGTGTTCGTCGACCGCGCGGGCATCGTTTGGAAGTTCGCAAGAGGTGCCGTCCGGTCTCGAGGCATGTTGGAGCCCGCTCAAGCATCCCCCTCCGCACTAGGAGCGTGATGGTCGCCGCCACGAATTACCGAAGAGCAAAAGAAGTTCTACAGGTTACTAGAATTAAATGGTGCTCCCACGGACATCTCAACGCTGGAAGTCGGAGCTTACAGCTTTGCATTCCTCCTCTGGTCTCAATGCATGCGTGACTGAGCGTAATTGACGAGCAATGGGCAATTCCGTGAGCGAGCAGGCACCGCAAAGGGAGATGATGGGACACAAAGAGAGCGAACGAGAACAGTGGTGATTGGCGGTGTTGGTAGCGGATCGAACGATATCTAGAACTTTTGGACATCGCGATCACGGGGCCGCTAGGAAAAACTTCGGCGATTCGGTGATGCTACGACTTAGTTACCCCTCCAGGTCGCACTCCACATCACGACTATGCTATCGTGAGGATGGATATTACAAAATTCATAGTCGACTTCCGGGAGTCGGCGTTCCTGTTAGGCGACTACAACACATACCGGGGCCAGCTCTCACGGCGACTGCGCATTGTGCGGAAGAAGCTCGGGCGGGCAACAGCCAAAAATGCGAAATATGCGGCGAAGGCGCCCGTGACGGCGGAGGATATCGCAAAAAACATTGAGTGTGACATGACCGATTGAAGTTCATACATATTTTGCTAACGTTGCCCAGGTTTCTCCACCTTCTTCTCCTCACCTCCGAGCGGGCGTGGGCGCACGCAATGGCTATGAAGGCAGCTCATTCCGAGGACAATGCGGACAAGAACATTACAGGCTCTACACGGCAGCACATTCTATCGAGACTCCATAAGGCACTTCGGTACGCACAAGAGGTTGCAGAATTGCTCTCGAACCAGACAGTGAGCGGGGCAACCGACACGGATATCTTGGAAGCAAAGGCATATGCATATTCGCTAGCTGGAGCGCAAGAGTTTGAGAAACAGGCAGAAGGCGTAAAGGCCAGCGATGGGCCTCCCAAGAGGTGGGAATCGTGTCTGACCAATTACTCTGCAGCCAGGGTGATCTACAGTTCTTTGCTGAAAGCGACAAAGAAGGACCTGTTCAAGGAAATACTGGCAAACACAACCGACCCGAGCATTCGATATGCCGCCTACCAGCATCGAATCCCGCGTACTGTGGGTGTGCCAGCAGTGTCGAAGAAGTTTTTCCCCCGAGATGAGTCAGAGCTAGTCCAGGCGGTCGAGAAGCTCGATGCAACAGCCTTGCAGGAGGAAGAAACTGCCCCATCAGGTATGTGTTACAAAAGCGTCGATTGTGCCCTCTTCTAACTTATGCTAGGCTCGAAAATCACCTGGCGAAGCCGGACGGCCAATATAGTGGATGCAGCAATCGGCCAGGCTCTTGTTTCCGTTGATACGGCTTCCACGGAGTTGGTCTCATTATTAGATTCAACCAGCTCGCCGAAAGATAGAGCGAACGCTTACGATCATGTTCTAATCGCAAGCCAAGACGCTGCCGACGCAACACGGCGAGCCATTGAAGAGCTAGAGAAAGAGGGCGTGGATGAAGGGGACGCACGTGTGCAAGATCTTCGCGTGACGAGTCTTGCTGTCAACTACGATCTCATTGCGTGGCGAGTAGGCCGCAATAGGGTCCTGATCGGGTCGGATGATGGGCTTACCTTTCCTCCAAATGCAATGCGGAAACCGCAGCGGTCACGAAAGGATGGGAAAGAGTGGATTCAGCGAGAAGAGCCCACTGGACGTAAGCTAGCGAGACTGCGGGAACGTGTTGCACTCTATGACGCGATTCTGCAAAGTATCGACTCTATCAAGGAGCTGAGGGGTGCTGTTCGAGATGCTGGATTCGTTGCCGAACTGGATGGTCAACGCGCGTACTTCCAAGCGTTGAAGTGCCTGAACCTATCGCATTCTCATGCTTTCCTGTCTGCACCCAAACAAGCACTCGCGCTCTGCAATCGAGCGCTATCGCTCTCAGCGCTGGCCCTCTCCTCTCCCAGGCCGACAACGTCCTTATCCAGTGTCCCGAAGTTAGCGGTGTCTGAGCAACAAGCTCAAACGCTAAAGCAGAACTTGGGAAACCTTACATCACATTACCGCGGACTCGTGGCACTGTCACAACTCTCCTCCAACTCGGAGACAGCGGCCAAGGCCCAGCTAACCACTGCTGCGCCTGTTGTAGAGAGACTCAACGAGTACCCAACGTCGGGCTCCGTAGACTTGAAGAATCTAGTCACCTGGCCGCCGAAGCTGAAGCCGGTTCCCGTCAAACCGCTCTTTCTCGACGTAGCGTGGAACTATATCGAATACCCAGGGCGGGAACCTCTAGCGCACGCACAAGAGCCTGAGAAGATGCAAGTAGACGAGAATGTAGAGGAAGCGCAGCCCGCAAGGAGAGGATGGTTCGGATTTGGAAGATAGGAGGCTGCAGGTACGCAGGCCGCAGGGGTCTGCGCGATAGAACCCCATGATCCTGGCGTCCCTTGAGCCGCCTCGAATGACCTACTGCAGGTGGAGGTTCCTCATCTATTTGCAGGTGAGGTAGATAGTACTCTCTGCTCGCAGCAGCCAGGTCTCAATGATGAAACGCTCTAGACAGTTGTCATCCATGGTTTGCACTACCGCACACTGTACTATAAATTTGTTCGCGACATCCCCAGAGTGCTGACACGTCGCCCTTCATTGGCTCCAGGCCAAGATGCGCACGGGTCAGTCAGCTTCGCGGAATGCTCACCCGTTTTCTGGAGCCCGGACTAGCGCGCATCTTGTGTGTCGATTTCCCCTGAATACACGGATAAGCGCCAGAGGCTCTGCGTACACGCGCCTCCGGAGATAGCATTGGACAAAAAGGGAACTCATTCAATATGACGAACGAACGGCTGTTAGCCCTGCATGAGGGCCACAGAGGCGTCGAGCTGAGCCGTTGTCGGCGCATGGAATGTGTTTCAATTGTTTATGTATCAGTTTGTTGCCACGACGGGGTGCACCCCCCAAGGGGGGAGGCTGGATGGTTCTTTCATAACAAAGCGCAGCCCAGGGACGTCTCTGTACGACGGGCGCAAAACGGTCAAACTAAATGAGGGTTGGAGGGGCGCTTCGGGACATTTTGAGATCATGGTTCTATGCACGTCCCAACATTCGAAATTAAATGCGCGATAGTATGGCTCCTTGGCTGCGGGCCCCTTATCGAACCCGCAACGCGTGCGACCAAACTGTATCTTGTACCTCATTCATCTCATCTCTGTCTTCTGGCTCTGCTCTGACCCTCTCTCTTGCCAGACGCTGCCTTTACACTCTTTTGAACTGCCTGCCTTTTCGTACTTACGCTCACTTACTCCACACACTCCCTTAATACCAGTCCTTCGTTCACTTTCCTGCGTTTTACCGTAATTCCACCCCCAACACGTCGATTTTCAAACTTCCCCCACCCACCCATCAAAAGTAAGAAACGCCTCCGCGTTTCTTTGCCCTAATACACCACGGCTTTCGCGCTGGCTACATCAATTCTCCCGCGGCCAACGGCCCTCGATTCGTTCCGCCGCCCCTCGATTCTCCAGGCGCTCGACCTGCCGGCCTTCAAACTGGCGTCCATGCTGGACGACAAGCCCTCACTGCCTTCCATCAGCCACGGCCACGAGATCTCGCGCCCCTCCTCTGCCTCAACGGTTGCTTCAGCTTCGTACCTGCAGCAGCGCCATGGAAGCCATGCGAGCATACAGTTACCTGCGTTGAACACGCTTGCGAGCGTGGCGTCGAATAGCCCTGCAGCGACGAGAACTAGCTTGGATGGGAGTGAGAATCTGGAGAGAAGAGGCACGCCTCCGAAGCAGGTGTCGCCGCCGCCTAGGTGCGTACTATGTTGTTGCGAGCTGGTATGCTGGTGTTGGTGTTGGGCACCTGGTCATCTCCCAACGCGCAAGCGTACCCCTAGCAGACACAATAGGGCTTAGCATGGCTGAGTGTGACCTTTTGTCCTCTTGCTAGGGGTTGCTATCGTGTTGACGCGTTGACAAGCTGTGAGGAGGTGACACGGTTAGGGAAAGGGAAACCGCGCGGCAGATGTGGCCCCGCCTTGGGCCTTCCCGCGCTGCCTCGCCAAGACCCGGCCACCTTGAACCTCTTATCAGTTTCTTCTTCAATTCAACTGACAATTTCCTACAGACCTTTGAATGGCCACAGCATGACCTATGCAACCGCCGCACCCGCATCCTCTGGTGGACAGGCAAATTCCCCGGTGAGCTCACTTTTATTATTGTCGTGTCGCACAGGACGTTTGCCAGATCATCGCCAAAATATTTCCTTATCATGCCGTTATCGATTGCACACTCTGATCCATCTCGTCCCTCGATCCCAATCCCAATCGCAGAATCACCCGTGCCAGGTCACAGCAGGGCTTTGCAGCGCTGCGTCACATCCTGATAGTTATACTGACTGATTGGACTCTAGCCTGTCTGCCAGAACTGCTCCACGAGCACCACACCACTCTGGCGCCGCGATGAATCCGGCTCCGTCCTGTGCAATGCCTGTGGCCTCTTCTTGAAGCTGCATGGTCGGCCCCGTCCCATCTCCCTCAAGACCGACGTCATCAAGAGCCGTAATCGTGTCAAGACGGGCGCGCAAGGTGGCCGCAAGAAGGTATGGACCAATCCTATTTTCCCTCTACTCCATATGAGAACCTCCGAGCGAGCACGAAGCATCCAGCACAAAAACATTCCTAGCAGATACAATAAGGTTTCGTAGAGATGAGCAGATACATCTGCGCTCTCCCTGACCCTGCCTCACCGCCCTTTTAGATGGCAATTTCATTCGCGGCCCAACCATTGTGCACCTGCTAATCGCTCTACAGCCTGCGGACGCAAACGGTCTGCCTGCTGCCCACCCCGACGCCGATGGATCGCTAGGCCTTGCTCAGCACCGAAGAGCTTCGGGAAAGATCTCCTCTGGCCTCTCCGACCGATCACAGTCACCCATATCGCGCACCGGCACCCCGGGTCTCCAGCACCCCTCAAACATCGCGCCTCAGCACATGTTCGACGGCGTGTTGCACCCCGACGCCTTCCAGTCTCCGTCGCTGCCCAGCTTTCTCCGCCAACCCTCTCCTGGCTCGACTTCGTCAATCAATGGCTCGCACCTCGAACCGCCGCTCTCCTATGACGCGCTAGCTGCCCAGAACACAATGTTGAGGACACGCGTGAGCGAACTAGAAGTCATCAACGGCCTCTTCCAGGGACGTGTTCGGGAGCTAGAGAACGGCGAAGAAGAGGCGAGACGGATGGACCTTACTACACGAGCTACCGAAGCACAACTGCGAGCAGAGTTAGACGAGATCAGACAGCGAGAGTCAGATCTCAAGAGGCGTCTCGATGAATTTGAAAATGACGGCCCACGTCACAAAAAGATGAGGCTCAGCGACATGGTTGATGACAGTCGCGCTGGTACGCCAATAGGGTCTCTCGATGTGTAATCTCGTCGACGAGCTCTTCCAACGTTTCTTTTTCGTCACTTTAATGATAGTTATGTGTGTGGGACGGGTGTTTTACTTATTTTAGTTGAGATCATGGCCGCCTTTTGTCTTCCCTTCCCACAGCAGTCGGTACTGGAAATTTGTCGACTCACAACACCGATTTCGGTCACACACCCCTCAAACGACTAGAGCTCTGCGTCGACGCTACATCGCTCAATCATAGGTCATCTAGACCACCTAATGTCTGAATATTAACCCCCTTGGCCGCAATCTGCGGTCTCTGTACTCTAATCCTTCATTTTCTCTGCTTCGATTTTTTTTTTTGGCTGTGGAGGACGATGGCGAATCAAAACCTGATACCATTTCGTATCATCTGGATCGGTGTTTCTTAGGGGGTTTGGGCGGTGATGGACGAGGTTTCCGATGCCAATCGGACGCGATGAATATCAAAAGTATTGTTTGCTAGGATAATTAGTGCAATGGGATATGAGGTTGGCGAAGTCTTTCTAGATCTTTTAATCAACATGCTTTCACTGATACTGCTTGCAAAATTAACCCCGAGTCTCACCATGGAATGAGGGTATGGATCATTCGGACATGCTCAACCCGCCTATTTACTCCAAACAGTCACAACTCTACCGGTTAATCTGTCCGAGTATCCAGGAAGGATTGAGCTGTCCCCGCATCACCGGCCCCAAGGCCCGGGATGGTTCCGTTCCCAACCACTGGGTACCATATTCTTCCTATAAGTCCAATATTTACGTTTCCCTCCTGTTCTCCCAATTGGCGTCTTCAGCACCTCACAGCAAAGATGAGACTCGCCACTCAACTCAACGCTCTTGCTGTGCTTGCTCTCGCGTACGTTGAACCTGCTTTGTCTGTCGAGCCAGTCGTAGATCTAGGATACTCAAGATACCGTGGTCGAATTGTGGGCGATGGAACAACGCAGTGGCTAGGTATGCGATATGCAGCACCTCCAATTGGGGAATTGAGATTCGCGGCGACAGAGAAACCATTGGCAACGGAGGGGGTGTTGGACGCGTCGAGGGTGAGTCCATGGGTGATGTCACTACATTGCATCCAATCAAACAAGTATAAGGATGTAGATGCAAAAGATGATCTTCTAATGACCTCGATTAGTTCGGCCCCATATGCATGGCCCAATCCCCAACCGACTGGACAAACAAGCCCAGCACACGCTTCACCGTCTCAGAAGACTGTCTCTACATCAACGTCTTCGCGCCTTCAAACGCCACCCCCCACTCCAATCTACCAGTCCTCTACTTCATCCAGGGCGGCGGGTTTAACAGTAATTCTAACGCGAACTTCAATGGCTCAGATCTGGCAAGAGAAGGTAATATGGTGGTTGTTAGTGTCAATTATCGCGTTGGTCCGTATGGGTTTCTCTGGGGGAAGGAGGTTAGTGATGCAGTGGGGAAAGGGAATGCCGGGCTGAGGGATGTGATATTGGGGTTGGAGTGGGTTAGGAACAGTATTGCCCTTGTAGGTCCTCTTTTGTCATCCTGAAATATGAAGGGGGGATTTGTCGAAATCGAGTGCTTACCAGAACTGTAGTTCGGCGGCAATCCCTCCCACGTCATTATCGACGGCGACTCAGCAGGTGCAGCTGCCGTCGTCCTACTCATCACCTCCCCTGCGATGAGGCACGCCAATCTATTCATGGGCGCTATCATCGAGTCCACATACCAAGTCAACCTGCGTACACTTGCCCAAGCACAAACCGGCTACGACTGTCTCGTCTCAACAACCGGTTGCACGAACCCACCTCAAAACTCTACCCTCGCCTGTCTCCGCTCCCTCAACAGCACAGCCCTGCAAACAGCGACCTGTTCTTTCAACCCGCACATCGAAACGGACCTAATCCCCATCACACCCTTCAACGCCTTCGAAACGGGCGCATACCTCAAAATTCCCACCATCTTCGGAACCTGCGCCAACGAAGGTACGACGCAAGAATCCCTGCAATCCCTCTCAACAGTCGCCCAATTCAATGCCGCCCTCCAAAACCTCGCTCCTTCTCTGTCTTCTTCCTCCCTCGCTGTCCTCGACGACATATACATCACGAATAAATCTGAGCCCGTGTTCCCCAACGCCGGCCCGCTGTGGAGGAACGCTGCGAACGCCGCGGGAGAGATAGTGTTTCACTGTACGACAAAGAAGTATCAGGATTTGTTGGTGAAAGACGGCGTCCCGACTTGGAACTACAGATACGCCGTCCGCGACCCAGGAGACGAAGCAAAAGGCAAGGGCGCGTATCATACCGTTGAGTTGAATGCGGTTTGGGGGCCTAATAATACGGATGGGAATCCGCCGAAGTCGTATCTTCCAGGGGGCATTAACGAGGGGATTACGAGCGTGGTAAGTCGGTACTGGATTAATTTTGTGAATAGTTTAGACCCAAATAAGTCTGGGAGGAAGGGATTTAAGGGAGAGGGAAAGGATGTGAATTGGGAGACATGGGGAGCGGGGAGGAGGATTAGATTTGTAACTAATGCGACAAGTATGGAGGATTTAGATGAGGGGGAGAGAGGGAGATGCAAGATTTTGGATCCGTTGGTTAGGGTGTTGGAGCAGGTTCCGCCTGCGGGAACGGTTACGGAGTTGAAGGTGGAGTGAAGGGGGGTTGGGAAGTTCGGATATAGGAAGATAGGGGAACTGCTATTTTAAAATAGGTCTTGTGTTGAAGGTGAGAGGTTGCCAGAACCCAGAGTCGGAGACTTGAGAGGTATGATGTAATGCACATGGCAGTTAGCTGAAGATGTTGGGAGTTGACGTGGATACATTGTCTTCTGCAATGCTCACCTACTTCCGCTGACGCATACAAATGTGCCTTGCATAGTCAGCCACGCAGTATTTGTTTGTGTGCAGCCTGGCTGAAGATTCATGATCAGTTCATCGTTGGCAGACATGGACCTGACGGTACTCCAACATCCTGCGTATTCTATCGTGCTGATAGTGACCATGTGGCTGACATCATTGGCTCCGTTCTTCACCCGCTCGAATTTGAGATAGGGGCTCTGTATCACCAATAAGTGGTTGCGATGTTAACCCGGTATTTGAGCTGCTGCTCTGCATCGTCAGAGATGTACCTATACTTGACAGTTGAATCTGGCCAGGCATTTTCACCGGAGAAAGCTCGAGCGGCATGGGCGGTTTCGACGGCTACTTGTGTGCACTCAAGGTCCACTAAAGTGCTGTACACGACGTCGCCGTCGGTGGTGGCGTGTCCGGAACTAGCGATAAAGTGGTTGATTTTGCAGTGGCCGTAGAAGTTGTTGTAGATGGTCCCACTGTTGAGAGCGTTGCTGTGTCCTAGTAAAGAAGATAAGGCAGCCTGGGCGGTATGGCTGGTGCGCAGGTCAGGATTTGGTACCGAAATGGTAACATCAGAAAAGAGACCTTTAAATAAGGCGATCGCCGCGACGATGAAGGAATGCATCTAGTAGATTGTGTTCTGCGCATCTGTGAGCTACAAGTAACTGAATTAGTCGATGGAGGAAGTAAAAGACTGAGGATTTAGAGAGAGCGAAAATGAAGCCATCCGGCAGATCTAATTTCCCGAATTGATGAAGAACAATGTTATGTACTCCAAGTATATAGGGAAGGTTGAATATGGCGAAGTACATTTACAGGCGGAGAGACTTGATGAATGTGTCAAACGGAGGTGTATTTGGTCAATCACTCGTTTACATACGGAAAGAGAAACGAATGATCAAAAGGGAAGGAAAGGCGCCCAGAAGTATTACGAGTATATTTGAGAGAGAGTGAAGGTTTTAGGCTTTTCGACTTGGGAGATGTGTCAGTCGCGAGGACTAAAAGTTGAGGATAAAACTTGTGACTGTGGTAGCTCTCCATGTTTGGACAAAGCTGTCTTGGGAGGTGAGACATTTCCGGCACAATGCTTGACTGTATCTGTGAGCTTAGTTGTCCCTCGCCTATTCCTTCCTTTAATTCCTGCATTATCCCTTTCGTGTTCTGAGGTAGTTGGAGCTGTGCCGCTGTGAAGGAATAACATTAAGAGATCGCACAGGCCAGAATTGCGGATTCCGACGCCAATGGACGAATTGAAGCATGTGGAAACGATAACTAAATCGATAATGAAATTTCAACACGTTGGAGGTAAGTGGGGGGTGTGTGGTTGCTTCCCATGGTAACCATGGTGTTGTCCAATCTTCTGAGCTATAATCAATAGGTATACGAGTGCACATTCCGATTGACGAGCAGCCGCCTCTGCGTACAGCAATAGAAGAAAACGAAAAAGTTATAAACACGAAAGACAGAAGGAGAAGCTGTGAGGAGCTGCTCTGGTGATGTTCCTCCTTTGTTCCGAGTTGCGCCGGCGTGGGTCCAAGCTCTATGCCAAGCCCTGTCTTACCTAAGCACCGAGCTTCTTCGCTTCAAGCGGTTTTTTCTGCATCTCCTCTCTCCCTTCCTCCACGCACCTCCATCCATTGCAACCTCATTCCATCCCCGTTCATCTCCACTCACACCCTCCAGCACCGCCACTATGGTTGCCATCGCCAGATCCTTCGGCGCCGCCCGCCTGGCCGCCCGCTCTGTCCAGTCCGCTGGCAAGCCGGCCGCCCGCTTCGTGTCAACACAGGGTATGTAGAAACCCCAAACTCATCCATGCCATCAGCGCAATTGCATCGAGCAGCCATTGACACTTGCCCTGCAGCTCCCGTCCGTGTCGCGGCCCCCAAGAACAGCCTCGTCATGAACAACTCGGTCCGCAATGCCTTCAAGAACAACGCCGGGCGCAACATCATCCAGTCCCGCGGCATCGTCGCCGAGTCGACGGCCGCCGCCATGGTCGCTGCCGCCAAGATCCAGGGCGCTGGTATTGCTACCGTCGGTCTTGCCGGAGCTGGTGTCGGTATCGGCACAGTTTTCGGTGCCCTCATCCAGGGTGTCGCCCGCAACCCGTCCCTCAGGGGTCAGCTCTTCCAGTACGCCGTTCTGGGTTTCGCCTTCGCTGAAGCCACCGGTCTCTTCGCCCTCATGATGTCTTTCCTCCTCCTCTACGTCGCATAGATGCACTATTGCATGGGGCACTCTGCTCTCGGGTCTCCGGGTCGGGTCTCAGGGTGGAAAATTCGGCGGATGGGTGTGTGCATACAGGACGACTCCTCTTTCCTTAGTCTAGTGGCCGGTCAGATTGTGTAAAACATGTACTTTAGATCAGCAATCTGAAGAGCAAGATCCCACTTCACTGCTCTTAATCTGATTTCCGATCCGAGGTCCAACTGCGGGAGTCCTTTGCTTTGCCGTGATGTATGCCTACGACCCGTAAAGAGGTCAATTGACTCAATTGCATGAATTGAATCAACCCCGAAGCTTTGCAGTCGCAATCCGATGGCTTCCGCCCAGAATTGGCGTTGGAGCTCTCTTTGATGTAACAGCTACGATGCCAAGCTATTCTGTGTCCAACCTCATCTGTCGGCCTCGACACCGTTGGGAGCCTCCCATGCCACACCATGCCTGGGAAGGCCATCACTCTATCTCAATTGCACATAAAGCCGTTGGCTCTTTCCTATGGTCATTATTTGGGCCCACGAAAAGGCCATTGGCACTTTGGGGAAGCTTCTTCGGTGACTGCGTGCATGTTCTTCACAATGCGAAGCTCTCGGAAAAGCCTACCATAAGACGACTCGAGCGGCCATTCATCAGTCTATCAGCTTGAGACATGGTCATTGATCACTCACCATACAGCCCTGCAAAAGGGCGTTGCGTCCGAGTCGAACGCTCCTCTCAAAGGCCAGTCCCGCAACTACGCCCTCCGCTTCGTGAGCAAAGCCATTGTAAGCCTCCCACGTCGCACATTAGTACAGCCGGCTGATACATTTCCAGTGGCTAGTTTTAGACTGCTCACAGCCTGCGTTCCTCCCGTCTACCAATTCCTGAGAGCCTCTGCCGACTGCATCAGCCCATCGCGGCAATACTACTAATGTACGAGGCGATCACAAGAGGATATATCAACACCCCCGAGACAAGCCTTTGCCAATATTAGATCTACATGATACCATACATCGTGAAGCATAACAAGCTTCGTGGCGGGATCGCGACCCGGCACGACAGCCTCATCTCTGGAGCGAGCACTGTCTGGCAGTGGTACCTCGGCACAGAGGCTTGCCAATCACCTTTACTCGATTCTAGGATTAAGCAAGCACATATCATCGAGCCACTCGGGGTTGCTGGAACTTGATCGAGAAGGTGTTTCCACGATGTTTCAGGATCACCTCAAATCATGAATCGCCGCGCAGCGATCCGAAACAATATACCGAAAGAGGATAACAAGAACCTAGAGTCCTAGGATTCCATGTTTCTCACGGGAGTTGTGCATTCGCGTTTTCCCCTCGGATGTCGATGATGCTGCACGGCTGTAGATGTTCCGTGAAACTTGAAGGGGACTTGACACAGCTTTCCAAATCAGATTCTAATCGCCAGTTCCAAAATTGCCTCCCGGTGTTTGTGCTATATATTTCGGCTTCTTGTCCAGCGAACCAAGTTCTCTGTCCATTTCATTTCATTCCATTCCATATTAAAGTTTTAATTCCTGTGCAGGTCACGTTCACTACTTCTTGTTCATATACTAATACATATTTTCCTTCCAATCTTTTCCGACCTTCATAATCAGTCAATATGAGATTCACTTCCATCGTGGCCGTTGCGGCTTTCTCGGGTGCTGTCTTCGCTGCGGGCAAGTCTATCAGTTCAAGACACAAATCCGGTGTCTAACATAAACACAGAGAAGCGCGATCCCCAAGACGATGTCGCCTCTATCCTCGAGGCCCTGAGCGCCAACAACCCCGAGGACGCTGCTGCCGCGGCCGCGGCCATGAAAGTCAAGATCCGGTCTGCCGCTCCTCAAGATGATGTCGACAGCATCCTCGCGGCCCTTGCTGCCAACAACCCTGACGATGCGGCTGCGGCCCGCACCAGCGTGAACAAGCGCCAGACCCAGGGTGGTGACGATGTCACTGCCATCCTGGACGCTCTGAGAGCCAACAACCCAGCGGATGCGGATGCCGCCGAGGCGCAAATGACCAAGCGTCAAACCCAGGGCGGTGACGATGTGACTGCCATTCTCGACGCACTCAGGGCCAACAACCCCGAGGATGCGGACGCTGCTGAGGCGCAGATGACCAAGCGTCAGGTCCAAGGCGGTGATGATGTTACCGCTATCTTGGATGCTCTGAGGGCCAACAACCCAGCGGATGCGGATGCGGCTGAGGCGCAGATGGCAAAGCGTGCACAAGCTGCTGGCGCAGATGATATGACCGCCATCTTGGACGCGCTGAGGGCGAACAACCCTGAGGATGCGGATGCCATCGAGGCCACGCTTTCTAACTAAGCGATAATACTGGAGGTTCGAAGTGGCTTGAGATGCGAGAAGAGGGGGGCGTAGGGAACTTGTGAATAGGGCGGGAGTATGGTGAGCTATTGTGGTTAAGACTGTATATAGGGCTATGAATGGGATAAAATATAAATATATAAGGGGTCAGGTTCTCACTAATGCACTCGTTTGGCCCCATTCTTTGCTCGTTGCTTGGTGTTAAAGCGGGTTTGACGTGGGTAGTGATTGGTTGTTCATTAGTGTATGAGCGAGGGTGTTCATGAGATGTGGGTATGTGAATAGATACGGAGGGGAAGGTTTAGTCGGTGCGGAGGAAGGTAGAGAGGTATGTCGGACAATCCTTAGTCAAATATTAGTGCTAACGGACTCGAGGAGCTACAACAGGGACAGAGTTCGTTCATCAGACTCCGAGAATTAAAAGAATGCATTCAACAAACTTTTCTTGAGGGTGAGACTCTAGTGTCACCCTTACCAGTCAACATCAAAACCATTTACCTCTCTTAGTACATTCAACAACGCCATAGGACATGTCTCCCTCCTGAATCTCCTGTCAGTTCCCCCTAAGTGTGAGTCATAGAGAATAAAATGTACCTCATCTAAGGGCTTGGAGAGCTCTGGTACCCCGCCAGCTGAAAAGGACCTGGAGACCACCAAGAAAGACGCCAATGGTACCGAAAAAGATGACAAGTAGTGTATCGCCGTCAGCCTGCCATTTTGTACGATCTGGGATAAGTGTAGTGGTGTTGGGGCAGAGCATGCTGGGGCGCTAGTGGATAGAAGACTAAGTCTTGCGTGGAAGTTGGGGCAGCTCGATAGGCCTCCAGTTCAATGATCTGTTTATACGAATCGACTTAGGTGAACTGTAACAGGGACTGAGAAGACAGTGGGTTGGTGTTGGAATGATAGGATTGTGTGAAAGTCGATTGCAACAAGTACATGGACAATGCCACGAGCAAAATATTGTGCACTAGACAACCATGTTGGCGGTCAGCATTGTATTATCGGTCAGCATTGTAGTATCGGTCCGTATTGTAGTATCGGTCCGTAGAATGTGTCTTTCTAGAAGGCAACTGCGTAGCGGTGTGAAGGTGGCACCAGTCAGATTAATGGGATTGTTAGCGTTAAAATTATCTGCGGCATCAAGAATCACGATCTGATCTCGTGTTGCAACCCTGACAGCCTCGGAAGCAGACCATGGCCTTCTCTCCCAGGATTTTTAGGTAATGCACAGACTACTTTACGACGATCTGAACAAGGCGAAACAGGTGAACTTACCTGATAAGAATGTCGCATCCCTGACAACCTTGGAAGCAGGCCACGACCTTTTCTCCCAAAAGGTTTAGGCGATGTACAGCTTACTTTGTGATAGTGTCTTTTTGCATTCGAATAGCTCTGGAGAATAATTACCGCCTACCCTTGCTGCGCTGACTTTCTCTCCAATGTTCCTCTTCAAGCTCCCTTCCTGTACCAGTCAGCTTAACTAAGGCGGGTAGATATATATATATCGCGAGAAAGCAGATGCGTGCCGCACATAAGTTGTTTGAAGATTTCCAGTGATTTTGGGATGGGGCCCCAGGGTTACGAGTAATACATGTAGTTCAGACTAGCCTACCAAATAATAGAGGAAGAGGAAGAAATATTCCCGCCGACAAGAATTGGCAGCAAGATGTTAAGTCGGCCAGGAAATATCGAGTTCAGATGTCCATTGGTATGAATGTACCTGCTCTGAATTGAAATGACGTTTCTTGGAGAATAGCCTATAGTCATATAAGCCTTAAGATTGACGTAGCGTCTAGTTTGTAGGCCTAAGTATTGTTCGTAGGAGATGATAGATAAAATATTTGTTTGGTTCATAGACCACTTCACTGCGATGGAAGAAAAGAAGACATAGCTCAATGAAGAGTAGAATGTTAAATAAAACATCTAGCACTTCCAGCTTAGGGTCTTAACTCCAACCTTTACAAGCCATGTACTACAATCACTCCACCTCAGTTGGCAAGGACCAGTGGGTAGGCTCTCCATCTCCCAGGCTCAATGTTAGCAGCCAGTTCTGTAGGTCCAGGACACCACTACCAGTCACATGGATATACCACGGCTAATCAGTCCACTGCATTATATATCAGCTGTACGTTACCTACATCATGCAGAATAGAACCTACAAAATACGCACATAATACACCATCATATACCCTCCCAACCATCCCGCTTACAGGTACATGTATCCGTTTGTAAAGAACGAACCTCAATGCGAACGGTTCTTGAGATCACGAAAGCTCTGCCAGCTGAAATAGACCTGAAGGCCAGTAAAGACAAGGCTGCTCGTGTCGATGATGACAGTAATAGCAGTGTCGCCGTCGGCATGCCACCCTACGTCTGTGGATGCGGTACGTAGATACACACGGCGATCTAGAATAATCTGGCTTACTGGGCGCGTTATATAAAAGGGGGCACATATTGACCAAGGACCATGATACGTCTGTCAAGCATGGCATTCTGTTATGCTGGCCACTCATACAGTATAATGATGTCGAGGGGAAAGGTATGTTATTTGTCAGGCATAATTAGGGCCTATAGACTAGTACTAAAGGTAAGAGCATTTATTTACCGAGCACATTCTCATAGCATAGTGATCCTGCAATAAATTTTACAATAACTGACTCCTTAATCAGCCAGTATTTTTGACCAATTGGGAGACTTACTAGTCCATCTCTTCAAAACGGGCTGCTCTTGTGGCAGACTTCCTAGACAACTCTTGCTTGAGGCATCCGGATCCTCGCCTAAATTAATGATCCGTGCAAAGAACCACCCCAGGAGAGCCTCAAATCACGAAATGCGGCTAGAAAGATGGTGGCACCAAGGCTGAACACCAAGTTACCAAGTGCGGCTCATGAAAAATGGTGTCAGCAAGGCTGAACACCAAACAAGTTACCAAGTGCGGCTCATGAAAAGTGGTGTCGCCGAGGCTGAGACTATCAAGCATCTCCGAAATTCTCTCTCAAAAAAGCCACCCTAATCGATGCAGCCTATAATCGCCTCGACATTCCGGTTTATAGGTTGGACGGTGTGCGCTGGAGTGGTAGAATCGTGTGGAGGCAGAGTGTTAAAGGACTGCAAAACGACAGCTAGAATATTCCAGAAACAACGTCATACAAAAGAGTAGATCTACCGCTTTTGCTGTGAATGGCATAATTTCAGAGATAATGAAGATGCGTTGTAGTAAATTTCACGGTCGAAGCTGTCACGTGTCGCACGTGTCCTCCCATATGTCCTATTCCAGCTAGCTCCCCTCCATAGTCATGGTGCGAGCAGTCAGCTCGTCACGGCTTTCACACTCCTCATATAAACATTTACCCATCAGACGATTGACTGCTTCCACTCATCGTAACAGAAGCAAACGGTGTCAAACACCCCTGAAATGCAAATCTTTGTCTTCTGTGTTACCCAACATAGCCAAAATGAGCTACTCGGAGAAAACAAAAAAATGCCGCAAAGTTAAGTTCAAACATCAAGGAGGTAAAAGTTAAATAGGACGCATTAGGATGAGGGGTACAAGTTACACCGGTGAGATGTGGAGCACATTTCGGAGGGTACACACTGCTAAAAGCATCCAATTGTGAGCCGTCTAAAGCATGAACGTATATCTCTGATTTGAGGACGCTTGGCAGAAGACATATTTGAATGGAACGAGACCGGCTGTTCGATGATTGGTTATAATGCTTGAGTGATCGCACCTCCACAGCTCTGAGTAGTCGCTTACCGGTACTGTAAGTGTGGCGTGCGCAACACCACCGTCACTTTGGTTTCCACATCTTGACTCGATTTGCGCCCTCACAACTCGCGCAATGCAATCCAACACGCTTTTTATATCCTTCCATCGGAGTTTTTCAACTGTTTGTACTCCTCGCAAGATAGTTCCGCCGTCGACGGCATTCCAACTATCTCAATCGAGCCGAGTGAGCCGAGTTAAGTCGATCGTTCTCGCTCTTGGAAGCTCGCAGTATTCTCGACCTCTCTAAATATCCGTACCATCCCTTCCACCATCGCCGTCTTGCTCTCTGAAAACGCTGAATACCCCTGCTGTCCGTGTACTCGCCCACCAGATGACGCCGCCATCGAGGCCCAGAGGTACGGAGTCTTTGAGAGGTTATGGGGAGTTGGGAGAGCTGGGCCTGAGTAGAAGTTGGATATAGTCTCCCGAGATTTGGAGGCTTCCCGCGTGGAACATGCTCGACAGTCCGGAGAAAGAAGATGAGTGATAGTGGTTAGCGGATGGCCATGCGAAAGTCGGTGCAAGTTGTATCTCCCCACCAAGACGTGAAGCGATATCTGGTGCCTTGAAGTAGGTTCTGCCCCTGCTTCTGGGACCGGTGAATCGAAAGGATCACGACACTTTGTCCTGTTTTCGAGTCCGTGGGACGCAGGAGACCTATTTCCAATATACGTATGTATCGACATAAGCACAATTCTCCACTTGGCGAGAGAGCATTATCCATAGCCACGTTTGAGAGCATTCCATGGCTGTTGGAATTGGTTAATTAGGACAACAGAAGAGAACCAACATAACGGCAAAGGATTCATCCTCGTTTATGTTCTCATTTACTTGCAGATGGGACATCCACATTATCCCTGAAATATTTGCTTGGAAGCGACGATAAGGGAAAGGGCATACCAGCTTGTGGTAGGGGTACGTATCTGCACTGGCGTGATAGTTCTTCTGTTTCTAAGCGCGGAATATCTGCGCCTTGCCATCCGCTTACAAAATATCTATTCCGCTCATTTTCAGTCGGTCCGATAGGGGCATCTATTTTGCGCGAGGACCATCACATTTCGTTCACAAAGCACAAAACCCTCCTACAAATGACAAATTGACGTCTTCCGAAGTGAAAAAGGGGCATGTTCCAATGTGTCGGGCCGATGGGCGAGCAGCGCGCTTTCTCACCTATTTCTATGGAATTACTAACAATGTTTTGCACAGAGCCGCCCAGGTTTAAAGAGATGCAAAAAAATATATATTCAAGGCCGTCCTGTCCTGCCAAATTCCCATCCACCGCCTTCATTGGATCATCCTTGGTACCTTGACTCCTTCAGTATGTCGGTCCTAAAGTCTCTCGCTCTTTCAGCCATTGCTGCATCCTCAGCATTGGCCTACTCCCCTCAACTCGGCTTCAACACTCCGCCTGTCGTTGAAACGCGGACTCTCGATCAGATATACGAGGCAGCGCTCAAAGAAGGAGGGATCGTTACCGTGTGGCATGGCGGCGATGAGACGAACCAACAAGATGCCGTGAAGACAGCATTCGAGACCCGCTTCCCAGGAATAACGCTGAACATTACCGTCGATCTGAGCAAGTATCACGACGTCAATTTGGATCGTCAATTGGCAACCAAGAATGTGTATGTGGACAGCATCATCCTGCAGACTCTGCACGATTATCCGCGATGGAAGGAGGAGGGTGCCATCTTGAACTACAAGCCTGTTGGCTTCGAAAGTGAGTATTCTCTTTGTTGCCATGCGGAGAGGAAGGCTGATGTGCAATAGACATATACGAAGCATTGAGGGATGACGATGGTGCGTTCATGGGCCTCTTCGTATACGCATGGTCCAACATCTTCAACACGCAGTACCTCAATGGAAGCATTCCTGTGGAGTACACAGACTACCTTCAGCCTGAGTTCAAGGATAAACTAGTCCTCACCTACCCCAATGATGACGATGCCGTCCTTTACCAATTCGACCTCATGTAGACCTCCCTTCCCTTCCCTTCCCTCCCCTCACACGCATTTACTAATACGTCCACCATAGCATGAAACAGTACGGTTACTCTTGGTTCGAGGCCCTCCTCGCCCAAAACCCCCGCTGGGTCCGCGGCACACAAACCCCCGCTACCCTCATCGCGTCGTCCAACGGCACATACATAGCGACCTTCACCTCTTCTGTGGGCCTCTTCCCCACCTCCCCCCTCAACATCTCGTTCCCGCTCAACGGCACTTTCACATCCTGGCCTCAAACCGGCGCCATCCTCACCGATGCGCCGCACCCGGAGTCCGCGAAGCTGCTCCACAACTGGCTGCTCAGTCCCGAGCACCAGAATGCTACTGGGACGTGGGGCGTCAGGAAAGATCTTGCACCGCCAGAGGGTTATCCGGGCATTATCGACATGCCTGGCACGGATGTTACGGAGTTTGCGAGGTGGATGAGAGATAGGGCTGCGGTGGGGAGGTTGAGATTCTTCTTTGAAGATCGGATTGGCTCCGCGCAAGGGTTGAGCCCGCTGGTGGATGCTTTGTGATGACGAGTTGCACATGGGAATATGGAGTGGGGATGAAGAGCATAGCGTGGTTTGATCTCAGTGAACCTTTATAGTGCATGTATAATGCTCTTCGCAAAGTATGTACGATAAGAGCCATCGTTTTCTTGTATTTATCTATCCATAAAACAACTGTAAATATGAGGGAATACAAGCCGTGAAGGCGTTGAAAGACGGTAATATTAGCTCATATTTCTAGCATGGAAAGTGAACCTGAATCTCCCTCTCTTGTTATTGGACAGAAAGGCAGACCGGACCTGCAAATGTTCGCTCAAAGGAGAAAGATGGCATGCGTGTATAGTAACGTATCTTTATGATTCGCTAACTCATCTGTTGGTATTACAGTGGATTGCACGGTATATAACAATGACTCAGAAGGAGGACTGGGTGGATTAAGCGAGCGATCCGCACAGGCATAAATATACGGCCCCGGCAATTTAGAAGGAGGACACACCCGAGAATCAAAACCTACAATTGGCAAGCTAGCAGAGGACTTCGACGTCGCTGCTAGCCCTTGCTACGTAGAAGATTCGTGGTCACAAGCAATCCATACTCTTTCTACCGTACCCTGCGCTCTTGCACCGCCGTGGACTAGCGTTCTGCGAAACCCACGGGCAGTCGATTAACAGCGTCTATAGGACCTTCCCATTTCACGGGCGGGTATACCGACATCATCTAAATAATCCCTCACTGGAATAAGTGTTGACTCTACCTGCTCGTTTCCCTGAAGTCTCTCATCCATAATTCAGACCTTCACACTTAACGTTTCCATCAACCTCACGCACTGAACCATCGGCTTCATCACAGAGTAACATTCCACAGCTCTTCTGTAATTATCGAATCTGATTTACAAAGAAGATTCGCGGATGTCTCGAAGTACCGCATTCATCACACATATCTCCTTCCTCCAAGCTCGAGCACTTGACACTGAACTAGCTTTCCTATCTGATTAGATCCAAGATACACGTTCGCAAGGCCTTATTCACTTGTGGAGACTGCACTCCACTCTGATAGGCCAGGCACCCGCTAAGCAATGAATGCCCTCCATAGGCCTAACTCTGCTCCTAGCTACAGCGGTCCATAACGCCACATTTTTGGAATGCTAGAAGCCCAGTGAAATACACGAAAAATCACCAATTACGCGTCTACATGCATACTCAATCAAACCTTATTTAGTTCAGCTCAAGATCTCCCCATCTCCACTAACTTAGCGGTCAATCGACGATCAAGCCATCCGAGCCCTTGCATTATCGACAGCCACAATAACAAATGACGGGCTTCCCTTCAGCTCCTCCTTAACTGCCACTATCACAGTACAGCATGCACAGTATTATGATCATCTGAGATCGGTGATGCGCGGCATTTTCGACCCTAGACAATCACATCTCAAGGCTTGCATATATGTAAGCCTCACCACCTACTTCACAAGCAGAATAGGCAAGTAATGCGATGCCCACTACATCCCTGAACACATGTGCATGAAAAGCGCCAGTCATCCGCCTGCCAGATCTCGGGCAGAGGTTGGCACAGATGTGCTGTGCTGTTTAGCGTGGGGGTGGAGACGTATTATTACTAGCCATTTTCGGCTACAATGGCATTTCTGTTTCCATCCATATCGCTTTTGCGTACCGTGTCGCTAGTTGTAGACGGGAGGACTGGCTCGTACGTTGTTTGTGTAATAACTAGGGTTGACGAGCATGAAATGGACCCTGTTTAAACTCGCATACTGTTGATAGGGATCTTACAGCTAGCTGCATAGTGGTGCGAGCACTAGTCGGCAAGGCATAAGACAGTTGTACGGTGTACACAGCGTACGGGGATAGTAGGGTGGGCAACAGGTTTCTGGTTATTGCTCTGCTCATCTATGTACAAACGCGAGCGATATTTAAGGAGGCGCGCCCGTGCACGGACATCACGTGATATAACCACGTGATCCCATACCAGGCTAGACATACTTTGCGCCGTATCGCTCCTGCGTACGGACACATGCCAGACTTTACCAACTCAGGACAGACAGCTTTTGTCAAAAAAAAAAAAAGCTTCAACATGCATGTCTACCCATGCCTCTCTCCTCGTCCTCGATCTTAGGACCTGATACACACGTGCGATCCACGATACCGCGATTCGCGCACCTGCATGCATGAAGCGTCCCGTGAATGACGCGTCCATCCTAGCCATGTGCCGACTGCCTCGATTTTCTTGTGACCGAACGTTCGGACCCAATCGCGGGATTCCCTTTACCCTGGCATCGAAGGATCAATCTATATTCATTTTGTGTCTGAGGGAGGAAAAGCTATTTGTTTGGAGCCAGCATCGCATAAAAGGATTCCAGTATCGTGGTTTGCTTTTGCGGGTTACAGAACACTTCCCCTGTTTCGGGCTGTATTTTGAGATTGGAGATTGATAAGATGAAAGTCATACATTTTCATATGGGGATTAGCCACCTAAACTACACTACACAACTCGGATTCGGATTCTAAATTACCAATTTTGCCTACTACCGCTACAGTGCGGTACGACATGATATTTACCTCCTATCTTAGCCCATTAAGCGCAAAAGCAACTATTCAGTAATGCTCGTTAGGAAGAATTTTTACCCCATCACATCGTCGCACCAGCAGGCGTCGACCCATCAGCATCCAGCACTGCGCCCTCTTCCGCATCTTTCGGCTTGACGAGCTTGATGCTAACTTCAGGATCCATGCTGTACACACGTAGTCCAAGAACGCAGACGGCGTTCCAAGGGTTTTGTTTGTTGTCTGCTGGCGGTGGGGCATTTGCTGCAGGTTGGGGTGCAGCATCGCCATTGACAGATGGAGGGCCCCCTAGGCCGGCTCCGAATGATGGGCCACCTGTGCTACCTTGAGCTAGTGCCGCTAAAGCTTGGGTGTTTAGGTTATCCATTGTCGAGGGAGTATCTTCGCCTTCGTCATCAGTAGGGTCAGATTCTGGCTTGGGCTCCTTTGCTTCTGATTTAATGGCCTCCTTGTCTTCAGGTGAGGATTTCGCCGCTGACTTCAATTCTGAAGCTTCCACCTTCTTCTCAACTGCGGGCTTGTCTTTGACGGCATCTTCGGTTGAGGCGGCGACCTCTTCTTTCTTCGCGTCGTCGGCCTTTTCGGGAGCTGCTTTCTCGACGCACCCTTCGGGTTTTACATCGTCCTTTTTTTCCTTTTCAGTTTTCTCCTTATTCTCTCGTTCCTTCTTCTCCTTCTTCCACTCCTCAAACTCCGCTTTCTCCTTTTCGGCCTCTTCCTTCTCCTTGAGTTTTTTCTCCTTGGCCTCCTTCGCCTTGGCCTCTTTCTTCTTCTTTTCTTCCTCGCTGAGCTCGACGACTCCCTTCGCGTTGGCAATATCATAGTTCATGCCGATCTGCCTCAGCTTCTGCGGGTTTACATGCGCGAGTTTTCTGACCACATCATGCACTTCCGGGGAGTCAGAAACCTGTGACGCCACAATTTTGGGCAGGATTTCGTATTTGCCGGGCTCGAGATCGACCTCGGCGGAAATGCTGCGGTTTCCAAACCAGGCGCCGCGGGCTCGTACTATGTGTTCCCCTGCAGAAGAGTTTTCGCTCTGCAGGAGGAAATGAAGATCAAAGCGGTACTTCCCTTCAAGGCCACAGAAATAACGCTCGTCCAACTACATACAAAGTCAGCACACCTCGACTGGACGCTGGGTGGGGAACGATTCATAGATACATACCTGGCATAGAACAAAGACTGTTGGTCCTGCCTTCTTGATTTCAACCAGGAACTTCGTGTTTAGATATCCTGTTACCCAAGCGACACTAACGCTTGTCCATTGTTGAACAACGGTCCAGTCTTTGTCAAAGAGACGTGTTCGATCTAAGAGATCAAATCGTTTGCGGATATCATCATATGACATCCAAAAGAGTCCGTCGTCACCAAAGCGGTAGTCGAGTTTCTTCATCCAGTAT
The DNA here is from genome assembly GCA_001599595.1 of Beverwykella pulmonaria. Classification (NCBI taxonomy): domain Eukaryota; kingdom Fungi; phylum Ascomycota; class Dothideomycetes; order Pleosporales; family Melanommataceae; genus Beverwykella; species Beverwykella pulmonaria. The sequence goes on along the minus strand of BCHH01000007.1, from coordinate 1,075,569 downwards.
GGAGTCCATTCTTTTGAGCCATCAGACCACGCACCATTCCATTCACCGATGCCGTCAAAGCTTCGCCTGCCCCAGGGGTTTCTACTAACGTGAGCGCTTTGTACGAGATAACAGGAAAATCTAATACCTGATGAGCACCAGCCTGTGTTTCTTGCCGTCCTCATCCACCTCCTCTACGGCTTTGATGATGCTATAAGCATGACCGAGAGCGAGTCCTCTTCTCGTATGGGAGTCGTCGCTGTATGAGCTTGGTGATGAGGCAGAGAAGAGAAATTGCTTGTTGACCTTTACTGAATCAGCCTTGCGATGATGAAACTGGGAAACGTCCACCTGCTACTGACCTCCAGCAACTCCTCCCAGAGACGATCCTTGCTTAGAATTCTGTTTGTCAAGACTTTTGTCGTAACGCCGCCAGTCAGGTCTTCGACAGCTTCTCCGGATATTCCGCCTGAAATGGAATCGTAGTCCCCATGGACTTTAGCAAAAGCTTTTTCGAGTAGTGGCAACCATGTCTCGTTCTGGTCTGCGCAGGACGCAAAATAAAGTGCATCAGAGCCGGTCTGGCGGTTCTTCTTGTACTTCTTCTCCTTCACCCCTGAAGGATCGTAATCATCGCCCAATGCGTCGAAATCCTTATCAGTCAGGTAAAGGTTGTCGTCAACCACAGTCCATATCCATTCACCATCCCTGTAGAATACGAATCCGTATACGCCACATTCCTCATCCCTTTCGACGCATATCTTGTCCATCAGACTCGGATTGCTGCATATGGTGGCAAGAGCTGCGATGAACCAACAATCCCCATTTTGCCCTTGCTGCACATCAGAGCTCGAGAAGCCATCGACGGTGAAAGACGGATTTTCAAAGATCCAGTCAATGCGATGCACAGATCCAGGACCTCCACTGCTGCTGTTGTTGTTGGATGCTGAGAAATCTAGAACCCTCGACGCAGCGCCGATATTGACATCGAGTGTCGGAGTTGTGAGCAGGCCGCTCTCTGCGAGGGTGGCCAGAGCGTTGCCTAATGACCAGGGACTGACTGGAGCCTCACCAGACGATGAATCGTTGTACCAGTTCATCAAACCCTCCAAGCAATTCTTTCCTGGGTCGCTTTCGATGTCAAACTCGGGGTCTGTGAATTTTTCGTTGGTACGGTGGCATTCTCGGACGATGCGCTTGACGCGAGCCCGACATTCGTCGGCGGCTACCTGGTATGACTCTGCTGCATTCTTGCCCTTCAAAGGGCCAGGCTTGCGGTGGGGCGGGAGGAGGTTCGCGTAGAGGCTCGAGGGAAAGATGTTGGTGACTTTTCCAGGCTTCTTGGTGATGAGGTTCTCCCAGAACTCGTTTAGGAGTTCTTGGGGCGCCTTAGTGTCGTCGTCGCCGGCTACGGAGGACATGGCTGCGCTGTTTCGGCATGTTAGCTATCTAGACCTAGACATACCATAGATCTGTTCATACCTTCAGGATTTTTAGCGTAGAGAAGATGTCGTGGGTGGAGTAGGAATCAAGTTTACGCTGCCTTGCTTCTTCCTATATTGAACAGTTGTCGAAGGCTGAGAGCTGAGACAGAGGTGTGCAGAGCTGCAAGAGAAAACTCAGCGTAGCTTGATATGTGAGCTGGACATTTGGGGGCCAAAACCACATTAGCTACATTAGGGTATCGTACGGCTGACAGATTATGGCTTGTTTGACAGTCCGCGCATCATTGACCGGCTAGACGCATCAATGAGCGGCTGGAAGTGAGATTGTTCGCTGCTTGGAACATGTCTTGCGACTGATAGCTGAGAGGGAGCTTCCCCGCCTGCATGAGGCGCATAGAGTTTGCAGGCAGCATCGGAGAGGATGATACATCATGGCGAAGCTGGGGGCAAGACTGACAAAGCATTATGGGAGAAGAGGCACGTCGGAGAATGGATTCTTTGAGTGCCAGAGTTCGATGGCCGAGTGTGGAAAGAAGAACCTGGGACTGACAGCCCGTGCGCACGTGATGCTTGATTGCGGGGAACGTGGAAACCTAATGATGGGTATGAGTACTGCACCAATTTAGCTTCCTTTAATTACACGATTCTCATTCCATCAACAATGTGGCTACGTATGCTATCTTTGAGCCTAGTCCTCCGTTACTGCAGCGGCCCTGTACACCTTTACACACTCCCATCCGCTTCTGCAGCTCCAACCCCGCGTTCGCATTCGCATACTGACGAGGCTGGCACACTGTTTTACCGGTCAGTCTGTAAGCTAGTGGCGATGCTGATCCCTCCGCCTGCAAGCCCATGCTCCTACTGTAGAAAGGAGGAAACTCCCCGCACTACACACGGAGCGGCTCGCTGTTCATCCCCCTTCCGTCACGTCCGGTCAAGACCTCAGCGACGCCAACATGCACGATAAATCCCCCCTGGCCGCATGCACTCGAGATGGTGGGAGGGAGGTGCGTCTGGTGGGTCGATAGGGCGCGAAGCATACCCGCGCTGTAACCTGGGCGAACCCTTCGCCTGCCTTCCGCCTCTTCTCATGATCTTGTCAGACTCCGCTCATCAAACGCGAAGGAATCGTGGGCTTCGTGCAAATCCTGGGCAGGAGTCGGAGCCTCTGAAAGAGTGCAGCTGCTGCAAAATCATTGTGTAATAGCGTTTCGTCGAGCCATCGTATACGAGTCCGAGGAGACGCCTACCAGGGCCCCTGGTCGCAGTCGAGGACGAGGCGATGATGCGGCTTGCAGGTCGTCGCGGTCAAACAAGACCTTGCAATCAAGACCCGATCATGACGTGAGGAAATTAGTACCATGATTAGGGTGGCTCAACAGGGTAATTGGACGTGTGACCAGAGCGTAGGCGTCGCTGTTCTGGTCAAGGAGCGGCTTCATAGACGGGTGGCTGCAGAGGTGAGTCTGGAATCATCATCTTTTTCTGTGAACTTCTCTATTGAGCTGCCAAGGCTTATCTTCTGAGGCGCGTGAAACAGCGTCCCCACTTTAGCGTCGAGGAACAGGAGGAGGAGGAGGAGGAGGAGGAGGAGGAGGAGGAGGAGAAAGTACCAGATGCTTTGAGCGCGCCAACACGGCTAGCGACGTAAGATGCTGACATGGACGGTACCAGATGATAGGACCAAAAACACAAGAGCAGGAAATAGAGACGTGGTGAAAGGAACAGGCCGGCCGTGATACAAAATTAGGGCTAGGTAAAGGGGTGGTACAAGAAGAAGAGCCATCAAGCCCTGGCTGAAACAAGGCAACCACCCAATGGCGAGGCAGCAGAGGGCAGTGAGAGGGCGCACAAGACGTCGCCGCGCAGTGGGCCACACGGAACATTTCCCCCCACGCCACCGCTTGAAACCGTCTAGAGCAGGAACCACTTGCTTTTGTGCGCCCAATTTAGAAAAGAACCCAGGCACGAAGGAAAACAGTCGTTTCGAGATTCCCGCCCATGACTCCATCCAACTCCAAGGTGACACCAGAGACCAGGCCGCCAGAACGCCGTGCTAAATGCGCACGAAGCCGACATGAAAATGGCTGGCGGACGAGCAAAAAATAAAATAAAACATGCAACGAACTGGAAAAGAGATAATGGACTGCAACCAATGGGGAGAGCGGGCTGCAGGAGACGACAGGGTAGCGTTGTGCAGGCGATCGCAGCGAGGATCCAGGTGCGTGGGCTCGGTGAGGGATCCTGGTCGGTTTCCGTCGATCGCGCAGTGCACGCGCACTTGCATCGTCCTTCACATCTGCATTCGAGTCAGCGCCTGGGGTGTGCGGCAGAACCTCAGCTCTGGCGGAGGTGTTGAAATTGTTTGGGCCGGATGCCAGCTTGCGATAACGCGTGTTCCAGCATGCTTTTTTCCCTGGCAGCCTCCTGGCCACGTGCGGCAGTGGCGCTCGGGGAAGAAGAGGAAAAGAACAACGCACCTAGGATGCCTTCGCGGTGCAGGGCCGGCATGTCTTCAGCTTGCAGTTGGAGCACTCGTATATGTACCAATGGGGCCCCGAGTGGCACATGTTGCAGTTCCACAGGATGAGCGTGGTGTCGGACTTGATCATCTTGAACGAGTGTTCGCAGGTTGCGGGGGCGGCCATTGCGGTGGTAGTGTGTGACGTCGACGGAGAGGGAGGTTGAATTGCTGGTGGTAGTGGTCGGCTCGGCTATTTGCTGCAGAGATGTTTGGTGGTTGCGGCGGTGGTGTAGGGCTGACAGGGCGGTGGTCGGGTTGGCAGGACTGGATGCATGTCAGTCAAAGTGATTGGGGCGCGGCCCAGATATGTACTCTGGGGAAGGAGGCGGGCTCACCAGGGCAGCTGGTAGACGGGCCGTTTGACGCAGACGCAGACGTGGGATGAGCGCGCAGGACCGAGGGTGTTAAAGGACGACGTGAGTCGTGTGGCGGTGAAAAGCAAGCAGACGTGCTGAGGGCCGGATCAGGATGCTCGATGCTTGCTGCTCGATGCCCAGCGATGGTTTGGTGACGCCGAGAGCGCGGTCCGGGTCGCATCTTATATCCTAGCCTCTACACTGAACTCACTACCGTCCGGCTAGCAAGCACTACGGCGGCGCGCCCGAGTCCTCTCTCCACAGTGCGCGGTGGTAGTAGCGTGCAACAAGAAACGGGCGGGCAGCCGTCTTGCAGTCTCCTGCCCGAGAGCGTGGAGGTCGAATGCGGACGGCCACGGGACGGATAGAGCAAAAGATACACTCGACGTGTCACGGCAAAGGCCAATGGAGGTGGGTCTTTGCTACGGTCTCTCCAAGGTACCAGCTGTGCTGGCCTTGTCATACTCGGGCTAGCTGTTCCGCAGCCGCGGTCATGGTAGCATCTCCAGGGCGCGGATCCTTGTTGCAGCATGGCGATGGATGTGAATTGCCCGGTGAGCATTGGGGATAGCGCGGGCACAGGCCCCGTGTCACCAGCACTCGCAGCGCGCACTCAGTCATGGGCTGGGCCGTGGTGAGTGCATCTGTCTCGTGACTCTCACCTCCTGCGATGCCGTATAGGGACGACGGCGGCAAGACGAGACAACTATGGCGAGAGACACACCAACCGCACCGCGGCCTCCACACAGCAGCCAGTCCGCCGCACCCGGCGCGCTGGATTGGGCTAAAAAGGCTATGGCCATGCTCCGGTCGGCAATTAAGGTTTGGAGCGGCGATGCTTTTTGCGTTGCTCATTCACCGGAACATCGCCAGACCTCCTCATCAGGCCTCGCTCTCACCTTCACCATCAGGCCTGCACGTCGCTTTTTCGGCCTCCCCTCCACTAGCCCCCCCCCAACTCTCCTCCCTCCCCCCCCAAATCCAGCGACCAGCGGGGCCCCAGGCGCTGTGTGGCCGAAGCTGTCAGCCGCTACACACAGCGCGCGCCGAAAGTGTCGTGGTGCAGACGCCCCCGGGCGCCGTTTCTTGCTTCACCCTCCTCGTCGTCTCCTGTCCCTCAGCCCTTTCTTTTGCTCAGTCAAACGCGGCTGCCCGGCGGCCACACGGTCTGCTACAACGCGTTGCAGATTGGCCGCGTTGGACAAGTGGCGGTGGTTGTGGCGTGAGTGTCCAGCGCTGCTCCGCGATAGTCGCACGCACACAGACCCGGTTCGCGGCACCCGCTGCCTTTTGGAGCGTTGTGGACTGCTTGTCCTTGCGCGCACGGATGGCGAAATCGACCTTCTCGGAGACACGCAGCGGGCTGCTGCAGGCGGGAGCATACACATCACTCCTGCACGATGCTAACCCCCGACCTCCCACCCGGTTCAGCTCGAGTGTGAATGGTTACATGCAGCCTTATCCATTTCATGGAAACCCGCTGGTGTTTCCCCCCCGTGCCCATGTTTCCAACTCTGGTCTTCAAACGGACCCTTGCCTTGAGCCTCCAAGTTCTGCTCTTGGACCCTCCCTGCCACAGGCGGCGACTTTCCCGCACCCAGCACACATGTGGCTTGGAGCAGCTCCACTGGCTGCAGATTTGGCGTTGCTTGCTTCTGCGATCAGCAAACTGGCACACCGGCTCCCCCATGTAATCTGCCCGAACTAGCAAAACGACGAATGAGAAGGTCGTGAGAAATTTGGCTAATTCCGTCCATGCAGAAGAGATGGACGTCGTGAATATCGATCTACTGAAAGCGGGATCTGGTATGTCTACTCAGGAGAAGCTCGGCCGAAGGACCCGCTTGAGATCGCCCGGTACATCTGCTTTCCCAGGCCGAATAGCACTTCCTGTCTCAGTCCTGCTGCATCTGGCCATATTCGTTTGAACTGTATATGCATGGAATGATTTGCTCAGGCCACAGTCTTCTTTTCTTTTCTCGACCAGCCTTTTTTGCTTCACTGTCTACTAACGTCGAGCGCCTGCAAGTGACTGCCTTATCGTCATCTGTCATATGCACTCCGTAGCCGCCCCTGCCGCTGCAATGGCACTGCATGCCGCTTCAACGGGCCCAGCTGGAGACCATGAGAAAGTATGAAGTCAGCCGAGCAAAGACCGTGTTTGGACAATCTTGAGCTGGAAGAGGCTGCCCCTAGTTGTACAAGATCGAGTGAACCTGTTGCTCGGTTCCACCGATGCAAGATCGTTGTTACCATCGATATCGCCGTGTGTAACATATGGCGTCGTGGCGCATTCCAAGCCAGGATTGATGCGCGTCATCTCCTAGCTTCCTTCATGCCCGTTTCCATAAGCTCCTGTGGTTGCTTTGCACCGCCAAGCATATTTGTCTTTCTTCCGCGCGACTCATCACAGCCCATGCTTTTTCTGAGAGTCACTGACGTTAGATAGGCACTTAGAAACAGTCTCCGAAATGGATACTCACAGGGAGTGTGTCCGCCCTCGCTGTCCTTTTTTTTTTTGACTCCATGGATTCTAGATCATGGCGGAGAGACACCCGGGACCGCTTTGCCCCTGCTCACCTCAGTAAACAAAAGATTTTCAGGGGAACTCACGCCATCAGGTCTTCAACCTGGTCTTGCTCTGTGACCGACTAGCCGGCTCTCTTCATCTAGAGCGTCATTTCAATTTCCCTGTTGTTTCAGACTGAAGTTACCACGCAAATCAAAACTCTTAGACTATCTCAAGTTGATGGTACCACACTGATGCAATGTCCGCATTGGTGTCAGGCTCTGCCGTCGTCGAAGGTGGCAGGCGTAAGACGATAGTCTCTGCGTTCCGGGGATACAACATCCGACTATCTGTCTCTTAAATCTCCTCATATCCCGAACCAGGTACCCGGAAACACATCTCTCACGTCCATGGCATAGCCATTGGCCACAAATTTACCCTGTTCGCTATTGTGTATGCCGTTTTCTGTCACCTTGTCAGGACAACCAACGCACAGCGTCGTCGTGGGCGCGCCTCTAGACCGTCCCTTTCAGAAAGCATCACCATGCTGGGACGTTAGCAGCTTGAAGGAGCTTCAATGGCATGGACACCAGGACGTGTGACCAATCGGGACTTTTCTCAATAGCCTTATGATCCTGCCGGCGCCACCATTACCGGATCTGTGGTCTCATGGCGACGAGTCGTGTCCGTGATATCTTCCCTAAGAGCGACCTTTCTCGCCTAATGGGGTAGTCCTTGCTACCACAGCACTCGGCAACACCCGACCGTGTCAGGCGGGGTTGCTTTTTTATTAGAGCTGCACACTATGGACCCTCAATACAAGTTCTTTATCCTCTATCTCGGCTCTCGTATCATGAACTCTCATGGTACCTGCCTGGAAGTTGTCGTACCATCTCACCGCCCAAACTTGAGTACTATCCTTTCATTGCGAGCCATGACACAGACCCCCTCCTGCTATCACTGTTCCCTTCTCTTGAAGCCCGGCTTTCGATGGTTCACAGTCCATGTCAACTCCAGCGCACTCATCTTGATTGATCTCTCTGATTATGAACGCTTCTTCTTACCAACGTATTAGACGTGCCGTTCTGTCCACTTGCATACGGATGAGGGGGCGTTGATAGTTATTTCAACGGCTGCAGTTGCAGTTTACATGACCGTCTAGGAAATCTGCAACGAGGAAATGCAAGAGTAATAGGGAGAATCTTATGAGGTTTTAGGAATCGAGGAGCGCAGGAACGAGTTGAGACGACAGCACTATACTCACGGTCTAAGGCGTCGAAAGGAACCAATTGGCTTGTTTCCATTCAAGACAAGCCCTGTAGTATGCATCGTTTACTAGAGACCTAATCTTGACTGATAGTGGGCAGTAAGTTCCCACAGTATCCATTTCAGGAATGCGAGAAGACGTTCACAGCGGATATCGATTCTCCGGTTAGAGGAGTTCCACTACCTTAACCTGCGCGCCATCGGTCGCCTATGAACTTTGTTTCCCAATGGCCCATGTGCATCCAAGTCGCCCCCTAAAGTAGGAATCTTGCCGAACGAGCTTTTCACTTGACCTAGTCACACGCCTCTCGTGGCATTCCATGGCATAGCAATGACATTTATCTGGTAAGATAGTAATCAGGTCTCAGCGAAGGTGTGCTTCAGTGCACGTCCTATGTGAAGCCAGCAGCTCCGTCAGTCTCGAGCAGGATACTTTCTAGTATGGCAGTAACTTTCCGTATGCAGCAAGGGCGACCCTTAAATTGATGACGGCGCTGGAGGCTTCGCACCGAGCATTTTCTCGATGCAGATGGAGCAGCGTGGCCATGGCTGAGGTTGCGATAGGTCGCGTGCGCGGCTGCGTTGGCACGCAAACCATTGTAGAACGCTAGGCGGGGTCGCTACGCATAAAAGAGAATTGCGCCGTGCGAGGGACGCAACCGCACTCTCCAGCGCGCATGCTGAGACTGAGACTGAGACTGTCAGACTGCCGTAGACGCCTCCACGTGCACTCCCAATCGCCCTCTTGGTGTTGAGTCGCTTCGCAGCCTACGGCGAAGAAAAGTCGCAGGGGCTCGCAGGGGCGCGACCCTGCTATCAATGCCAAGACGCCGACACGCCGACATCATTCGACAGTAACTTATGGCTCGAGTTTTTCCCAGGCTGCACGCCGACTACGACGACCTCACACTCCTCGGGCCTCCCAACATGCGCGGTGCCATTGTCTTCAGCGGCTCGTCACACCCGGCCCTCGTCGATGGCATTTGCGACCGCCTGGGCACGAAGCGCGGGTCCGCCACCCTCAGCAAGTTTGCCAATGGCGAGACTTCTGTGCAGATTCGTGAGTCTCGACGCCAATTGCTGTGAAGCCTTCACTCACTCGCACGCCACAGAGACGTCGATACGCGACAAGGACGTCTTCATCGTTCAGAGCGGCAGCGAAAAGATCAACGACTCCGTCATGGAGCTGCTGATCATGATCTCCGCCTGCAAAGGCGGCTCGTCCAAGTCGATTACAGGTGCGCTCATACTCTCCAACCTCGATCGCGCTGCTGAACCCGCCAGCCGTCATGCCTTACTTCCCTTATTCGCGCCAGTCCAAGAAGAAGCAGCACCGCGGCGCCATCACCGCCCGCATGGTGGCCAACCTCCTCCACATCGCCGGTGTGAACCATGTCATCACCATTGACCTGCACGCCTCCCAGATGCAGGGCTTCTTCAAGTGCCCCGTCGACAACCTTGTCGCCGAGCCTCTCCTCGCCCGCTGGATCCGAGTCAATGTTCCGAACTGGAGGGAAGCGGTGGTAGTGAGCAAGAACCCGGGCGGCACGAAGCGTGTGACCTCGCTGGCAGACGCGCTGAAACTCAGCTTTGGAATTGTGACGACAGACAGGCGCAGGGCGGCTACATCGGTGCATTGGAACGAGAGTGCCATGTTCGAGCAGCTGAGGCTAGACGGGGCTTACGAGCCGACGGCCCTCCCGGGAGAGGCTTTGGACGCGGATACACACATCACACCAACCAGCGGTGTCTCGCACAATGCACGCGCAGAGATGTCTAAGCCCAAGCTGCGGACGAGAGCGATTTCCAATCCTCTCCAGCGACGAACCAACGGAGTCAATGAGTCGTTAGGAAGTCCGCTTTCCAAGAGTATGCGGGCAACATCCATAACCGAATCAGAGGCACCTTTGGAGCCGATAGCACAAGGCAGCAAACATAGCAGTGACGCTGGCGAGGAAGAGAGTGCCGATGAGTACACAGACGAGGTTTGATCCAACATTGCAAGGCTTATCGAGAAGCTAACATGTACAGCGAGCACGTAACGTGATCCACGGGCGCCTTGTCCAGGGTCACATTGTCGACGACTCCCACCCGTCTCCTGCTATGTCCGCGGCATCTCATTCCACTTGGCGCAACCGCCCGCCTTCCGAAGGCGAGAACGACGATATTCCCAGTCACATGATGTCATCGTTCATGTCTACCACCTCCTCTGTGAACAAGAATAGGGATACCGAGCACTCGCACGCATTGGGCGGCACAATCGATGCAGCAGCGTCGTCCGAGGATGAGGAGGACGATTTAAAGAATCCCGAGCTCGAGACTATGGTCACCCTTGTCGGAAACGTCAAGGACCGCCCTGTGTTCCTGGTCGACGACATGATCGATAAATCCGCGTCCTGGATCGCTGCCGCTGAAACCGTTGTCAAGCGTGGTGGAGCAACCAAAGTGTACTGCATGGCCACACACGGTCTCTTTGGGGCGGACTGTCTCGAAGAGATGAACAATTGCGAGTGCATCAATACCATTGTCGTCACCAATGCGTTCCCAATTCCGGAACGCAAGCAGGCGCAGGCGAGAGAGAAGCTAGTCATCATACCGGTGGACAACCTGCTATCTGAGGCCATCCGCAGGAACCACCACGGAGAAAGCATTTGGCAGCTCTTTATGCATTACGACTGAAGAGGAGCGAGTGCGGGTGGAGCTCTTAGATGGTGAGTTTTGTATGGCTGTACTTCACTTACACATCCACGACATACGAAATTAGAAAGCGAGCATGTTGCAATTAGCGAGGCGCTAAGGCATGTGTGCATCGTTGGGACATGCGGTCTGCTTTGGAGTTGGTTGGTCCTCTTTCTAAGACTGGGGCTGGGGCGCTAGCGGGCTGGTTGTGTCACCGGAATCTGATCATGGTATCGATAAAATTACGACAGGCCTTGTGCTATTGTATCAATGACTTACATGGCCACAGAGAGGAGGACTTGTAGGATATGGGACATGTGGCGCGGATAGGCGCGGTGATATCGGATGAAATTTGAGAGGCCAATGATACCATACCCCCTTTCTTTCCAACACTCTTCTTCTCTTTCTTCTTCGTTATCTCGTCATTTTGAACTCTTCGAGTTTTGGAAAAGAGGATGTGCCTTCTAGGACAGAAAAGTAAAGATTAAAAACACAAACCAGCGATGTTGGGCTTTGGCCTGGCAGGAATCCCGTTCCTTGTACGGTGCATTCTTAACGGAGCGTTGGGAGATTAATATCGTGGAGTTTCTTCAAGTGTACTTTGTACGCGTGCATGGCGTTCGGGATCTTTACGGGTCTGAGATGCGGTGCATGGAGAACTTCGTCGACATTAATCGTTATGTTCATTGTTGGAGGCAATTCATGCTCGTGAATTGATTTTTGTGCATTTTTTGCCTACTACTGATTATGATTTCAAGAAGCCATCACGGACTCCCCTCAACCCCAGTGACGATCCTATCATCGGTAACAAGATCGTGGATTGCTTACTGCAGTATTGTTGATTCAAGTGGAGAGCCTTAAACCAGGCGTAGAGGGCGAGGTTTGGGGGGCTCAAGCGGCGTAGCCTACAAACCTGCGGGCAGCCCCACTCGTCAGGCTTCCCACTCCACGAATCCTTCAGGTAACAAGTCTCTCTACCTCCACACAATTTTTATGAAAGGCCTAGCAATGGCAGCCAGGCTCAGCGATGATCTTATTATGGAGAGGACGATTGGAGCTGGCTCACAAGAGGCCAATCTGTAAGATTTCGGTGTCCTAGGCATGCCTAAAGGACCTCGTCGCTGACAGCCACATATATGGGCTCGAAACGCACGCGAATCGCCGCTGCTTCGCCTCCCTGCTGAGCTCCGCTTAACCATCTACGAGTATGTTATTGGCGGTTACACAATCTACATTGATCTCCTCTGGAACTCCACCTACTTGCGCCAAGGCTACTCCAGCAAAGTGTATGATTCCTTCGTGGATCCATTCACTGGTGCCCGCATGGTGCCTTCTTGTGACGTACTCGACTCATCGCTGCCCGTGAGCCGGGTGTGGGACCTTACACTCCTCAGTGGCATCTGTCGCCAGCTCTATGTTGATACTGCTACCCTACCCTTCAAGCTGAACACCTGGGCGTTCGCTTCACCCTTCGTACTTGACGAGTTTCTTGTTATGGATCGATCTGTGTCCTTGCGTCAACGAGCAGCTATAAAGACATTGTTTATGCCTGACTCGAGGCCATGGCGTGCGTCGGATAGAGTTCTCACTGGGCTCTCCGTACTACATGTCAGCAACAGGGGTATTCCAGAGGTCATCACATACCATCCGCAAGAAGGAGAAGATGGAAAAAGAATATGGGTGAAATTTAATTGTGCTCGCTATTACGACTTTCCTGGGCGTCTCCAACCATCTTTCGCCCAACAATCTGTATTTCGAAATTTCCAAAGGACCGCACGCAACAATGTAGAATGGGGAAAGATTTTTTCCCTCCGTTTCTACGCCATTTCAGCACTCCCATGTGGCGCATTTTGGAATTAGTAAATCTCACTCACGTCGACCTGCGTCCTCAACGACCTAGATGGTCTTCGTCATTCCCACCAGCCAAACCTCGACTTCCCGCTTCGCTGCACCCACCCATTCGTCTGCTACCTCTGGCTTTCCTGACTTGCAGAATGCGCTCAACGCTTGGCATCGTTGATTGCGGAGAGGGCATAGGTCATTGGTGGTTGATTGTGCATATGTTGATGATCTTGTAGTTGATATGGTGGAGCGGTCTGTCGAGAGTGCTTCGAGGAAGAAGGATTGATTTGTTAAGGGAGTTTCCGTGGAAGGACGACGTTTTGCAGCGTCAGAAAGCAGGTAGATGTAGGAAATTTGTACAGGTCGGAAATGAATTGGTCTGCCATGGCAGGATGGTTCTCGCGATTCAATTTCTGATGTTGCTGGCAGTGTGAAGATCCAAGATCGTCAGCGATGGCCACCAGGGGTCACGGCTATCCACTATTCACGAGAAGTATTAGACTCTTGTCACTTCTATAGTTTTCGAGATTCGGCAAGCATTCTCCCGACTTTATCTACTGGCTAGAAGTTAGAACAACGGCAATACATTTATTCACAAATTCGGGGCCTCTTTCAAATTCAATGTATTTGGGAAATCGTGGAACGATACGCTCTGTCACATATCTCTCATCAGCAAATACATACGCCGTTCGACACTCGCGCCAGCGACCAATTCGGGCTATCAATCCCCATCTAAACCGTCAAGTAAAGATGATCCCACCATCAACTATCAGCGTCTGCCCCGTAACATACTCCGAATCTGGTCCACTCAAAAAGCTCACCAGCTTCGCCACATCCTCCGGTACGCTCGTCCTCCCTAGGGCAATCAACTCCTTGGTATACTTCTTGATCGTCTCACCCTTCTTCCTGCCATCTTTCTTGCCCAGCTCTTCGTCAATTAAATCCCACATCGCCGTCCCAACGATGCCCGGAGCATAGGCATTGACTGTTATCTTATGCTGTGCCATCTCCATGGCGAACGCTTGGGTTAGACCGCGAACAGCCCATTTGGAGGCGCTGTAGTGTGAGAGTAGGGCGAAGGGCTTGAAGCCGACTATGCTCGAACAACCGATCAGTTTTCCGGGTGTGTTTTGGGAAATCAGCTGTTTGGCGGCGACGGAGTAGCAATTGAATACCCCGTATACTGCACAAATCTTGTCAGTGGCCACCATCGTACAGGATGAAGAGCATCATCTTCACCATTGACCTCAAACATCCTTCTCAGATCTTGCTCCGTAAGGTCGAGCAGTGCCTTAACTTGAGCAATACCCGCGTTCGCGACCATGGTGTTTAGGGGTCCGAGTTCAGATACAGAGGCTGCGACCATGTTCTCCACTTCCTTAAGGCTCGACACATCCGCCATATATGGAAACGCGTTGCGGCCCAATTTCTTGATATCAGAGACTACGGATTCAGCACTAGATTTGTTGGCAGGAATATCGTTCACGCAAATATCGTAGCCATCTTGGGCGAGTCGGAGTGCGATGGCTTTGCCGCTGGGAGGGTAAGATTCAACATGATGGAAGATATTGGTGGGAGACAAACATTCCACGAGCCGAGCCTGTTACGATTGCTGTTCTCTTCTCCGCTTCCGCTGGTGTAGCATAGTTTCGAGACCATTTCGGTGCTTGCGAGGTAACGCGTGGTAATACCAGAACTCTGGAGGAAGTTTGCCAAGCAGCCTTAGAAGATATACGAAATGCCATATTGAAAATCGAAGTGGCTTTCTACAGGCAGAATATATGAAGAATTGCAATTTGGATATGCGAATGGGCGAGGGGTAGGAAATCAAAGACTGGGCCCGCATCGCATTTCTACCCAACATGGCTGCGGCTATAAATTGCGGAAGCGCAAACAAGCTCATCAGATATGCGGAGTATGCATTAATCGCTCCTGTGGCGTTACCTGATGGAGTGTTCTCGGGTTAATTGCTCCCATGACGACGTTCGGTACCTTAGTTTGGGGTCGTGCCTGACATTAGGGACCACTCCGGCTTACACATTGGATATGATTCTTCTGCGCAGCAAATTCTAAGATTGATGGAAAGGTACAATGGGTGTTGAAGCCATACTTTGTGTGGAGAGATGGCCTGAGCGGCATCTATAGTGAATGGAGCGGGGTCAAAGCTAGACCCTTTCCTTGCTAGCGCTCTTTCGCCCGAATCTCGATCAACAACAAGCGCATATATGGGCAAACAAACAGCTGCAAACCCACCCAATTGCCAAAATGTCACGCCAAAGCATTGCACCCGCCCGCAATTTGAGTCTTACCGAAGAATTGGAGAAGCTAGAGCAGTCCATCACGCTGACACTGCAAGGTGAACAAGACCATACCCCACTATGCATACGCGACTAATGGTCGAAGAAATCGATCACAATTTCAGCCGGGCGCATCGCATCGTGACGACAAATATTCTCCCGATCGTAGAGCAGTATGGCAAACACTCGGAGGCTGTGTGGGAGGGCTCCAAGTTTTGGAAACAATTCTTCGAAGCCAGCGCCAACGTCTCCCTCTCCGGCTATGAAGAGCCGGCGCCGGACGACTCGACCGCCCGCCTAGAAGCTCACGACTCTCAGCTCTACGATGACGAGATGGTAGAAGACACAGTCACGGGCGTAACTTCCACGCCGCAGAAACCCCTATCTCAGGCTGAAGAAGATTTTGAAGATACGTCGATTCTAGACTCGCCCTCGCTCACACACGCACACAGCACGCCCCGTGCACCGCATACTGGAGGGAAGGAGCCTCTGTTTGCCGATTACGGGTCTCCGTATGAAAACCTTAAGCGGGAGATGGAGGGTAGATCGCGCACGCCAGGAGCAGGAGAGCCCACTACGCCGGCAAAGACGCAAATCCTCCCAGACATGACCATGACTCCAGAATCTTCTCCATTCGCACCGCCCACGACCACCAAAACGCTCGCTCCTCAGAATCAAGACCCGCTTCTGCATCGCGTGCTCGACAAGACCTACCGTGTCCAAGCTACATCGCTGAGTGCAAGGAAATACAAGCCGACTGGCGGGTATACGCCTGCGACTGCGCGGCGAGGTGCACCTGATCTACTTAAATGGGATGAGGACTCGTCGCCACCGTCTTCGCCCGCACCTCAGCTCCGCGCAGACATCTTCTCTTCGCCACTGAAGGCACCTAGGACGCCTGGCGTGAGCGTGCAAACACCAGGGAAGGGTAAGCAACCATACAGCGCTACGAAAACCAAGGGTTTTTTCGACAGCGACAGCGAGGGCGAGGATGATTTGGATTTCAGCCCTCCGAAGACCATGCAGTTCCACATTCCACAGAGTAGGTTGTTGCAGACACCGGCTCGTGAAGCCAGCAAGCGTATTGTAGAGGACTTGCTGATGACGGCTGGGGCGAATATCACGGAAAGTACCGGGGGATTGGACGATGACAGCCCAAGCATTGTGCGCAGGCAGGTGGATCTGGACGACAGCTTTTGATGGAAGGTTTTGTGGGAGTGCTGTCGCTTTGTTTTGGGCATGGCATTCGTAGTGCAGACGTGATACCTTGGCGAATGCTAACCATATCATTGGAATGTATTGAATTCAGAGATACAGCCAATTACCTTGACGGTATCGAAATCTATGTTGAGTATTCATATCTATTTAGAGTTTTGCGAACGTGTCGTGATACCTTCCCCCTGCTAGACTAGCGGCGATCTGTACATGATGCAACGCCTCGGTCATCCGCGGCGACAATTCCCAGCTCCTGGTCTCCTATTCCAGGCAACGCTCTTTATACACGCCCCTTACGCCTCACCCCATCCTCCCACAATTCACAGTCCACAATGCCAAAGAATCGACGACCTCCGACGTCAGGCTACGCCCGTATCGCGCAGGCCGAAGAGGATGACTCGCACGACGAATCTGACGACGACTTCCATCAGCATTCGCTGTCCAACTCGCAGTATGCCCCCATCCAGCCGAAGCGAAATTCGCGCATGCATATGCCCGGAGGGTCTGGAGATGCCTCCCCGAACCTGCGGAGAGGCCAGCCGGGACGCCGCGGGCGCAGCAATTCGGGCGTTGACATCAAGGCCATCAACGCCAGGCTCGAGCGCTGGGCCGAGGAGATTGCCCAGAAGTTCAAGATTAAAAAGCACAAGGACAGACCTGAGGAAGAGACGCTGGAGATACACCATTCCGTCTTCCAAGCCCCAGATGGCATGCGGCCAGCCACGGCGGAGACGCTCACATTCGACTTTGAGGGCTCCTCGGACCGCATCACGAAGCTGCAGTTCGACGATACCGTCGAGGGCGTGCGATTGGCCATTGAAATGGGAACACATCCGCTGCTGATCTCTCAGGGGAGCTCGGGCAGCTATTTCGCGCGCAACACACACGGCAAGATCGTGGGCGTCTTCAAGCCCAAGGACGAAGAGCCGTACGCATCAAGGAACCCTAAGTGGACAAAATGGATACACCGCAATCTGTTCCCCTTCTTTTTCGGCCGGGCTTGTCTAATCCCGAACCTGAGCTACATCTCCGAAGCCGCCGCCTACGTCCTCGACACCCAGCTTCGTACTAACCTCGTCCCCTACACCGACATCGTCTCCCTCTCGTCTAAGTCCTTCCACTATGACTTCTGGGACCGCCGAGCCTACTATAGGAAGAAAAAGCCGTTCCCGGAGAAGATTGGGAGTTTCCAGATCTTCTTGAAAGGGTTCAAGGATGCGAACATCTTCTTGAAGGAACACCCTTGGCCAGACCAGCACAACTCGGGAGCTAAAAACGACACACATCGAAGGAGGAAGCGGAGATGGGCAGAGGAATGTAGACCGAGCGGCCCGCTGTCGGACCAAGAGGAAGAGGAAGACTCGCGGCCGAACACGGCGGACCCAGAACAGCAGAGGACCGTGTTTTGGACCGAGGGCCTGCAGCAGTCGTTTAGGGAGCAATTGGAGAAACTGGTCATTTTGGACTATATCATGCGCAACACAGATCGAGGATTGGACAATTGGATGATCAAGATCGACCAGAAAACACAGCAGGCCACGATTGTTGCTGAGCCACCACAGATGGATGGGGATGGAGAGGATGAGGATGGGCCTAGTGAATATACCAAGCACTCTATGCCCGAGGTGGATCCATACAGACGCCAGGAGCCGATGAGAGCGACTAGTCGGTCCGCCACGCCCATGCCTAACGCACCGACGCCTTCGGTATCGCTTGGGGCTATTGACAACAGTCTGTCGTGGCCGTGGAAGCACCCCGATGCAGTAAGACAGCACAATACTTGCTCTCTGACCCAAGCTAACGTGGTTGCAGTGGCGAAGCTACCCTTTTGGCTGGCTATTTCTTCCCGTGTCCCTCATCGGCCAACCCTTCTCTGAAGCTACCCGCCGCCACTTCCTCCCTCTCCTTACATCGAAAAAATGGTGGAGTGACACGCAGCTGGCTCTTCGAAAATGCTTTACACAAGATGCGGACTTCAAGGAGCGGATGTACGTAAAGCAGATTGCTGTCATGAAGGGACAGGCGTGGAATGTCGTGGAGACGCTCAAGACCCCTGATCACGGACCTCTGGAGCTCACCCGAAGAGCGCGAGTGTGCGTGTGGGATGATCTGGTCGAAATCCCCATCGTCGTTCCACTGCGCGCACCCTCCGCGGAAATGCGACGCAAACAACAGCAAAGCGCTCGACACCGACCCGCCGAGCAAGAGGAAATGGACATTACAGCGCTCTCGACGCCTCCGCAGAAGCCCAAGTCTGATCTCCTCATGAACTCCCCGCCTCTGGAATTGGCGAATGAGAACCGGTTCAACCTCTCCCGAGACTCGAGTTCGATAGACATCCGTGAAAGGAGTGAGAACATGCGTGGCCCGCTCTCCCCCGCCACAGTTCAATCCGTGCCCTGGACAGCCCGGGCTATTATTGATGGTCCGAGCGGCCTGGACACCAGCAACGGCCGGCCAAGTCACATGCCGCGCATGAGCTATGAAGATCCGCGACGGCGCCGCGGCGACACAGACCCTAGAAAACATCACCGTAGGTACTCGCTGACCGCCGCGCGAAGAGGCCACGGTCCCGTGTTCGTTGGAGATGACGACGAGGGTGACCTTGGCTACGCGGCGAATGAGGATTTGGAGGGGAACCAAAAGTTGGTCATCGTGGAGAGACTGGAGATGGTCAAGAGCAAGAATCCGGTCTTTACTTGGTGTTGATATATATCTCTGTTTTTTGGCACAACTTTGATAGAGAGCATGGGGCGGAGTTTTGCATGGGTGTTATACGGTTGCATCAGCGGCGTCAATCTTGGTCCTAGTTGAATATTTATGAGGGAGTTGGCAACCCATTGGCTGAATCAAGTACTTTGCATATCCCAACTTGAGAATAACCAGCTTGAAAATCTCCCACGAACCAGCTCTTCGAGATTGACACGCTGTGCATGCCCTGAGACAGGCTGGTCCCACCGTATCCCTAGGTGCATTCCCATCAACTCCTGACATGGTATGCTTTATCACAAACTTACATGGTCCAAGATTGCGTGGGTGAATTGCTTTGATGTTGTCAGATGACCACTTCTTTTGGGGTTAGCGTCATCCACTAGCGGCAATCGATGACTGCGGTGACCTCCAAAAATCATTATCAAAAGGCAGCCACGCTCTCTACAACCACGGCCGACGCCATGTTTCGCTGCCTCCCTTTCCCATCGCTCTCCTTCATTCGAGAGCACCTCCCATCTTGAAAGGGAACGTCACCCGCTCGGCTGCTGCGCGTTCCCGTCGTCTTGCATGCCACCACCTGCGACCGAGCCTTGGCGGAGCTTCAAGTCGGATATAGACTATCATTTGCCTTGAAGGAACGTCCTGGACACAGACTAAAAGATCGAGTCGGCTCTCCTAAGCTTCCTTGCCCGCGGTTGGAGGAGGTAGGGCCTGCGCACTTGCTTTTATCTCACGTTAGCAGGCCAAAAAATCAATAGATGCATTGCGCCGAACCTACTGAAGCTAGCTTGACGACTGAGATCTCTTTCACTTAACATCTAGCGCGAATTTTACCTCATCTTCACGCCACCTTGTGTTTCTAAACAGCGGCCATGGATCCCGCGTCGCTGCTCGACCCGAAAGGCTCGCGTAAACGAGGTAGATACCCAACTTCTCATAATCCTCTCTACTCTCCTCAGCCTTTCTATTCTAAATCTCTCGACCCCCCTTCTTTCTCGAAAATCCATCCCCATGAGCGCAGAGAGCAGGTTCTGTGGTCACCCGACACGACGCGAGTGAAAATGGACAGTTTCGATGACGCCGCTCCCCAGTGCTCCCGCTTTACTTCTTCTACCCCAACTCTTCAGATCTACAATCCTTCCGAAATTCAACAACAATCTCAACCCACTTTCTATTCTCCTGTCCACTCAGCCTACCGTCCACTTCCGCCCGCATCCAGCATGGACAACTACAACTCAGGCTCTCAGCCTGGATATGAGCATGAGCTAATCGAAGAAGGTGACTCGGCAGCACAAGCCCGACCCCACGAATACCACGCCATGCCGCAGTTGCAACAGTACGCGTTCAATCCCCGAGCTCTCCTCAATCCGAAGTCGTTTGCCAAACGTCCTGCGTCCGATGCCAATGCCGAACCTGAGCGTGGTCGCGACGACCCCACTATCGCTGGACAAGTATCACTCGTAGAGCGTCTCCATAACGTCCACGATCGTACTCAATCGCCCTCAAAGCGAGTAAAGACTGACGAGGAGCGCAAGAAGCCGAGGCCACAGGCAAACATGGGAGGTGGCAGTACCCTCGCCCTCAATCCATCAAATCGACTGCCGGCTCCTACATCCGGTCCCGCTGCGATTGACTTGACCATGAGTGAGTCAGGCACTTTGATATACGATGTTCCCTAAGTATACTGACTTTGGTCCAGGCGATGATGATGAAGTCTTTGTTGTGCAGGATAACTCCATGCAAATGATCTGTATTGGCCGCATCAAGCAAGTTTACGTTCAAGCCCATCTAGTCCCCTTCCCAGACCCTCAGAAGTATCGTGGAAACGCTGGCTCGCAGAGCCGGATCAAGGTCCGCTTCCGCCGCGGAGGAAGCCTTAAGAGCACGAACGTTATCATGGTAGTGGATCCTACAGGTAAAGAATTCGGACGTATCGACGTAAAGACCGCCCAAGGCCTAGCACCACTTATGGATGGCGCGAAGGAAAACGGGCTCATGTGGATGGCCTGGACTGAACCTCGGAGAAAGCAACCCAATGAAGGCCCTCCGGGATCCACTTTGCAGACCCTTATTGCCCTTACTCTGCAGCTATACTGCCCGCGCAAGGTGTCTCAATCCATCGGACGATACCTCAAGACCCGAAACATTCACCTCGTCGACCCCATGATGGACCTTCACAAGTACGACTATTACAATCCACAGACTTCACATGCGTTCAACACACAAGAGGTCACCCAGCCCACATTTGAACCCCAGCACTATGGTGGTGGTGGAAGTTACGTGCTCCGAAGCGTCGAAGAGATTCGGAGCGACGTCCAGAGTATATTTGACAGCATCGTGAACCCTACCGACATACCTGAGCGGGAACAGACTCCAATGATCAAAACGAAACTCATGGCCCATCAGAAGCAAGCGCTATCTTTCATGTGGGATCGAGAACAGGACTGGTCTAGCGAGGATCACGAGCAAAAGGACGTCCTCTACCAGGCCAAAGTACGAGACAATGGAAGAAAGTACTACATCCACGTCATCACCGGAGAAGAATTCAACAGGAAACCGGCAAGCACGAGGGGCGGCATCCTCGCTGACGAGATGGGCCTTGGCAAGACGCTGAGTGTCCTGTCCCTTGTGGCTGATACAGACTCCAGGCAGATCGCACAGGTGTTTGCCCAAACCGATCCGCCAACTACGTCAAATGGAATCCAGCAAATCCTTTGCAGCAGAGCAACTATTCTTCTCTGTCCGCTTAGCACAATGGTCAACTGGAAACAGCAATTGGATGAACATTTCCCCAAGGGCGCGGGCCTGAAGTGGTGTCATTACCACGGGCCTGAGCGAAAGAAGATCACACCTGAGCAGCTCGCTGACCACGATTTGGTCATCACGACCTATCAAACAGTCGCTGCTGATGTTATGGACCGCGCGAAAGCCTTACAATACATCCATTGGTTTCGCATCGTGTTAGACGAAGCACATGCTATCCGTTCTCCCACAGCCAAGCAATCCATCGGAGCTTGTCAGCTCGCAGGTCAGAGGCGCTGGGCTGTCACTGGTACGCCGGTTCAGAATAAGCTGGAGGACCTTGGAGCATTATTCAAATTTCTTCGCGTACAATCGTTCGATACTACCTCTGGGTTTAACCATCATATCCTGAGCCCCTTCAAGAATGCCGATCCCGACGTTGTCCCCAAACTTCAGCTCCTGGTTAGTTCTGTGACATTGCGCAGAGTCAAACAGGGTCTTATTGAGCTTCCACATCGTACAGACCAAGTTGTGCGACTGCAATTCTCGGCAGACGAGCAGCGGCTGCACGACTGGTTCGAGCAGGATTCAGCACGAAAGGTGAACGCCGTGACCTCCGGTGAGAAACTCGGTGGACACAGCTACGCCCGCATTTTGACTGCTATCCTCAACCTTCGTCTTATCTGTGCCCACGGTCGTGATCTTCTGAGCGATGAGGCGCTTAAGACAACTGATGGTATGACTTACGAGAATCCAGTTGAGCTTGAAGAAGACGATGAGCTAGAGGCTCCAGCCTTAACGAGGAACCAGGCGTATGACATGGTAGAGCTGCTAGAGCAGACTAGCAGTGATGTTTGCACTTATTGTCAGCGAAACATCCTGGAATCAGACGACGAGGACGAAGATGAGGAGGTCAATGGCGACGACAGCAGAACCAAATCCAAGGCAAATGATACGATGGGCTACATGACTTCCTGTTACCATATTATATGCCCAAAACATCACAAGCAGCTTATCGCCCAGTGGAAACATATGGTCATGCCGGATGGACATGTTAACTGCCAGTTCTGCTCGACGCGAATGCGACCGGTGGCCTTTGAGCTAAAACGTAGTGACTGGGAAGCTTACCAGGACGAACGTGAGCGTATTCGCAAGGATCCGAAGTTGGCAAAGAAGATTGGGAGCTACACAGGTCCGCACACCAAGACCAAGGCTCTACTAGAAGAGTTGAGGAAGAACAAAGAAGAAAGCCTTGCTAAGCCTATGGAGCCGCCGATCAAGAGTGTTGTCTTCTCCACATGGACCACTCATCTGGATCTCATCGAAATTGCGCTGAACAACTACGGATACAGTTACACCCGCCTTGACGGCCGCATGTCCCGCGATGCCCGAACCAAAGCCCTTGATACCTTCGCCAGCGACCCCTCCATCCACACTATTCTCGTCTCTATCGGTGCAGGTGGCCTCGGCCTCAACCTCACGACTGCCAACAAGGTGTATGTTATGGAACCGCAATTCAATCCCGCTGCTGAAGCTCAGGCCGTCGATCGCGTTCATCGACTTGGGCAGAAGCGAGAGGTGACGATTTTGAGGTTTATCATGGAAGGCAGTTTTGAGGAGAAGATGCTAGATCTTCAGCGGAAGAAGAGGGCACTTGCCGATCTGACCATGGCGCGAGAGAAAGGTACTAAAGAACAGTTGGCGAAGCAGAGGCTCGAAGATCTGCGGAGCTTGTTCAAGTGATCCGATCTTTCCAAAGAATGTGTGGAATTGGCTGGCGTTGGGGTCTTGATATATCTACAACGTTGTCTACCTGATCCTGTAATACGGTTGGAGTTTAAGCGGTGGATGGTGGCCATGGTAGTGTGATCTTTGGATTTGTGCTATCTCCTCCGGTTTCCTTTCTACGCCTCCGTAATGAGCATTGCCACGTCTCGGCGAGCTTTGGAAATCACCAACCTCTTTTTCTACGGCGGTTCCACACCGGTCTCTGGTATGGCCCAGTCTCACGGCACCTATCGTTGATACTGGCGTTTGGAGTCAAACTTTGGCGGGCGGGATATGGAGAGGGCCGGCTCTTAGTGCATCTTATTTCTCGTGATAGATCTCGATATGCAAATATATAGCTCAACTCGGTATTTCACAGTTCACCCATATTCAGAAATTTGCGATTGTCCTCGCCCGCTTGATCTCCGCTCCACTCCGCGGAGATGAAGAGCGTTACTTTCGGCCCCCCCCTTCCTCCCCCCGCACGGTGGCTTTGTTGCTTCCTCTCCATGCGAAGGATGTGAGATCATCCCGTCGTTGGCGTATTTACGTCCCTGGTTGGTGGATGCTTGGCGTGAAGGTTAAATGGACGGTCTTCCTTCTTCTTTTGCTCCTCCTACTACCTACTCTACCCTCCTCTCGCTCACAACCTTATCCACCTTTTTGCTGTGCGTCCCCCTAGTGTGGACCATCGCCGCTTCGTATGTACCACATATTCTGTAGTCCATAATCACCGCTTCTTAACTCCACCGCGCCCTTCTCATAGTGTGGGACTTTTCACACGCCATACCGCGCTTTCCCGTGACTTCGTTTACTGGTACATGCAAGGATGTGGCGGGTAGACCGGCTCAAGTGCGGCATCTCGGGTACACGGAGGTAGCTAAGGCTAACGAATGGCGGGGGAGAGGCTGAAGTCGGGATAGATGGTCCGAGTGTCGTAAGAGACAAGCGGAGAACAGCAAACCTCTCCTCTCACTTTTGCTTTTCATTCACGACATGCACCGGTACGATCGAACCCTCAATTACCTTTGATGCTCTGCATTCTGAAATATAAGGACGCTCTATATCAGTCAAACTGCCCCTTACACCCCACCCTATCAGAAGCGAGGCCATGGCCTCTTTATTGCAACTTCGTTCGCAAACCCGCCGGCGCAAATCGCAGCCAAACACAACCCAAACAACCAACCGGCTATTAGAATAAAACATTGTCTAAAGCGTATAGACAAAATCGGGTCTGACATCACCCATCATCCGCACCTCCTCGGAATCTTTGCCTTCCAGCCAGTGATCGCGCTTGCCAGCTTTGCGGAGTTTATTCTCGCGACGCAGCATGAAATGCATCAGGACACTACCACCAAAGAGGCAGAAGAACATGTATCCCAGCACCGTGCCGTGGCCGGATCGGTAATGAGGCTTCTCTTTGGGGTTGTAGATGTTGGAGGAGACGACACCGTTCCTAGGGAAAAGAGTTAGTGATGTGGGTCTTTTGGAGGAAGTGAGGAATGCGAAGAGGGTGAAGAGGATGAAGAGGAAGTTTTTAAAATGGAACGTACATGTTTCCCCAGCCGACAACTATGCCAACCATCACCCCACGCTTGTACACGCCCTCGACGTTATTCGATGCCCAGGTCAGAGTGTTCGATACTGTTGGGTAAATTCCCGCAGCGCCGAGAAATGTTCCGGCGTACTGGATGTGGACGTTGCTGGACGCGAGCAGCATGGCGAACCCGACGCATCCCATGAAGGACACGGCCATGTTGCAGTAGCCGCGCCAGCGTGTGCGGTCTGCGAACCATCCGATGAAGACAGTCATTGCGGCAGCCACGGCGTAGGGTGGGACGGACATCAGCTGGGCTTTGGTGTCTTTGTAACCCATGCCGAGCAGAATTGTTGGCTGTTCATCGGAAATTAGCAAGGGTGTCAAGAGTTTTCAAGGAAGGGTTTAGACAAACCAAAAAGAGCGAAAAGGAGTACAGCGGGCAAAGACATCCCATGTAGCACAGGGCATAGCCCCAAGTCTTCCAGTCCCTGCATGCAGCGAATATGTACTTGCGATCAAACTTCTCAGTCTCGGCACGAGCCTGGCCATCATCGCGGAGGCGGCGGAGGGCGCGGATTCGCTCATCAGGGGTCAGGAAGCGGGCAGTATCCGGAAAATCGTTCACCATCCACCAGCAGAAGATTCCGACGAAGACGGTGAGCAGACCTTCAATAATGACTAGAGTTGTTAGCCGGAGATATATGAGTACTGGAGGAATACCTACAGATCCATCGCCATCCCTCGTAGCCTCCGTAGCAATGAGAACCGCCCTTCTTGTTTGGGCACATTTGGGTGATTCCCGCAGCCAGCAGACCACCAAACGAACCAGCCAAAGCAGCCGCAGAGAAGAAGAGAGCAGCACGGAAACCGAGTTCGGAGCGTTTGTACCAGCAACTACTCCAGTCAGCAATAGCTCAATCGCGTGCTCCGATACAGGGGACTCACGAAAGATAGTAGTTGACACCCGGAAACAGTCCAGCTTCAGCAAGACCGAGGAACCAACGGCACGCAAGCAGACCGGCCTGATTCTGGACAAGACCCATGAGCGTCATGATGGCACCCCAGAGGAAGATGATGCCAGTAAAGAAGACACGCGGCGATAAACGCTTTAGTAGCAGGTTGGTGATGGGCTCAGCACCCGCATACGACACGAAGAAGATGGTCAAGGCATCGTTGTAGTCGCGACCTGTCATACCGATGTTCGGCTCCATTTTTGCAACACGAGCATTTCCGATATTGGTACGGTCCAGGAAGGACAGCAGATACAGCAGTGAGAGCCACGGGATCAACCATAGATCGATCTTCCAGAGGAGAGCTCTGTCCTACGCATGGAGTCAGCAAGTAGCTAAATGCAAACCGGGAGGGGCAAGTCGTACAAGTTTTGCACGCTCAGCATCCGTCTTGCCCGCGTCGACATCGGGCAGGTCATCATATTCTGCAGGGGAACTAATGCCGGAGCTCTCGAGGCTCGTGGCCGTCTCGATTTGGTTCTTCTCGTCGGCCATGGTATGCGGGCTGGGGGAGAGGGACGATGGGAGTACAGAAAGGAACTCTTGGGAACGGGCGTACCTCAGGGCGCATCCCCCGGGTATCTATACCTGCATGGCTATGAACATCTTCGCGGCACGCCAATTCTACCTCTCCCTTGTGCAACAAGTCAGATATTGCTAGGGTAGTGTTAGCGGCCTTAGAGACCCCATGGGGCGGTTGGATGGGCCTGAGAGTGGATCCTGCTTGGCTACCGTCTTTTCCCACGTCCGAGAGCGGCTGAGTGGAGTACGCCCAGAAGGAGGAATTTAACAACTAAGTGTAAGCATGACGCCCGATGCCTTGTTTATTGGCCGCCATGCAACGCCTGGAGTACAGTTTGACAGAAGCAACGCCTCAGCACCAGAGTTTCCCAATCAGTATCAATCGAGATGCTGTACACTTAGACTGAGGCTCGCTGTCGACGTGTTTCTGAAGGACGGGACAACCCATCTCGCACTCGTCACACCCGTCCAGATCAGCCAGAGGTTCACTGCTGGGCCGCGCATCGGGCCAAGACCTTCCTTCAGGCAAGTCGCAAGTTCCAGAACTCGCGGGACGGCGTCGAGGCCACGGCTGGGCGTTGTCTTTTCAACCATCCAAAAGCGCCACCCAAGCCCTTGGCACAACACCCGTCCAGCAGCACGCTCTCGGATTAGTCGCAAAAGGATGCAGGAGGATCGGGGTGTCCGAGCACAGAAGCCTCGCACAACGCCCGCGCGATTCCCTCTGAGGACGACGAAGGGCGTGCAACAGACACACTAGGATCTCACGATGCGGGCGTGGTGTTGAGGTTTGCAGTGGAGTGGAGTGGAGTGGAGTCTGCACTGGCACACCCAGACACCCCGCTTCGCGGGCATCTCGGAGCGGAGCATTCTGGAGCGCTTGGCCCGCTTTGTTCCGCTTTGTCCCGCTTTGGCCCGCTTTAGCATCGCTGATCTCCAACACCCATCTCCTCTCCCGCCGTTGGCCCCTGGTCGGAGCAATCTAATCCAATCCAATCCAACCCGCACAAACCTCCCTCTTCTCACTTCCGCTGTGCTACCCTTTGGACCCTTTTGGGCCCTCTTCCGCTGCGCTGACATGCGGCCCGTGCAATTATAATCGGGTAAAAGGGTGAGCGCGCCAACACTATTCGTGGGGAAATGCGGGTCCTGGCGCTTGCTAGCGGAGTGTGGTCAAAACATCCGCTTGTCCAGTCGCCAATATTATTGTCACTGTGTGCGACGAGGCATATGGTTGTTACTTTTGGAGCCCGGAGAGTGCAACGTAAACCAGGACGACGGGATGCACCAGCAACCCGTCTAAGCCAAATCATCATGCCACACGTGCGCCCGCTCTTCCAAAATTAGACGAGTCTCCTCTTCTAAGACAAGATGTGCTCCTCTTGACGCCCTGAATGCAGAATGCGAGCAGCGGCGTGCCACGCCGCCGCAGCCCAGCGCCTGGCAATGGTGTGGCTATTATCCAAGCGACCGACCGACCGACCGACTACCGATGAGCCTGAGTCTGGCTGACCGACCAAGAGTTATTGATTTGAGTCGTACATGGGACACGTGCGGTCATCTTGATATTGCATGGCTCATAGGGCAGAGTGCAATGCTGTATTTCCACTCTTGGCCAATTAAACAAAACAAAGTTCTGGGGTCACCCATCTCACATCACCTTTTATGCATGACATTGCAGCAGATAAGAGAAGTCAGTCAGACAGCGTTACAGAAAATCGAATCTCGGGTCTCCCAGCAACGGTAGCCGCTGAGCTTGCCAGGCAAATACCCAATTTAGAAACCCCCGACGTATGAAGTTGATAGCACCAACTTAACCAGATGGGAAAGTATGCGAATCTCACGGCAATGCTATTTTTTCATTCAGTTCATGAGGAAGAAAGCTTCGTATTCGCCTTTGGTCCCTTATGCTCCGTCCATCCAAGACGCTCAGGACACTATTGACAACTACTATGCCATTTCACACACCTGCACATTTACGCGCACACATCCAATTTCGCAACCGAAGGGTCGTGGTCACTAATCTGACTCGCGAAGTCCACCCATGTGTTGATGTGCACATGCTCGTATTTGGCGCCCTTGCTCGCCACAGCCCTGGACACAAACATGTGGTCCAGTTGCTGCGAGCTCATATCGAAAAGATAGGTGTATCGCTCTACTTCTTTTACCCCAGCTACGGCGTCAAGATCTTTGAGGCCAGAGAGGGAGGTGTATGTTGTGAGGGGCTTCACAAAGGTGAACTCGTTAAAGTCGCCAGCTGTGATGATTTGGGCGTTTTTGTCTTTTGCGAGGATTGTCTGAAAGTGTGTTAGCGAAAGCGCTACACATTCGGCAGCGCTACACATTCAGATCCGCACGAGCGGCTCAATACCCGTAGAACGGATACGGCCTGCGGAGATAAACTTCGGGACGTAGAATACAGCAACGCCTAGCCTCTTGGATCTAAGGCTAGGATGAAGGATACGGCAGTTTTGAGCCTCGGGACAGTGAACGTACCTGGATGAAGCTGGCAGTGAGCGTGGCCTGCGCCAGCCGATCGGCAACACCACCATTCACAGGCGGTCTCGCATCACCCTGGATGCTGCTGCTGCCGCCCTTGCTCCCGAAATGAACATCCACAGTGAAGAACTTCCCGGCTCCCTTCCCGTTTTTCGCAATCACCTCCCACTGCGCAACGAGGGGCTTTCGGCTTGCAGTCCAGGCCTCGTTTGTCGGATCGATGCGCCCAGGGTTGTACTTTAGTGTTGGTCCTGCCAGAACCTCGTTGGCGGAGAGTGCGGAGCCGACGTTGGGCTTGTACAGTCGGACTAAGGAAGGTTTGTACAGATACGCGACGCGAATGTTACCTCCCGGTTGCCCGCCATCTTGGTCGTCGGCGGGGTCAATCGATGCGAAGGCGTAGCTGGGTCCACCGGCCGAGGCAATGGCCTGGATAAGCGTTGTGAGTGTCAGGTTGGCGGACACGACTGGTTGCTGTCAGCATCTAAGAGATCCAAATACAGGCCAAGCTTTCACTTACCAGCATCATTGGTAGGCCCATTGTCGTCCTGTACTTCCTGCAGGAACATGACATCCGGCGACTTCAGATAGTCGACAATGTGCGACGCAATTGCACCCATGTGTGCGCTTGTCGGGGCCAGGTTCTCGACATTGTACGCTCCGAATGTTAATCCATCGCATTTGCCGTTTGACAGTAGCTTCGTCGCGGATGGGAGCAACGGTGTTGCCGACTTGGTGACCTTGATCGCGGTGGTGGGCAGGATACGGTAGAAGCCGAACGCATAGGTCACCACACCCGTGATTTCGGACAGAGTGTCTCCTAATTTCGTGTTCTTGGGGTTGGCGGTACCGTCGAGGGGCGAGCCGATGATGATGGTTTCGGGGTTTGCGTCTAGAAGGTGTCAGGAAGGCTCGGGTTTCGACCAAGGCAGAAGTCAACTCACCTCGATCCGTCATGGTCAATCCACCTCTGCCATTCTTCCCAGTTACCTTCCAATCGCCCACAACCCAGGTATCTCCAAAACTATTCGGCTTGGCAATGGCCCTCGGACTGCGCACCGTGACTAGCTCTCCGCTCAACGACTCCCAAAAGTCCATGCCGTACTTCTTGGGCTGCAGAACAGGGTTCGCGACCGAGATCTGGGACACGTTGTTGGGCGTTGCGAATACATCCCCGCCGTCCAGGCTGCTGAACTGCTCGGTCGGGGGCTCTGTCGTGTCCTTTCCGATGACGAGAGGCTTGACCGTGTTCCCGCTCGAGTTCTTCTGCACCAGGACGGGTGTGGACAGCTCTGTGAGGAACAGGTAGTCCTTGGCCGACCTGTATTCCACCACCTTCCCGTCGACCACGATGGAGTCGCCAACAGTCAGGTTTGCGCCAAATGCCCTTCCAAACACATATATGGACTCGGAGGTCCTGACATCGCGGTCGGGGGTCGTGGAGCGAATCCACAGGCCATCGGGGCCCTTTGCGGTGACGATGCCGGCGACGTTGGTCACATTCTTACCGTTGAGCGGCGAGAGGAACTTGTTCCCGTTGATCTCGGAGATGGTGACGGCGGAGGAGACAGCGAGCGAGGCAGCAAAGCCAAAGAAGCGAGTGAAAGACGGCATGGCGATAGTAGCGACAGTAACCGTGACGAAGGCGTGCCCTTCGTCTTGCAGCCGGGGTGATTCTCCATCTTATAGATTCCCATTATCGCGGTTGCGCGGGCGCCCAGGATAATACGGCGGCATGTCTGCAGCTCGTGTTTAGTTGCGATCGCGAATCCTCGTTATCGTTCCTGGTTCCTCAATGCGATGGTGGATGAAGGGCGGAGGTGGGCGAGGGGCATCTTGGCGTAGAGGGAGGCTGAACGCGTGCGCCATGTCATTGGGTGTGACACAGCGGGTTTGACCGAGGCTCGACCAATTACACCTCAACCACCTTCCCAAAGTGATACCGCTCGGAGATGATGACTTGGCGACAGGCGGAACGAGCTGGAATCTGAGCATCGTGGAGATCAATGGCGATCCAGCAATCGGGCACGAGGACAGGAGGATGGACGAACTTGTGGGGAGGAGAGAGCGAGCCAAGAGAGTAAGATCGGAGGAGGGTCTGGTGAGCTGAGTTGTCGTATCCTGCTTGCTGCCTTCTGACTTCTCAGCTTTCCTTCTCCGTGTTTCGTACTTGTGCGTTCGATTTGTGATTGAGACGTGCAGCTACAAGGAGGCGAAGTTGGGAAGAGTCTTGAGAGATTTGTATAGTAAGATCGGAGGAAGTACTTGTGAGCGAAGTTGCGACTTGATATCCTCTGCTTTGTTTCCGGAATACTTTGAGCTTTCTTCCTTCGTCTTTTTTACTTGTGACTTCAATTGTACGGTTGAAACGTGCGGCTAAAAGGAAGCGAAGCTGGAGGGAGCCTTGGGAAACTGTATGGCCTTTGGTTTTCGTAAAATCGGAGAGAGTACAGGGAGCTGAACCCCATTATCTCTCCGTTCCGTTTCCTTGTTTGCCTTCGTCTTTTCTTTCTGATTTTCAACCGTGGCTCGTTGACGAACGGCCATGGAAACATCTGACTAAGACGGAGGGCCATAAGGGCAAAGTTGACGCGTGATTCTGAGATGTGACAATCAAGTTGTTGGCGAGGAGAAGGCATGGTAGCAAGAACGAAGAATATTTCGGCAGATTGTTACTACAGTTCGCAAGTAAGAAGTTGGGGAAGTGCGAAGTGTTTCTCTGTCCAAGGAGATTTCAGTGGTGTAAAGAAAATTCGGGAAGAGGGGCCGCTCCAGATTCTTGCTTACCATTTTCTCCACTTTGCAGTAATCGTCGAGTAATGATATTTGCTTGACGAATTGCTTCGCAATTCAAAGGATCAAGGTGGCAAGTAGCGATACGGTTGGCCTGAATGGTGAAGGCTCTCGGCAATACCATGCTACGTATAATAAGGATTACTCATGATCGCAGTCAAAAATGGCCTGGCGCTCGGTATTCACCTCGCGACTGACCCGGTTGATTCGCCGGTGCTCCCAGGAGCGTGAAGGCGGTGGCAGTAAGAGCGATCGGAGGTAATGGAGACGAAATTGTCGGTGGGGAAGATGCCCCCACTGAACTCTCAGGTCGAGTACGTTTCATGCTGATTCACAGGAGACAAAATATAGGCAGAAGTAGTTCCGTCGTTGGTCAAGTGTTCTGTATTGTGAAGCCAGACGAGGGAAGTTCACGGTGTACAGGTCATCATTGTTGTTCGCTTGCCACTGGGGGGTTGGAGTTAGGGTTGGCGATGAGAATCTTCAAATACCTTGCTACGAATAGGTGATTATCGATCAGCTGAAAATTTCTCGGCACGTAGTTGGGGCGGAGTGGACGTCTATCTGCGAGTCTTGGTGAAGAAGGTAAGTATTGGGACTCACGCCACGACTAAATGTGACCATTGACTCACAAGTGAAAACAAGTTCTCACAAGGTGTTCGATCATTCCTTTCGCACTGGGCACCTATCGCTTTGCCGTTCATCGCTGAACGTTTGTCCTCTAGATGTGCTGAGTTTACCAAACAGAGGCGTAAATTAAGGCACAAAAATGCAACAAAGATCTTATTTATTTTCCTCAGATTTAAAAAGATCAGAATGGCCGCACTGAGCGGATAGACATAGAAATGTGTAGGGGATCTATGTTCGCCAAAACGTACATATTTTCACCACCAATCTAGCCCGTTATCTCATTATGAATTGTACAATGATTAGCTAGGAATAGGTAACGATAAGTCGACATTTATATACATAGTATGCAGTTTGAGTTTCTGTATGGAAAGCGCTTGCATCATTCATATTGAGACGCGACCGAGGGAATTTATCACGATTTCATCTGTTAATGTATGTGGTTACTTCTCCCTGTGCGCTAAGTTTTTACATTCAACATATGGCCCGATTTTACATCCGAGGTGAATGACTTAGGTGTATCTAGGAGGATCCTAGAATTGAAATGGATAGGTTGGTAGATATACAAGTATTAAGTATGTTAAATTTGCTCCTCTTGCCCTCTGCGTTGATCTGCATACCGCCGCTGCGATTCTCCTCAGACGTGGGGACAGGCAGTGAGGGCTTGTTTCATAACGACAGCATCGCAATAAATGCCACGACATTTGCAGCCTTAATTGGTAGCCTTAGCTTACTGTACAATCTTTGTATAGCTCTTCGTGCCTCCATAATATCTTCCCTAGCTCACTTCATCCATCCTATTTGCTTCTTCACCTTCACCACGTCACCTTCTTCTTTCAACCACAGCAACAATCCTCACACCTAACTCCGAAACTCGCCCTTCTCGCGGTCGTTGTTCTCGCACTTACCCTTGCAGGCTCAGGTAAGAAAGTCAAGAAGAGAAATAAGATTCTCGAATTCGAGCCCCTGACGACCATGCCTACATAACTCTGGCCCGGTCTCTCCATCCAACCCCCAACCTCGCGCTCGGCTTCTGCAGCCCCATCATCACTGCGCTCATGGACCTCAAAATTACTACACCTACCGCCGTTTGCGCATCTTCGAATATCTATCTGTTGGCACGCAAGAAGATCGATGCGGAGCTCCAATCTAGCGATGAACTGAGTGAGAGGCTCGACAAACTTGGAATGGGAACCTTGAAGACGCATTCAACGATCTCCTGGAATTCATTGCATCTATCTTAAGGCCCCTGAATGCCTGCAATCATGTTAAGGTCATGCACCTAATCTCGCACGCCTATCGTTGGATTCGTGTTTCCGAAGCAGAGTCAAAGAGGACCTATCTAACCATTTGGAGGTTACAGTTGGCACCAAATGCCAGACTCATCAAGCTGAACCAATGTTGGATCATTCTCCTACTCTCTTTTGACAGCCCCACATGTCACAATACCATTTTGAAGTGTTTGGTCAATGATAGCGATGAGGACGAATCACAATTATTTTTTCGCTCATAACGTGTTATGAATTTATTCACTATCTCAATACGCACACTACATTCCCAAAAAAGGAATTCCGAGCCTCCCATGTATGACGTATCGAGGATGTTTTTCGTACAGGCCCAATAACTAATCGTTGTGATGACCAAGCACCCCGCCATGCGGGATCCCAGCCCGCACATACATTCGTACGTACACTAATATGAAGAAGCCTACGTTCTTAATATTGAATCTCCCCTCGGCATCAATTTCACCTATAATCACAGATAACAGTGGAATCTCCGAGGTCACCAATACGCTACAAATGATGACTCTGCCGATGCTCTGTCGCCCCGAAAGTCGATGGCATATTGCCGTGTTGATATAATCCGTCTTCGGCATGCTTCAAAATGGCCGAATGCACCCTTATATCACTTACCTAGATTTCAGCTATGCGCATCGCTCTATTTAAGCCAGGAAATCTGCTCCAACAACTCACTCACCTCCATCGTCCTACTCAAGCCCCACATCCTCACTCGGCAACTTTTAACTTAAAGTTTTCAACAAGCCCGACCTTTCGCAATAGCAACAAAATGGTTACCGGGTCCCTCGCTGAGATGCTTGTTCGCAACAAGTATGTAGTGCGTCACGTATGGAGTTCGAGGCAATGACCTGACATCGAAGCAGAAAATTTTCTCAAACCTATCAAGCTCCACCGGGGTTGATGCAAATGGCAACAGCCATGAGAGGCACAGGGGCTGGAGTCGTGGTCGTGTCTTGCTCAGACCCCCGTCTCAATCCTTATCAGATTCTCGGCATCGATCCAACACTGAGTGAGTGCTCGCTCAGGAAGTCCGCTATGATACATCATTGACTCTTATTAGAGGCTACTATGGTCCGCAATGGTGGCGGAAGAGTCTTCGATGCAATTAGAACGTTGGCAGTTCTTCAAACCATTGGCCAGCCTGGAACAATTGTGGTGATGCACCACACAGGTACACATCTCCAACGGTACAGCTTCGATAGCAGAAATTGACAAATACAGACTGTGGCTTGACACACTTCCTTGATGCGGACGTTAAGAAAGCATTGATTGAACTCGCACCAGAGGAGAAGGAGTCAATCGAAGCATCCAAATTTGGAGAGATCGCAACCTCGTAAGTGTTAAGGCCCATCACAAATATTAGGCAATATTGAGCTGATATCATTCTCTTAGCATTGAAGACAGTATCAGGGAAGATCTTGCGCTTTTGAGAGCATCCCCGCTGATCAGGAAGGAGACCCAGATCGTGGGTCTCAAATATGACATCTCTACTGGAGAATTGTCGGTTGTAGAGTAGATCGCGAACCGGTGTAAATATGACGATAGAAATTAAGCAATATGTTCTTGGTATGGAGTACTTCTAGACGTGAATGGATGTGTTCTAATCATTGTGACTCTCTTTAATGGTTTCGTGATCAAGATGTCCGAGCCCTTGAAAGGAAGATCATCTGGCTGAAATAAAGTCGAATAGGCAAAGAGGATGCTAAAGGTTCTACTACGCCATTCCAAGCGCACCTGCAATCCATTAACATGGTGCCAAGTAGGCATGAATATAGCGTACACAGGACCGACTGCTACGAACACTTGTGAGAAAAGTACAGTACGCCAGGGGTTACAGCATAGAATATTAGAACCTCTCTATCACGGTTGTTGCTTCCATATTCAGAAGATACGGTATGGAGTCGACTCAAATCCAAGCCCGGAATAATTTCGGACCACTCGACGATGCACATCCCAAACCCTTATGTACCGGTTAGTAAGCATTCCGACGTCGTTGCTGAATCAGTGACTTTGCGGTCATGCGTTTAACGTTGTCGTCTTAAGATTTCTTGCACCTTAAATAGGGCTACATAATCCATACTGTATTTTGTATTATTTCGAGAAGAGCGCTGAGAATCGAACTTGAGGAGCTTCGCTGGGCGTTGTGGTTCATGGTGTTATCTGCGAGTCAGAAGAAAGTCGTACTTCCAGCCCCAAACTCCCACCGCTTCATAACATGACTCCTGTCAGTGGGGTGATGGTTCTCTGTCACGATTCTCTGTCACGAGTGTTGGTGGGAAAAGTTACAGCGCCAGCTCGAAGTGACATCGCGAGTTTATAGTCTCCAGCATGCTAGCTGCTGATTGGTGGGACTGGTATTTGCCGTGGTGAACGCAGCCACGCGGGGAATAACTCCGAGGGTCCACCTCCGAGATTCCCCACAATTCAAACCCGGATTGGAATGCTCCAGTTCAGCAAAACACTCCTTCTGTGCAAAACCTGCAGGCTTTTGGTGGAAAGTCGGCATCTTCCTCCGCCTCTAGGCCGCTCAGAGAGGGCAGCCAGCATGCCATCACACCACAGAGAGCCGGCAGGGGGGCAGCCTCGGGCCAATATAATGGTACTGTCTGTCGTGGCGCCCTTTCTTCCAACACCTTTGAACCATCGACTTCGCACGTAGATTGTTTGCATTGCTGCGTGCTACACTTCTTCACCTAACCGCAAAGATGGGGCTTGTGTTCAATGTCTTCCTCGCCATTTTTGCGGCCACTGGAAGCTTCCTCTTCGGCTATGACAGTGGTGTCATGTCCGTCGTTATCCAGTCTCCCAATTTTCTTGCGTTCTTCCATACGCATAAAGAAACACCAATCATAGGAGCCATCAATTCGACTTTCTCAGGAGGAGCGTAAGTGTCATCCTCTCCTTGTCTCGTTCTCGAGAATCATGCTAATCGCATACAGCGTTTTTGGAGCGTTAATGTGAGTGGCTGTGGACCATGAAAGTGAATCGGAGACGGGTGCTGATGTACTGCAGGGGAGGTCTAACCATGGACCGCCTCGGGCGCCGAATGACGGTACTCATCGGTGCCGCCATCAATTTGTTGGGAGCTTGTTTGCAAACTGGCGCACAAAATCTTGCCATGATCCTCGTTGGTCGAATTCTAGCCGGATGGGCGGTTGGGCTGATGTCTATGTCTGTTCCTATCTACCAGTCAGAATGCGCCCATCCCAAAACGCGAGGTAACACCATTCCCCTTAATCTTGTGAACTTGATCTGACAACAGCAACAGGGTTGATTGTCGGAATTACCCAACAAATGATTGGTGTTGGTTTCATTGTCTCAACCTGGGTCGGCTACGGGGCCTCCAAAGTGCCTGACACGAGCTCATTCTCGTGGCGGTTCCCGCTAGGATTCCAATGCATTCCTTGCACTATCTTGATTGTGGGAATATTGTTCTTTCCGGAGTCGCCTCGCTATCTCGTGGAGACGGATCGCGCAGACGAAGCCCTGAGAGTGCTCAAGAAGTTGCACGCTACAGGGGTCAATGATGAATGGATCCAGTCGGAATTCCATGAGATGAAGTTGACCATTGAGGCGGAGAAGGCCATCACGGCGCCAGGCTGGCTCATCATGTTCCAGGTCAAGCCTTGGAGAAAGAGGCTTATGCACGCCACCTTGGCACAGGTCTTCACGCAAATGACGGGGTGAGTTCACTTTGACTTACTGGCCGACATGCTCACTAATTTCATTCTCGCAGAATCAATGTCATCGGGTATTACTCAACAATTCTTTATGAAAATCTCGGCATTGTTGGCGACCGCAACATCCTGGTGATAGGAATCTACAACGTTGTTGGGCCGCTGTTTAATCTCCTCTTCATCACCTTCATCCTGGACCGCGTTGGCCGCAGGAAGCCACTTCTAACAGGAACCGTTCTGATCACCATCGCGCTGATCTGCGAGGCCGTTATTGGATCCCAAGTCGTGGATGCAACTGGCTCCCGCAGAAACAGCCTCTCCATCGCGGGCGTATTCTTCCTGTTCTGTGTCACTGCTATTTTCAGCTGCTCGTTTGGGCCAATCAGCTGGGTTTACGCTTCGGAAATCATGCCTCTCAGTATCCGCGGTCGTGGTTCTGCATTTGCTACAGCCATCGGAAATTGGTTGGTCGGCACAGTATGGTCGCAAGTCTCTCCTATTGGGCTCGGCGCTATTACCTACAAGTTCTACTTCATCTTTGTGGCATTCAATATATGCGTCACGTTCCCGACTATTTTCTTCATCTTTAAGGTAAGCTTTGACATAAATTCTTATTTTGATGTAATGTGCGATCCTAATTCTCGCGTAGGAAACTAAGCAACTGTCGCTCGAGGAAATCGATCTTCTTTTCGGAGAAAGAGCACTGGGAACACTTCCGGATAATTTAGACCACAAGAAGGGCGAAATCGAGCTGAACGAGACCAAGACTGTGTAGAGAAATATAAACTAGAAAAAACGTAATGGTGAGCTTCGAGCACACGCAGTTGCACCCTCTTTTAGTGGGAGACCTGAGCCCGAGGCCGAGATAGATGAAACAAATCAATCGATCAGCTCCAGAATATCTCCTTTGCAATACTGCTTTAAAGAGTTCATCTATGCGTAACTGAAGCATTCAGAAATTGCTCAAGTTGCCCAATAATATAACGTGCTTGATGGTGCAGTGGGCCCACCCTGTTCATTCACTCAGAGGTGAGGATAATTGGCTATGTTTCTTCCGCTTGGGTCGTCCGCTACTACTTACGCACCATACACAAACAGCGAATACAAGGAATGTGTGTAACACTGAGTCCTAAATTTCATGGTGACTATTGACATCGTGAGCTTTTCAAACCTTCTCCACTTGCCATTCACCTCCCAGCGCACCAAGTCCTTTCAGCTCGCCATTTGTTCCAATCTCCAAAATACCTTTCTCCTCACCCTGCGCATCTACTAAGGTCGCCTTGTCTCCCTCCTTAGCACCGTACAGTCTCACCTCCCCACCTCCATTCAACCAATCGTGAGCAAAGCCGCCCTCACCCTCCGCCTGCCCTAAAACTAGAATTGTGCCCTCTCTCACGAACAGCGGGCACTCGCAGAATCCATATTTCTTCTTTTGCCACCGTCCACCCTCAAGTCTCTCTCCGTTCCAGAAGCTGTACCATGTTCCTGGAGGAAGATAAAACTCGCTTGTTCCATCTTCCTCGAAAACTGGTGCTGCAAGTATCGAGCTTCCCACCATGAACTCACGATCCACCATCCACGCAGTAGGATCATCGGGAAACTCAAGTGCAACAGCTCTTATGCTCGTCGGCCACCCGTTCGCGATACTTTCCATTGCCTGACTGTACAGATATGGCATAAGCCTCCTTTTGAATTGCACCCAATGTCTCAACACATCAGTGCAGTTCTCGGGCTCAGTCGATGAGTCGTCAACAAGCCAGGGAACTCGGTATGAGTTAGACCCATGAAGTCGACTGTGTGTACAGAGGAGACCAAAAGCAACCCAGCGCTTGTATATCCATGGTGGCGGTTTTCCCTCAAAGCCTCCGATGTCACAGCTCCATGATGCGAAAGATGCGAGTCCAAGAGAGAGGCCACCGCGCAGAGATTCTCCGAGTGCAGAAGGCGTTGACTCGCAGTCGCCGCCCCAGCACAGAGGGAAGCGCTGAGTTCCGGCGCATGCTGTGCGAGCGAATAGAACCCCTTCGTTCATCCCATATCGCCTCTGCAGAGTTTCGTACACCAGTTTGTTGTAGATGAAGGCATAAAAGTTGTGCATGCGGTTAGGGTCCACGGTTTTGTCGTGCCAGGCTACATTCTTTGTAGGAATGCGCTCGCCGAAATCGGTCTTGATGCTATCGACTCCTATGTCGAGCAGCCTCTCCAAACATTCAACAAACCAGGCGCAGGCTTCGGGGTTTGTGAAGTCTACGATACCCATACCTGTCTGCCAGAGATCCCACTGCCAAACATCGCCGTTGGTCTTCTTCAATAGGTAACCTTTCTCAGCTGCGAACTGGAAGACTGGAGAAGCTTGGCCAACATATGGGTTCGTCCAGACACTGATGTGGTTGGCAAGGCCAGCGGATTTCATACGGGATATTTGGCCTCTTGGATCTGGAAAGAACTCGGGATCCCACACAAAGTCTGTCCAATGGAAGGCTCGTAGCCAGAAACAATCGAAGTGGAAGACTTCGACAGGGATCTTGGATGACTTCATTGTTTCCACAAAGTGCGTAACGGTCTTTTCATCATACGATGTCGTGAAAGAAGTTGAGAGCCAGAGGCCATAGGACCATGCGGGGAGCTTTCCAGGCTTACCTGTTAGAATCGAGTATTTCGTGAGGACTTCTTTGGGGGTTGGTCCATAGATGATATACCTGATTTTATTCGTCAGCCACCCGCTTCATCCCCTATTCGCCTCCACACGCACCACTTTAATCTCTGGGACTCAACCGCGGTTTGCAACCTGCAACACCGCTCACTCCCAATCTCAAGATCGATCTTGTCCGGACAATCAATAAATACACCATAACCCCTCGAACTCAACCAGAACGACACATTCTTGTATGCCTGTTCACTCGAAGTTCCTCCATCCTCATTCCAAACTTCCACATTCTGACCGATCTTATTCCAGGCTCCAAATCGTTCTCCAAGGCCGTGGATGGATTCTCCAACGGACAGTTCCGTTTGTGTGAAGACGAAATGTTTCCGGTTCGTCAAGTCCTCAACCTGCTTCGGGGTTGTAAGTGCAGGATTGTAGGCTAGTCCAACACTCCGACTGAGAAGGGAGGTTAATGTCTTTGAGCCATCGGTCGCGTGAAATTTGATGTCGAATGTGTGAGGGTCTGAAGATACTGTTGCAGATAGACCCCCAGATGTAACAGTAGTTGAGCTTGCGCCTTTCTCGATAGAGCCAATATTTTCTGGACGTCCGTCTGGAAAGAGATCAAAATCTGGTCCTAGACGCCGTGCGCCAGCGAAATGTGTTACTTCCAAAGAGATCACGCCGTCATATTGAGCTTCGATATCGACGGATAAAGTTGCCAAGTTTAAGGTATCTCCTCGTGATAGGATCTTCCGTGTCGGGCAGAGGAGAGTGATAGCCTTTCCGTCTTCTCTTGGTGTGGCAGTGTAGACTTCCTCAGCGTACTGCACCGTGAACTCCTCGTTCGTCAGCCACATGCCTAGTTAGTCTTAGCTTAGGTCACTTGCGCGGGGATTAGTACGCACCATTTCTGAACTTCATGTTGTCAACGGCGTTCTGGAACTTCGTCAGAAGTTCAAATGTACAAAGAGTTGGTTGAAGTGAGCTTTGTGGGAGATTCTTGAAGTGTACCTAATTCATAGTCCTCCGAGAAGTGGAGCATAGGGTCGGAGTCGCGGACCGGGATGTCTCGTGAGTGGATGGAATATTCGGTTACAATTAACCCGCGCCCCTCAATGGACAACGCCTGTTTGGAATTTTCGTACCTGTAGCGGTGGAGTGATGTTGATCTTCGTCAACATCTTTGAAAAGATTTTTCTAGAAGCACTGAGGCGCGCATCTGCGAGAAAACTCAGCTTTGACAAAATGTGGTGCACCGGAGGTTACTTCCGTCTCGTTATCAAGTCGAAAATTTCAAGAATTTACGAAAGTCTTAGTAGAACCGTAAGATTTGGTAGGTCATATTCTTCTGAGCATTATATGACTCGCTCGCATAGTAGGCCTGATTGTTACACCTTTTTAAATTCATTTTGAGACTATAAAAGAGAATTTTGGTAGCTAGAGGATTTCAATGTCGATACTGAAGGGAATATTGGCGAGTGAAGCGCACTCGGTAAGGACTTTGAGCATGCATAGAACTTGCATCTTATGTGTGAGGGTCAAATGCTGACCTCTGGGTAGTTCGGCATTAAGATAGCTAGGTCAATGAATATGAGTCATGCAGCTCTCAATAATGCTCGCACTTGACATATGATTGAATGGCTTCAAATTGTTTTTATTGTTATAAGCTTTAACAGAATTCATTGAAGTCAAGATGGAATCACAGAGACCATGCCCTTCCAAGCAAATTCACATTGTCGAAATTTCTTTACGCCAGGGGGCGCAGGCTTAGCCTGTTCAATCATTGATTCAAAATCTTCCGATATGGTGATATATGATACCACCGATCCCGGCTCATCTTCGGAGATCGTTCTGTCGTCAAGTTAGCAGGCGGCCGAGATGTTCCATTGCGCACTTATCTAGCAGTTACCAGGAATATAACTAATCATATGAGAATTGCCTCGGCATTTTTGAATGGGATGTGTAAGGAGAGGGTCATCCTTTTAACCGTGTGCTGTGTATTACCACATTCGAAACCCCTTCAAAGGTAAGATCGTTGTATCTAGGTGCTTGGTTTCTCAATAATCTGAGAAAATCAAAGACTAAAGGACATCTTGGAGAGCATTCTTCTTGCGACTGGTAGTTGGCTCACAGTTGAGTCCGTGCTGGCAAATGTCACTCCATTCCTCTTGAGTTTAAGACTATACTCTCACGTCCCTCGTTTAACGCCACCTCTTTCTAAGCTCCCGTGAAGTCAGGTTGTTTCCCCATGATCCTGCTTCTTCCTTGAGGTGAAATGGCTCATGTACGTAAGCTCGTTCTTCGTCAAGGCTGGACGCCACATTCTGTATTATGTAACTATATCAGATGACATTATAGGTATATCTCGTGTCACAGCAACTGACTGTGGGCCAATATATCGCGAATTCCTCCCCAGAGGCCAGGCAAACCTATATTTCCGTCTACTATAGGTAGTTTCTCGTGTTAAATTGGTTACATCGGAGGAAAGCGCCTTGAGCTTATCAATTTCCTGTTTGCGCGCTTGCTGACATGATATGCAAGCCGTATCACACGAATCAAATGTACAGGAGGTCCACGTTGTGAGCCATTGTCCAACTGCGCAACTAACGCATGTAGGCGGCGTCAATTACAAGGATAGATCACAGTCTGTGCATTTGGACCCTAGATCGTGGTTGGGGATCAAGACGAACCTGTGAGTTGGTAAGATGCGACACATCGTGGCTCTCGGGCCGTTCAGCTTACCTGGGGGCCACGCGGGAACGGACAGGCTTACGCGAAAGCGATATGCATGCAAGGGCAGCCGTCCATGCATTTTATTACTGTGAAATTTGGTTCTCAAATGGTGATTAAGATTTTGTGTTATCGTCGACATAGTCTGTCGGTGTATCGTCTCACACAGTGGAAGCATTCTGCTCTTACCGCGCTGCTCGAATACAGGCCCTTCATAGTGGAGTTTGTATATTGTACATTCAACATATGAGAAGCTCCAAAATCATCTGCGAAGCTTTCCCACGAACACGATTCTCGCTCTCTGTCTTACATGACAATGATCAGCAAAGTCCTCAGAAGGATCATGACGGTGAGAACCGGGAGAGTCCGAAGTATGACCATGAGGACACTGACCACTACAACTCTGGTTACCAACTGTGGAGTATGACACAGCAAGAATACGAGACTCGAAGCTTTGGAGATATTCGCACAGTTGTTGTATTGGTCAGTTCGT
Organism: Beverwykella pulmonaria; assembly: GCA_001599595.1. Classification (NCBI taxonomy): domain Eukaryota; kingdom Fungi; phylum Ascomycota; class Dothideomycetes; order Pleosporales; family Melanommataceae; genus Beverwykella; species Beverwykella pulmonaria. Next base: position 1,032,400 of record BCHH01000007.1, on the reverse strand, counting down.
TGCATGATGGTGAGAAAACTATTAACTCATGCGTCTGGTGCCACATGCGATGCATGCAAATCACACTTTTTTAGAATAGCGGAGGAGTAAAAGTGTTGGAAGGCAATGCTTTCGATCTTCCATTCGTCACTTCAGATGTGCTGCGGCTTCATTGCTGATGATAACTGCTCATCACATAGTGTTTCCCGCTACCCTCTTTAAGGCATATGCTTCTGGACACAACAGAGAAGAAATATAAAAAGGGAGTATTCGCCCACTTCTCCTACCATCTAGCACAACAGTTCGATCATCTTCCCCACAAATTATCCAAAACCACTCTTTGATAACCCAATCGTCGTAGCCCAAAACTCATAATGCATTTCTGCTCTGCCCTTGTCTCCCTCTCCCTCGCCGCTCTCAGTGTGCAGGCCATGCCTGCTACTCCGGTCCAGGAGCGCCAAGCCACCCCGACCATCTATGCCCGTTTCTACCCTGATGGTGGCTGCCACGGTGACTGGGTCGATGACACTGTCTTTGTTCAGTCCACAACAGCAACGACATGTGTCAACAACGGTCTCACCGCCGCCTACAGCAGCACTTTCTTCTCTGGAAACACCGCCACTCGTACCCGTAAGTTCACTCCAGTCTAGTAGCCCAATATTGTCTCCGTCATCTCACGACTGACATTGGTTATTCCTCCATATAGTCCGCGTCTTTAGTGGTTCGGACTGCACTGGCAACTTCTTTGATGTTCTTCCCGGTGTCAACAACTGCTTCGCCCAGCACGTTGGGTCCTCTAGGTTCCTCTAAAAGTGGACTATGGAATATCAACTCTCATTGAGGATGATTGTATGTGGGAACATATTCTGGGTGTCGATTTGCTCCGAAAAGTCTGTGTGTCGGGGAATAGGAGACTATTATAGCAGAAATTGTTTTCTTTATCTTCTTCCGGCGGACTTGATGTAGCTTGGATGGTAGCATATTTCTTTTGCGTTCGTATTTAATGAATTCATCCGCTGGATAATTATAATTATCTACTCTTTATTCTTGTTGATGTGGTGCCAATTTTTGTTTTCACACTTGTACATGATTGCATAGTGGTACAGTTATGTTGCGTCGCTCGACGACCCGCATTTAATTTAACTACTGAATCATAGACAGCCCTACAATTCACTAAAGAGATCTTCGCCCGCCGTTTATTCCCAAGACGAAGTATACCAGATAGATATCATTATGCTTGATGTCCCATTTAGGAACTATACACTCACACTTCTTTTTATGTTACTTTGCTAACAGTAACAGAGAGCCTCAAGATCTAAAAGGCAAGTGTTACAAAGCTTAGCAGTGAATTTCTTGCAATAAACATGATCATGCGGAATAGTCTGTTCGTACTCTGCCACTAGGACTGTGGGCTCTGCATTACAGCATCATGGGGTTCGCGCAACAAGAACTATCCATCAGCCCATTACCACCATACCCTTTCGCTAGTTGACCGAGAGTCCTGTCGACCCCATCTCTTACATTTCTGTCGGCACACCTACTTCGATTTACGACCCTTATTCGGCAGTGTACTTTCGAACAAATCAATAATCCTATGCCCCACCCTGGTATACCCATCGACGTACTTCTCCCCCCAATCCCCCACAAAATTCAAGTATGTAGTAGCCGGCTTCTGAGTACACAAATCAATAAACACATCCTTCACATACCCTTGTAAACCCGCCCTCGGAAACTCCTGGGCAATAGTGCCCCACTGATCTTGGGTCACCGTAATTAGGTCGCCGAAGTATTGTTTAGCGATATCCGGGCCCTCGAGCTCTGTGAAGGTGCCGGCTGAGACCATGGTTACCTCGGGCTGCTTGTATAACGCTACGTCGGGATTGGTGTGTAGCGCTATGGCATCCCAAACGAGTTGGAGGCGTTCGGATGACCATTTCTTTTTAGCCTCCTTTTCTATGAACGCCCGAGCTGCAATCGCGCCATCAACCTCGAACCTCTTATCCTTGGATACATAATCCGTCCCAATGGCCCTAAATTCATATTGTCAGCTTTCACTCTGCCACGTCACGCAAGGAAAGCAATATGCACACTTACCAACCCAAGTCGTGCAAGATTGCAGCCACGCCGAAGGCTTCTTGATCGATTGCAGACCGATTTGAGCGAGGAAGATTATTGATGATAGCTTGCCCATTAAGCCAGGCTCTCATCACGTGGTTGTAGCCGCCATCGGGTAGAGCGGCGCGGGCTACCTCGATAGATGAATTGATGAGAGGAGTGTTGGGCACCGGGACACCAGCAATGACGCGGGTGAGGGCAGGCAGTATAGCAACCATGCTGAATGATTGTGGGGAAGTATGCGGATAGTGAAACTAGTAGTGACTCAGGCGATGTTGGTGAGGATAGAGTGCAGACTGGCAGCCTGTTTTATAGTAGACGTCTGCGACTGTTTACTCAACATCTCTTCTAGTCTTTGAAGCCCATGACATAGAGTCTCCTCATCTGTGCATAAGTGAGCTTGTTGAGAAGGATTTGATGATGACTTTACAGATCAGTAGCAGAAAATTTCCTAACTGGGTTCCTTGTGTCTGCTTACGGATCCGCGGAGTCGGAACGGATGTAACTATCTACCCTATGCCGTTCGCTATGGCCCGAATTGTGTTGTGAATAGCATGTCTATAGCCTTTAATATGTCTATAGCCTCTAATATATTCCTCTTAACCTCTACCCATGGGCTAAGCTGACGATGCAGGATTGTTAATTTTCAGAGCCAGGGTCGGAACGGATGTAAATATAATGCCGGGCCGTTCTCTAGTTAATGTATATCCGTGTACTACGATACACGATATAATCGACTCTAAGCAGATTGCACACATTGATGACATATTTTTACTAACATATCCATTTAATCATTAAGCCCAGCCTCTTTTTGTAAACTGCCCACCACCATCTGTCACAGTCCTGTATCCGTCATATCCAAGTAAAAAATACGACATACTCATCCATTTTTCTCTCTACCTGAGTCTAATTGACGCAATTGTGGTACTAAGCCGAGGGCGAAACCTATCACCATGCCAAAACAAATCGTCGTTCCTACGTCATCTTAGCCGTTCTAATGCCCGAATCCTGCTACAATTACTATCTAGATACCTTTGTGTCACGAGAGGCTATCTGTAGCTGATAAACAAGGCTGAATTGACTATCAAAACTACGGATACAATCTCAGGTGCGGTAAATTATCATAGAAGACGTTGCGTAAGGAGTTCAACTAGAGGTTCTTCGCGTTCCATAAGTACCCGGCTTAGTTCGTGCGTCAGGGGACTAGTTCGTGCGCGGGCCGAGCCCGATTGGGGCTCGGCTAAGCATTCCAGGTTAGGTCGGCTAGCTGCTGAGCTCGTCGTTCGGGACTGTCATTTTGGGGGGGGGGGGGGGTATTGTGTCGTAGAGTACAGTACCTGACAGGACCGTCGTTCGGAGGGTACTGCGTGATACAGTACCCTTGACAGTGTTACTCCGTGACACCTTGATTCTTATCTGCTTGTTATGTAAACCATTTTGGATTTCGCTGTACCAATCTTGCAGGCCATGGATTGTTGTCCAGAGACAACAACACCTCCTCCTAATCCCTCTTTTTCTATAACACAAACAAATACTCCGTCTCCGCAAGTCTGCCGTCCGAGCGGATCGGTCATACTCCCTTCTAGAGTGGCAACATCTACGTATAGTGTTGCTTATTATGCAAGTTTATCCAGCCACGTGATATTCAATTCTTTAGCTTGAAGCTTGCCAAGGCTTGTTTTTAGTGTTGCAGATAGCGAACAAACTTAGAAGTAAAGTTTCACTTCTACAAGAGATTCACAACACTACAGGAATTTCTGTCCAAGCTCTTCAAGATAAGACCCAGAACTTTTCACAGTATGAGGTCTTTTGACGTCTTCGATGAGCAAGCAAGTCACTATTAACCATGAGATGACTTGAAAGGCAAGCCGCACAGTTTTCATTTAAAGCGTGTTGTGTTCAGATCATATACCGAAAGTATTGAAGTCTTCGCTCTTCTAACTTACTGGCACTGTATATCACTAGACTAGACTTGACCAAGATTGTAGACCAAAGATGATTATATTGTGTATAAATGATATTCACATGTGAGAGTTCATCAAGGACGAGATGAGCATGAGCATGAATTCAAGGAGAGGAATCCATAGTATGTTGGAATGCGCCCTCCGATGAGAGGCCATCAAGACAACACTCAGTGTCCGACTAGTTTCTCGTCATAGACTTATCAATTCAAGCGCCGCTAACCGTATACTTCGAGTTTCCACCGGCGTTGCCCCAGCCTTCTGTTGAAAGTGTCTGATAATTATGTGTTCCCAGATTCAATCCAAGCGCTTTCCAAGCATCAAAATGACACTTAGTCGACACCGTCCCACTCCCCGGTCTCTTCGTCTGCCGATTACTAATATACTGCCAGAACGTAGAGGTACCTTGGATGGAGGGCTGGTTGACTTGCTGATGTTTCCAGATGTCGTAAACGGAACCGTCGCAGGTGACCGTGCCAAGTTTTTGGCCCTGCGCGGAACCCGCGCCGTTGCTGGTGTACTCTTGCACGTAGTATTCAACTAGCGGATTGGTGGTCCAGCCGTAGACGGAGACGAGGACTGTGCCGGAACTAGCGGTTGTGGAGCCGTCGAAGGTGATGTTCCTGTCGAGACGTCAGTCGCCATTTTTCAAGTAATAGCATTACGGTCACCGTACCTGGTCGAACCAGTTTTCCATCCCTTTCCAACAACAAAATCGCCGGCACCAGAGAATGTAACTGAATACCCGTTGCTGGTGGGGCTGAAGTTGACATTGCCGCTAGTTTTGTAGTTCTGATTGTAGTCCTGGCGGCGCATAAGGCGATCGCCATTGAGCTCGAAATCAGGAGCATCGGCGTTTGGATCGGCGGCTGGAGCGGCGAGCGAGCTGGCAATCGCCGAAAGAGCGACAACGAAATGGGTGAAAGCAACCATGATAGGCAAGTTGAGTGCGCGCTGAGAATGCTTGGAAGACGCTTGGAAAATGCTTGAGGAACGCTTAGAAAGGGACAAGACTTAGGGTTATATACGTCAAGGGGTTTATCGACCGCGTAAAAGGTTGTTGAAAATATAGACCAAACTGTTATTAAACATATTGATTTTATTTCGAGACTCATAATAAAGGGTGACAACAGCTGGAGCATGACCGATATCCTGGTCTCCTTCCACCTAGTTGATTTGGATAGATTCGCCAACTCTTCTACTTCCACCAATGAAGTAGCGAGCAGTACTAGAGTGTGACCAATGCCCGAGAATTGGCTGGGGAGATTAATTTAATATTTTGTGGGGAATGCATATGCGCCATGTAAAGTTTTGCGGGGGACATATAGATTGCCGAGCTAAATGCCGTTAGGGGGTTTCAAAACTTCCGCGGGTGTCTCGCAAATAGCTGTCGAACACAGAAACAGATTGGGCATGGACGGACGACGCGAAATAACAAACTAGCCCAACCCAGAGTCCGGGTATCAAACATCAAATTTGGTGATATCACAGATTCGATCCTCCTTGCTGCTGGAAAAGAGTTAAATGACAAGGAATATGACTAAGATCCAAAGAGGCTGTCGTGTACCAGCATCATGGTACCTCTTGACTTTGCTCGGCAAAAAGCTTAAAGTGGCTTCCCCAAAGCGCCTCAAATAACCGCGGGTATTAAGGCAGCAATAACATCGGCGGGACGGCAGAACATACAATTATAGTCTGTAACAGTGTTGCGGAACGGCCTGTCGGTCCTGTTAACCGGCCTGAAGGCTCGCAGGCTACTAATTAAACAGGCGCTGGTAACCTAAGAAAGGCTACCGGTGCCAGGCAAGCTTGTTTCGATTCCGTACCTTTCGATTTCCAAATTGGGATAATTTGAAGCTGCAAGCTGGGTAACCAACCCTGTTTTGGCGCGCTCGATGGAGCCGGCTATTAATCCTTGTCAACACCTCATCTCATAAGTGCTAGCTGGAGGCTTTGTAAGAAGTCTTGGAAGTGGCACGCATCGTTCTCATACTCTCAAAGACAGAGGAGCTCTTAGATTTGGAAGCTGATGAGATTGCTTAGGAGAGAAACAATGTGTCGATCGTGACATATAATAGCCTGTTACCAAGGAGATGAGCACTAACCTTAGTTTCTAGAGCACTTTTGCTTCATGTGGATGAAGATGGACTTGACAGCCCAGGATCGATGCGTAGCCGCGTTCCTAGAGTGTGCAAGATACAGTATGGAGGCCACTATAGCTGTCAGGGTTGTGTCGAGTTTGGCGATGGAGAAGCAGGTCGAGCATATGCACAGCCAGAAACTACAGAACGCTTCGGTTAGCTTGGTTGAGAAGATGTTGCGAAGTATGGTGCTGTACACGCTATCGGATGTTCTTTTAAGCGAAGGAGGAAGCTACAAACGAGCGATGAATCTCGCTTCCATTCTTCAGCCGTATCGTACGAGTCTCGAATTTCTTCTTTTCCAAGTAAGGCACCTATCGCAATACCAACGACAAGAACGGTCTCCAATACGGGCACCACCATGATCTTAACGTGCGAGAACTTAGGTCCGTAGAAGTAGCCCAAACACTATGAATCTCTACTCATTCTAGCTGTGCTCCACGTGTTGCTTATTGGAGGTGGCATGGCCGAAATCTCGCCCGGCTTTGGAATAGTAGTGGTTGGCAGAGAAACCAAAGTCCCCAACCGAGAAAGTAGCGCCGAGACTGGAGTGAAAGTCTCGAGATCAGATGATATCCAGCCCGAATCCCACGTGCGATACCCCAGCCAGTGAAATTATTCGTTCTCAATCCCGCAAAATGAATTTTCCAATTTGTGACTCTTGCATAAACTGCGTATTTCATTTGAGAGGTTGTATTATGGGACCTGCATTACCCCAGACTATCCCATCCTCAATATTCCGTAAACCCGCTGTCACAAAATTGGTCGGGTTGATTGGTGTATTCGAGAATGATAGGGACCTACGAGGGGCAGCAGAAAGCGATTGTTGCTCTTGGATCATCTATACTAGTCCTAGTGTTGTACATCGTGTAGCTCTTGGACAAACACCGGGACTGTGTAGACATCGAAACCGAGGACTGGGTCTCTTTCTACAATAGAGAGGAACTCCAGTGGGTAGCATTCTGTTTTTAGAGAGTTGTTGAACGGAAGAATGCGGATTCCATGAAGTATATATTTAAATTCGTCGAGAAAATATTTCGGCAACTTTTTGGCGCTCGACATTCACATGTAAAATTTAGCGAGTGGCACAGCCAAGGGAGAACAAAGTACCTTCAGCTGAAAGTTTGTTTTTAAGCCCAAAGGACCCTTGTGACTAATTCAGGTTTTTCTCAAGATAAAAACATTGTATCAACCATATCTTAATGTCCAGTCTTATGCCAGCACATCTCAGGCTTCCGCAAAATCTTCACCATCTGTAGAAACCCGCAGTCCCACTGAAAGTGCACCGACGCATGGCTTCAACCAACAACGTCGACAGGTCTGATGAACGAATTTCGCATTGGGGAATCCACTGGAAACAGCCCACACTGATGGTTTTGTTTTACTTCGTAGCTGTTGCTGCAGCCCTTGGACATCATGTCTTCTATGAATACTTGGATGGAAGACCCGCTGCCTATCAGGAGCGGGCTATTCGTGTTGGAACGGCCCTCTCACTCTTTTCGCGAATTTCTTTAGCCTCTTTTATCAGCGTGGCTCTCGCACAGCGTTCCTGGTCGACGTTGCGCTCAAAATTTCTATCCATTGGGGCTGTGGACGACTTATTCATGGCGCCCTTCGGGATCACTAAAATTCTCAACTGGGAGTTGCTGGCGAGAGCAAAGGTGGCCTTCCTTCTCGCAGTGCTGATTTTCGCTGCTCCCGTGGTTACGGTTATTGCACCAGGCTCTTTGGTCGTGGAGAGTAGCACACTACAACGATCAGACACTCTTACCATTCCGCGTCTCAACCTTTCCAGAAATGAGTCCATTCTGAGCGAAGAAGAGCGGGAGGTAATGGTAAGCTTTGAGACCGTCGCTATTACGAGCTTTAAAGACATGAGTGGTAGCGGTGGGATGGCATATGCCAGTCCCTCAAGCCGCGCGTTGGCTCTGATTTATCAGACTACATATGGCGGCGAAATTTTACACGGCGTATCGCCTTGTGGTCACAATTGTTCATATACGCAGACGTTTGAAGGACCATCCTACAAATGCCTCCGACTCGACCAATATGATGAAACTGCACCGTGGTGCGTCGAAGGAGCCAAACGTTCACGCACCTGCCGTGAAATCGTCAACACAGGTACCAATCCTATTAATACACAGACCTATGAAGCCCGAAACTCATCAGAGTCCTTCGACGAGAAGTATGGGGGACTATTCAAAGATGGAGACGAATGGATGGACGGCGTCATCTGGGTGCGCCACCGGTACTTGCCTCCCGAATGGAGATCGCCAATACCCGAGGGCACGCCTATCCCGAATGGAGCCTGGAAGAACTTTACCTCTAAATGCGAGCAATGGCCCACTCGGTTTGAAATCCAACGGACATGCTTGAATGCAGAGGGCAGTGTCAAGTACAATACCACGTACGTATGAATACAGGGAACAATTCTGTTCATCTTGCTGAACATTGTCGTATAGATATCTTTCCCCTATCGATTATGGCCTCGTCGGACCAGAATACGCATTTTCTTTGAATCGAAGCCGTACCGCCCACCGCGATGGTTGGGCAAATCTCTCCATCCATCAGACCTTGTACGGGATTTTGAGAGGAAAGATTGGGGCGTCCTTGAAGGGCATACCGTTAGACGAGACTCTTCTCGATGGAACAAGGCTCGTGGAGAGTGCCCCGTTTCCAAAGGACGGTACAATTCGCAAGCCTAAAGAGAATCTTACATCACTCATCGAGGAGCTTAGTCAGAATGCTACCCTGAGTCTGCAATCCATTCGTGGCCTTGTCTATTTGGAGCCGACAGAGACAACTTTCCAGGAATTTCGGATTGAGAGTATATTCAGATATAAGAGGATCCCACTTCTGCTTACGTACGGGGTGCTTCTTGGACTGGGACTGCTTTCCATCTGTGTAGGAGCCTTCCCATTCTACATGAACCGCATCAGCGTCCGCCCTGGATTTCTTCTTTTCACAATGGTTACGCGAAATCCGGTGTTAGATCAACTGTCTAAAGGTAACTCTCTTGGTTCTGAGAATGTCTCCAGAGAGATACGAAAGGTTAAAGTGAGGTATGGCGAACTGGGGCAAGGGATGCGAAATTTGGAGCATCGGCTTCGGCACGCAGGGTTGGGTACAAAAGAAGAAACTAGCACGCTTGACTTTCTAGCACAATACGATTAGACGGTATTTGTGTGGTTTTATGACAGAATCAAGTATATCTACTCCTTGGCTATGCAGTTAGGTAATGATAATAGATGAATATGTCAAAGAAAGCTTTGTATCTAGAATAGAAAACGGATGTGCGAAGTGTTCTGATGCAGAAGATGGCGGTATCGTATTCATGAACAAACTATGGGCGAGGCATTCGCGATGGAAATGACATGATTACTTCAAACTATTGTGCATGGTTTCACATTGAAATCAAATCTAGAGACGTGTTTCTTGCGCGAGAGAAGCTTTCAGTTTTAGTTCCGCGTCTTTAGTTCAGGTGGACAGATGAAGGCTTTCGAGAATTACGTTAGAAATAAGGCTGACAGGCGAGAACTAGTTCTTCTACTATATTTTATCACACGAAAGGAGGTTCTAAAAGAAATTCAAACAGACTCGGGCCACAGGCAATAAACTCAGAGCTCCCTTACAAAGCCTTCTTGCATCTACCTGCAGGAAAATCGTAGGCTCATAATAACATGCTCATAGAAACCTGTTTTTATCCTCGCACACGTCAACTGTAGGATTTCAGGAGCAGTTGTCCCCTCATCTCCTACCTTTATGAGCTAACAGAATTCTTAAGCCCTCAACAAGAACATCACTGGCAGTGAGAGGTTCACAAGTACTAACATGAAATCATCATTGATAAGCTATGGTATGAGCGATTCGAGACGTGTCGAATCAAGTCCTAATCTAATGCTGACCTTGGAGCCCGCTAATCTAAATCCATCTGGAGCACTCTTGTGGTGTATAAGGGGATGGTTGTTAAGGAGGGGTGTTGGGATGAGCTGTTGAAGAAATGAGGTAGGTTGTAGGGGATTGTCGTTAAGGGAGAGGTTAAGAGTGGGGATTAAGCGTGGGGATTAAGCGTGTGCTTTGTAAGGATAAGTTGGTGTTGTGAAAGCAGGCCAAAACCGGCCTTACATCTGAACCCTAATGACGGCGGCAAGTATCCCGATAATATTGCATCCTAGCAACAACTCATCACTCCACTATCTCTTTGCGTACTGAAACTCATCTCACCACAAACTTATAATCTCCGCAGTAATCATTGGAATGTCTTTCTACAGCGCCTCCAAGCGCGGAAAAGCCAAAAATCACCCCGTCGACCCACTCCCGGCCCTCCAACAGACCTCGGATATTATCTGGGGCCAATGGATCCAGCAGTCAAAAGAGCGTGTCAACCAACTGTGTTACTACATTGCCAATGCCGCCACCAACCCCGAAACTGGACCTATCATACAGCATGCCTTAGACTAGGGAAAAGCGGGAGCACGCAATAAATGGCTAGGCGTGAGCTTCGGAATGGAGTCGGACGAAGATAAGGCACTTTTGGGGCCGCCTGTAGGTATTGGGATTGGGTTCCTGCTCATCCAGCATAAGGAGCAGATGGGGAACAAGATCGCTACCAAGGTAGACGTGTTTGAGCCCGAGGAGGGCGGGAATCTTAGTATGGCCTTCCATCTCGGGATGTGGGAGGGGACACCGTCACCATCGCTAACACTATCCTAAATTGATTGGTGAAGGTTAGGAGTATGTGCAATGCTTTCATGTTTTGCGTCGCTTAGTATTGTTTCTGCATCTTCACAAGTAGTTCTTAGTTGGGGAAAGCTTCACGGTCCACTTGATGCAGCTCTTGCAGCCAACGCCCCATCTAGGTAGCACAACGATGAACCAGAAATTTCGTACTCCGGCCATCGAGGGCAGTTGGCAGACTCAATTCGGGGTTAGAATATGGTTTTACTTTCAGCTCTTTAATCTTTTTCTTGTGCACGCAGCGGGCGGAATATTTGTTACAGCTGCCGAACCTCGGATTGATGAGAACGAATCGTTAGATGAGCATATAGTGGTTTCGATGGCTGGGTAGCGAAATGGTGGCACCATAGTGGTGCAGCCTTAGACCTGCGTACAGTTGCCTTCAGCTTGTGGCTTTCAGCTCCGTTGTTCACCGCCGTCGTCTCAGGTAGATGCAAACAAACACGGCGAAGAACATTCCAACAATTACGCTACCCAGAAGAGACTTTCCCTTTTTAAAGTTGTGTATAATTGTAATTTGTACTCGGGGTTCGGATATCGTATGAAACTAGCGCTCAAAAGTTGACCAGGGGGCTGAAACGGAGTCGTAGCTGACTTCCCTGATGAGGAAGCAGCGTAGAAAATAGTGGGTCACCGTCCGCTGAAAGAAGTTAACATCGAACTCTTTTAAATGAAGTTCAGGTGGTCCCATGGACACGAGCTCGGTCCCAAGGTAGCATTACCTTATGATTAGCTATGCAAGGAGAGGTGCACCCTACAGCAATTTGAGCATGTCGGAATCTGAATGTCCTAGAAGAATATAAAAAGGTCCCGCCCTAGAGCGTTCTCCACGTTGAATCTCGCACAGCCTAATCGCCACTCAATCCCACAATACACCAACGATGCTCTCAGTCATGCTCCCTCTTTTCCTTACCCTTACTCTCTTCACAACATCCGCATTCGGCACATCGGGCAAAACAACCCGCTACTGGGACTGCTGCAAGCCTTCCTGCGCCTGGTCCGGCAAAGCCCAAGTCTCCGAGCCCATCCGCACCTGCAACAAGCAAGACCTATGGCCCAGCCCTATGGATCCTAATGCTGCGTCATCCTGCGGCGGAGGCGAAGCATACTCATGTAGCAACAACAGTCCATGGGCTGTGAACGACAATCTGGCGTACGGATTCGCTGCGGCCAAGATCAATGGAAAAACGGAGTGGGACTGGTGCTGTGCATGCTACGAGTACATTCCCTGCATAGTTTTCCCACTTCCAAGGCTGAACTAATACGTAACAGACTCACCTTCACCTCGGGCCCTGTAAACGGCAAGAAAATGGTAGTTCAAGTCACCAACACGGGCGGCGACCTGGACTCGGACCACTTTGATCTGCAGATCCCCGGCGGCGGGGTCGGCTTGTTTACTGAGGGCTGCGCAAAGCAGTTCCCAGGGACGTGGCTGGGCAACCAGTATGGCGGGTATTCAAGCCGAAACGATTGCTATAATCTGCCAGCTGGAGGGTTCCGTGATGGATGCTTTTGGAGGTTTGATTGGCTCCAGAATGCGGATAATCCAAGTATAGACTTCAAGGAAGTGTCGTGTCCGCAGGCTATGATTGATAGGACGGGGTGTGGGCGGTGGAGCTGAATGTGTTGCTGTGGAATATGGGCTTTGTAGAGTCACAGATTGCGAGTTTTGATCCCAGCGTTCAGGAGATAGATTTGCTGCAGATTTAGGTGGGTTATTAGGGGGTGCCAGAGGAGGGCTAGAGAACTCAAAGTAACTGTTGTAGGGAGTATTTGACATAGGTAATTTAATTGCGCATGTCAAATCACGTATATTGGTGTTGTAGTATGCACTGCCAACGCGCTGTAATTATTGCGTGGCCGTCTGCGCACCAAAATTTCGCTGGGCGATTAGAGCCCCAGAGCTGAGGTGGCGCGTGCTTATATAATACCATCACATGCCATCCTCCAGCGCAGGGAGGGAAAGTAAACGCTAGACTACAAGGGGGTAACATGAGCGGGCCAGCTGCGTTCCCTGCTAGTGTTCTAGGTAGTGTTTGTAGTGTAGGAGAAGGTGCTTAGGTGTTTGCAGAACCGGAAAATAAGCAACTGACTAAGCGATGGAGCATTTTCGCTTCTGTTCACCGCAGGATGCTCTCCCTCTGCAACGCATTCTTCATCTAGTCGAGTTTGTCTTATTCTGTGTACTAGCCCCTCAGAAGCCTGCACCGCACCAACATCCTGCTGTGAACGCACTGTAGAAATCCGATCTAATTCATACACACCTTGGTTCGTTAACGTTACAGAGGGAATAAAACTTGAATCTCGCACCGTAGTAGCCATACATCCAAATGAAAACTTCTGATAGAAATGTTTACAAGGCTAAATGATAGAACCACAAAAAGAGTCTTAAACATGAACATAACAAGTAAGGGGAAATGGAGCCTACTTGTGCTGACAGTCTGTTGAGCCTCACATCACAGCTGAACCCGAATAAACAACTACGAATCCCGCTCATTGGTACTGTAGAACAACCATAGCGCAGCCACGGATGAGGTTGGGCGGTTACGAAAAATGGGTGTACTGATGTGGAAGACTATATAGGTTGGTACCGGCGCGAGCAAGGCTGAGACTTCGTCATCGAATGAGAAGCTGTTCAATAAATTGGATAGAAAACTGAATAGAAAACACTGTATCTTTGCTTCTATAGGCGCCTCATGTTTGAAATTTTAAAGGGATAAGATTGTTACCCTCCTCTCTCCAGTACTTTGCGTCATATTCTTTGGGGAAGTGATGTGGCAGCAAGGCTGATTTGTACATGCTCAGCTGCATGAGGCTCGTATTCATCAGTTGCAAGGATAAGCGAATGGAGAGGACCTCAGTGGCAGGTATCCGCAGATATGAGCTGATGGTATGTCACAGAAATAGCAGTCTGTGTTCAATTTTTTCTTTTACGTCGGCACTGTTGATACTTTCTGACGCCAAAATCATGAGTAGAGTGAGTTGCAAATACTGTGTTACCAATGTCTGTGAGCTAGTATAAACAATTTTGAAGCTTCTAGGGCATTGCTAGAGCTGTCCGGACTCAACGCTTAATTTCAGAATATGATGTTACAAAGATGGCACGAGCTTTGACGACTTAATTTAGAAAATAAAGAAAGGTGTAGAGTTTGGTGAAGGTGTTGTGTTTGTGTCACGATGAGTGGAATTAGTCAATCGTCTGATGGATAAATATGCGTATAAGGAGTATGAAAGCCGTGAGGAGCTAACTGTTCGCACGATGACTATATATACCCAGAATAGGACATATGGTAGGACACGGGCAACACGTGACAGTTTGGGCTACAAAGTAAAAAATTGGATGAACCTAGTAAACTTGTACACCGCCGATACAAGGAGTAACAAACAAAAAGAAATACATGTGTAGAAAAGGATAAGGATTCGTCTCCTGAGACGTCGTGCGTCTCGTTCGGGCCGAGTCCCGCCCAAGCTATGGTTCGGGGAGAGCAATGCAATATCGACAATGAAACGGCTGTCTTGCTACTTCATTAATGATACTACAATGAGTGAGAGTAAGCTAATGATATATTGACGTTGAAGCCCTGTGTAGGATAGCACGCCCGGGGCTGCATCCGTTTCTCGCCCCAGACAACCCCATCAAACAGTTTCCAAGCGCGATGCTGTAGTTGAGCACGTTGTGATATCTAAACAGTCGGCCCAATAGTACGCAGCTAAAGTTTGAGGGTGAACCTTCGCATTAGCAAGCTCACAATTCACAGGGCCGAACACTTCTTGGATCTTAGATGTCTTTTGAGCTGAAGAGAGGTTCTTCTTTGTGGAATGTAGAGTAACAATTGATTGAAACAGCTTCCAAAAGGGTTATTGTAACATGTTAGGTTTGCGTTACAACTATAAAATTTATACTAGTGCAATCTGGTTTTCCTCTTGTTGTTAGGAGTTCTGAAGAAACCCCATAATTCCTACTGTCTTAACAAGGTACAATCAGCGGTCGTCAACCTGCAAGCTCACGACTCCAATGATGGCGAAGCCTGACCTAGGCGGTTCGATCTTCGAGGCATAATACTGTTGCTCCGAGTTTAGGCACCCGGTGGTAAAGCCTGAGCTAGGCGGTTCGAGGAATAATACTGTTGCTCCGAATTTAGGCACCCGGTGTTGAAGCCTGAGCTAGGCGGCTCGATCTTCGAGGAATAATACTATTACTCCGAATTTAGGTACCTGGTGGTGAAGCCTGAGCTAGGCGGCTCGATCTTCGACGAACAACAGTGTTGCTCCGGGTTTGGGCACCCGATAGCGAAGCCTGAGCTAGGCGACTTGATGTTCGACGAGTAATGTTGCTCCGGGTTTGGGCACCCGATAGCGAAGCCCGAGCTAGGCGGCTCGATGTTCGACGAGTAGTGTTGCTCCGGGTTTGGGCATTCGAACCCAAATATGATGGATCACCACGATTCTGCCGCTTGCTTACCCTCTCCTCCTGCTTCTGCCATTCTTCCTCATCAGCCTCGGATATCTCTGGAGGAGGCGATTCTGTCAACTCCCGCTTTTTCCACTTCTTGTATTTGGTAACTAGGAAAAGCTGTGTCTCCCCGGCCATGGCGTCATCCTGATCCTGCTTGTCTTTCTCCGCCTCGGCAACCATGTCGCAGAGCTGCTCCATTGAGATTGAGAATTCGATATCCTCATAACCATCCGTCCCCAGCATGTCATCCGCATTTGGTTTGCTGGCGAAGTCCCGAAGTGAAAGATGCAGGGGTGGGAGGTTAGTTGAATTCCCGTCGACGTCGCGGAATTCCTGTGAGACTGTCAGCTATCCCGCAGTAAAAGAGCTCCACACCTTGCCGTACCTGATTCTCAGTTTCAGCATACATAACAAACTCTGTATTATTCTCAATCCTTGTCCGCCAAACTGAAAAGACCGCCCTGTGGGACTTCGCGTTTTTAATGTCAATGCCAACTACCACCTGCACATTTCCAGGTAAGCTCATGAGATAAGACCAGGCGAGCTTGCGCAATTTCTTGTTTGGCTGGGAGTACGCAATTTCAATAATAACGCCGGGCATGATATCGCGCTTGTGGCGGAACGTGATGTCTGGTGTAAGCGAGGAACCCTCTTTTTCAGCTGTAAATTTGAACGTAGGCTCGCCAGTTCCTCTTCGTATCATCTTCGCGAAAGTCTTTACCACCTCGTTTTCTCCGTTTGCGGTAATCTCATCAATCCATTCCTCTATCTTCTTCTTGATGCCCCCACGAAATGTCTCGTGCACAAACCCAATCATCCTTATCACTAGCTCCCGCGTGTTCACGTTGTAATCATACCGCACTTTGTCCTGAACAAAGCCGTTAAGATCTGCGTCGCGCTCAAGTTGTCGAATGACCTCGTCGTACTCGCCCTCTCCAAGAGCGAAGGTTATCCACGTCTGCTCTCCAACAAGCTTTCGATTGCCAGCATAAATGTCGCGAAAGTATTCGAGGACGCGTCTGGCCTGTGGGAAGTTCTTCTCGTCAGTTGCGGGTGGTGTTATCGGACCCGTAAAACCTGAGGGCGGCGTAACTTTTCGCAGGCTTTGGCAGTCGCCCTTCGGGGGCGATGCAGAGGGCGAGAGTGGTATAGGAGGCGACATTAGCTATGTTGATGGATTTTTTGAATAGTGAAAGACGTTTGGGGAAGTCGCGTTGGTCGTTAACTAAGCAACCGCTATGTAAGCGCCAAGCCAAAAATACGCACAGGCGCTGAACACCCAGGTGACATGTTAAGGCTGAGAAAACTCTACCGGATTAGGGAACTGTCGGCCCGTGTGTCACATGATGAGTCACCTCGATGTTTGTTCATATGACTCACTTCCATGTTTGTTATGACTGCCTTGGCAGGCTCCTGCCGTGCCTGGTACAACTCTAGATATTTCTTCGGTAGCTCCTCCGTAGAATCAATACAACAACAATTATCATTCTCTCTATCTACTTCGTCACATCACGACAAGAACGAATCGAAATGAGTGAGATGAGAAGCGGTCTACTACGTACGACGTCACAGTCGCAAGGAAGGTGAAGTGCATCGAAGCTTGCGAAAGTCCTTGATGCAGGCAGTGAGATGTGCGTTATCAGCTCCTGTGCGCCCATTCAGAGGCAACATTGACTAAAGATATTGAATGTGGGTGGTGGTGTTTGAAAGATGCAGCACGTCGTCATGTCGTTCGATATCGCACAAGCGCACACTCCCGATTCCGCTCACTCGCTCCTCTACAATAAGGAAACACGGACACAAGCATCACTTCAAAGTAGAGAAGATCACAATTTAACAGCGCTACACATTTTTATAGTACGCTCTCATTTATGTACGGTATTAGGAAACGCGGAAAGAAGAATGTTATACATAACTATTAAGAAAATGAATTTTTCAGGGGGTAAACAGGTAGTGGTGCGATATTCCTTACTTCCCGATTTTGTAGAGACTAAAATGATTTAAATACCCCGCCGACCGCTTCCCATTCAGTCTTTGAAGGAATCCAGCCATGTTCGAACGCCTTATGATACGTCTGTTTGTCTGCACCAAGGCCGAAGATGTCGAGTCTTCCGCTACCCCAAGAGACAACTTCAGGAGCACTATTGAACACACCACCAATCGCCTCCCAAGTCGATGTCGAGGGAAGCCAGGAATTGCCATTCCACACCTTATGGTGCATCTGATTGTCGGTTCCAATTCCAAAAATATCAAGACGATTAGGGGCCCACGATGCTACAGCTGGCTGGCTAGTGAAGATTCCGCCAAGTGGCTCCCAGCCAGTAGCTGATGGGTACCAAGAGTTTCCGTCCCAAGCTTTGTGGTACATTCGCTTATCTGCGCCGAGACCAAAGATATCGAGCCGGTTTGGTCCCCACGACACGGCTACGGGTGGGCTGGAGAAGATGCCACCAAGCTTCTCCCAGCCAGTTGCAGAGGGATACCAGGCGCCTCCATCCCAGGCTTTGTGGTACATTTGGCTATCCAAGCCGACCACGAAAATATCTAGACGGTTTGGAGCCCAGGAGACAGCTGCCGGGGGCCCATTGAATTTGCCACCAAGGGGCTCCCAGGAGGTTTTTGAGGGATACCACGCGCCATTCCAGGCTTTATGGTACATTTGGTTATCGGTTCCGAGGCCAAAAATATCCAGTCGGTTCGGGCCCCAGGAGACGGCCTCTGGTGGGGTGGCGAACACACCACCGATTCCCTCCCACGTAGACTGTGAAGGGAGCCATTTGCCTTTCCAGGATTTGTGATACATTTGTTTGTCGGTGCCGAGGCCAAAAATGTCGAGCCTATTAGCCCCCCAGGACACAGCAGACGGAACGCTAGTAAACGCTCCTCCAATCCCTTCCCAACCGGTCTGAGAAGGTATCCATCCGGAGGCCCACGCTTTATGATACATTTGGCTATCTGCTCCTATCCCGAAAGTGTCCAGCCGGCCACGAGACCAAGAGACAGAAGAAAGGGCGACATGATGGAGGAGGGAAATTGCGCGTGCTGTTGGGATATGCATGGTGGGTTTGGTCGATAGGAATCTTATGGTTAAGGTAGAATGAGTGTAGAATGATTGATGGGGGATCAATCACAGTTGTATGTTGCACCTGAGTAGGGACAAGTATTTGCAAGTCAGATGCTTGAAGTTTTGGTTGCAATGCATCTTAGGAACTTTGAATATGGAGACTTATATAGTCTAACAGAGACACACTAAAGAACTCAGCTGAAGAAGTATTGCATCAACATGAAATGATCCATTATGAGCTGATGTTGTCAAGATGGTAACGACGCAGTTCAATTTCTCTTTCTAGCCACTCGAATTGTTTACATGTGACTAGAGACTTATGGCACTTCATGAGTTAGCCAGCCGCACTATTTTGTGCACCCCTCCATTCGTGCAACCCTAACTCTTAACTTTTGCCGTATAGAGCTGCTCCAAAGAATTATTAACCAGACGATGATGATTTTGGGAGTGCTAGCGCTGTCGGTTAAGCCAGCTGACAGATGAATGCTAAGCTAGCATATATAGTTTCCGCCACCATATAGTTTCCGCCACCGTATGGTTTCCGCCAGCCCCACCAAAATCCGCCATCTGACAATTATTCTCCACAACCTCGTAATTTACATAGGTAATTGCCATTGATTACACATAGATTCAAGAGTTGCAGCAGCAGCAGCCATCGCAGCCTTTTCTGCAGCCTCTGCATCAGTAGTTTTGCTACGTTTAGCTTGTTCAGCAGCTGCCTGCTAAATAGCACCCATGATATTCTCGACATTGACAAATCGCTCGTTTGGGTCAATTTGAATACGTTTCTGAGGCCTAGTAGAGCTAATAGCCTCTAGTTAATGTTCCAACCTTCAATTCTTCTCCTCTAGGGCAGCTGCCCTCGTGCTTGCAGCTAAGAGAGCCTTGCCTGCTTTTTGCAGGACTAGTGTCACGATCAAGCTCTATACCACTCGGCCATGAACTACCAAAAAGGTGCAGTGAACCTGATAGGTGAACTGTGCATAAAATAGCATATATACGCGTGACATAATGCTAGATCTTGAATCTAGTTTTAATAGGCTAACTTAATAATTAAGAAAGGAGCTAGATCTAGAGGCTGTAGGATGTGCAACGGGTGGAAAGGCAGGTAGAGAAGCTTAATTTAATTCTGTTTGCAGAGCCATTGGAACTCTATGTCAACATAGCTGCCGTAGTTGTCCAGGATAAGAAGTATATGCTAAGTTCTTGGCCAAGCAGTTTCTAGAAGGAATATATGCCGCAGCCACTTAGTACTAATAGCATTTAATGTCTAGCCCTTCTTAGAGGTTGTATAGTAGAGATCAGGTACTAATTTAGGGAAGAACCACGTGGTCTGTAGAGACTGGCCTTTAAAGATAATAAGGCAGTGTAGCCTTTTGCCAGTTGCTAATATACACTTAATTACTGACACTCACTCGCGATCCTCTAGAGACTCAATATAAGTCTTCTTTTTTAATAAACTAGCAAGGACTCTAGAGTTTGTACATACTCCTAGGGTGCATCCTGTCTCATCTATATTGTATACATTTTCTATAGGTATATTAAGCCTCTGTTAAGTACGCTTAAAGAGCTTTAGGAACGCGCGCACCTGCTCAGTGTAACAGCGCAGGATATCAGAACTATCGGATTCGGGTGCGAATCACTACCGAAGGCATATGGGAGTGCACGAGTGATAACGAATACCCAAGATGGAATTGAAACCTATAGGCCGGGTACGAAAGGATATTGAAAAGCTACCTGATCTAACTAACGAGAGGACTGGCTTATATACAGTACGAGGGATGAGAGATAGCTAAGCCGAGGTAGTACAGGTTCGGATCGGAACAGGACCTGTACCGGAGTTGGGTAGGGAACAGGTTGGTCACCGAGGTATTACAGGTTCGGATCGGAACAGGACCTGTATCGGAGTTGGGTAGGGTGCAGGTCGGTCACGTGATGGAACGATTGTTTGAATCATTACACTCAGGTGTAGCTGCCTTAGCTCTCTAAGCCTCTATTTTCCTGCCAATTACTAATGCAACACGCAGATTCTGTTAGATGAAGTGTGAGAGCCAGAGCTGGCCAATAGGACTTTTGTCGCCGTTCATGCGTAAGATTTGATTGGCCATTTCTCAAGCTCTGGCGTGTGAGGGAGGGCAGGCTCGAGCGTCTTCTTCAAGTATCCATTCAACTAGGAGTTCCTCTTGTTTAGGGCTTGAGCCGCTGCTGGTATTGATGGCTGGTGGTGCTATTTGTCGCGCCATCCAATCAATCGCGTAGTGTAGAACGAGGGATGCCGTACGCCTTAGCGGCAGCGCTCTGACTCGTATAAATATGCACATTGTAATCGTGGATAGCTAATTGTATAGCAAGCTCTCTAGGATCTATTGTTAGAAGGTGGTGTGGGTAATAATCGCGAGAATTCTGAGGGGTGGCAGAAACCATATGGTGGCGGAAACTATATAGGCTAGCTGATGGCAAAGCCAGGATATAGTGTTTATTATGTAATTTTGTGGAATCAAGGTTTCAGGATTGCTCCTGCCATTGCTCTAACTTCCTAGGCGCTGCCATTGCAAACCGCATATGTCAGACCTGGGAGATTCCGCCAAGCCATCGAAATATCCAGGAGCATGCACATGGGAGGAACCGATCCACAGCTGCCCCCAGCTGACTGGGCTGATTCCGGCGGGATATTCATGAGAGAATTTTGGTGAACAGCGCCACCAATATAGGCGAGGGAGCTGCGCCTATGAGTGGAATTCGCGTTTGATGCCTGGAGTGGGTTGCTGTGTTGTTGCTGGTCGGAACGGGCGACAAAACTTTCAGCCGCGACTTGGTGGGTAAGCAGCGGAACAGATTCCCCCCGCGATTTCATCCATGTCGGCGATCACCAGTGCTTCATTCCTGATACATTTTCCAAACACAGCTCGAACTCAAGATGTCGTTCACCACCGTGTCGAGCTACGCATTCCTATAGGTAATTCCGAGAGCTGTCATTTCCTGGAATCTCGGCTTAGGGCTAGATCTATCCATTGTTAGGCTCATCAGCTGGAGTAGCGTTGATGCCCCTCGCCGTTACTGCCAGAGCTTCTTCTTGTCACGCCTGTAATAGCATTACCAGCACCCCCATTCACACTCGAGTAGCGCAACCACTTGAGCAACGCGACTAATCGAATCACTATTCAGATTCGCAACTCAGTTCTATGCATTTACTGAGCATACAGCGTTGTTCGGATCGAGCAGCCAAGGGAGGTAAGTTTTCATCAATTACTAGCAGAAAAGACCATTCCCAAGAATACCACCCCTCCGTTTCAACCCAGGTCGTGAAGAGGTAATATTGAGTTATGGAAGTGCAAGTCCGCGCACAAGCTGTCATCTGTCCTCAAGTTTTCCTTTCCCCGTCCCGTCTCAATGTCAAATTAGCGCTTTAGGAATATATCACGGTATATCACGTGAATATCACGTGCACCATATGATCTTGGATATTACGTGTACTATACGCTTAGTCACATGTCCCGATTAGTCATGGCTGGATATATATGCTTGTCGATATCCACAGCTTCTAAAACAACTCAGTCCCTCATCTTATTTCGTCCATATAACGTGACCACAACTCCGATAGAATACATATGATATTGTACCTATTGCATTTGTACACACAGAAGCGCTTGACGAGAACCGATCCTTCCCCCTAATGCTGCTCGATCTGTAAGCAGGGTGTGGGAGAGAGGGTATCAAGATGTGTATTGTGTGTGTGGCATGTACAGCCGATATATATGAAAGACTGATTAGTCAGTGGTATATCCACGTGGCCGTATAGTGTCCTGGGCTTACATGATCCATCTCGAATGAATTCGAGCTAGCTGTGCATTGCATCCTCAACAAGAGTGATAAAAGATTTCGTTTAGCTATAGGCATTTGAACTACGATTTGATAATACATTGCGCCATAACCATATCTGCCCAAATTCCATCTTTATCGGCCAGCTCTATCCACCTTGGAGCCCAAGCACGGCATCTTGACCTAAACGTATCCCGACAGTACCTCGCCTTGAACAAGCTAGCTCCGTATCTCATTATATGTTCCCGATACACGCTAAACTTCCGTCTGCGGGCGTTTACCAATGTGCCTTCATACTCGGATATCTTCGAATAGTATAAAGACTCGGTGGGGCCACGTGAAAGGCCTCGCTTCGGTTGGTGGAGGTGTTAAAAGCTGGTCTGCGATATTCGTAGGCGACGTGATATGCTGGCATCTTATCATGGGAATGTTCAATGCAGACATAGCCGTGTATTAGACAGCATTGCGAAGCTATTCGATGGCTGTCACGAAAACTAAGACGCTAGACGCTTGATTAACCCAGCCGCCAAGGTGATAATGTGGCTGTGGCTAGTGATGGAGCTGTAGTGGGAGACTGACACGCAAATTCCAAAACGATTAATAGCGTCAAAGTTTCCAATCCCTAAATTAGACAGCAATAGTCTAATATAACGTTACCTCTAACTGGAACATGTCGGTCGCAGCATGGGGTTTCTAGGCCACAACATATCTGATATCTCTTCCATGTTGTGACAACAGAAAACACACAACTCCAAAAGGTCATAGCCAGAGAGGGTCGACCATAACGACTTTCTATACTTGCAGTCTGTTTATTCCGCCCATAGCTCCTTGCTCAGATAAAAATAGAAGATGCACAGCTGCTGTTATTCTGAGATCTCTGTTCCACACCAAGGCAAACTATTTGCATGCGCCCTTTTACAATGGGGTTCTCTTTGCTGCTACGTTCTCTCCCAGCTGCATCACCTACTTTCATGAACAGGCTTTCATTATGTTTTCAACCTATACCACTATGCATTCAGTCGCTCCTCGCTCGCTCGAGCGAGATTTGTAACGATTCAAACAATCGTCTCATCACGTGACCGACCCGCTCCCTACCCAACCCCGATACAAGTCCTGTTCCTATCCAAACCTGTAGTACTCTGGCTCCTGACCGGCTCCCCACTCAACTCCAATACAGGTCCTGTTCCGATCCGAACCTGTAGTACCTCGGCTTAGCTATCTATCATCCCTCTTACTGTATATAAGCCAGTTTTCTCGCTAGTTAGATCAGGTAGCTTTTCAATATCCTTTCGTACCCGGCCTTTATGTATCAATTCAACCTTGGGTATTCGTTATCACTCGTGCACTCCCATACGCCTTCGGTAGTGATTCGCACCCGAATTGGATAGTTCTGATGTAAGGAGATAGAAGAGGCTCAAATAATAATCATTGTATTCCTATCTAGCGACAGAAGGAAGCATGAAGAAGAACAAAGGGGGCAGAGGCCGGCGGAGTTTATAAGGTCCTGCCAAGGCTTCGTACGAAGGATCTGAGGCGAGCCGAAGGATCTACATAACCAGGGCCCAGCCCTTTACAAATACTGCAGTCCACACGATGGCGCCCTCAATTCCCGCAGTTCTTCAAACACCTTGGCCCAAACGGCTGTTAAAAACAGTTTCACGACGCGATGAAGCGTCTGCCCTGCGTGAGGCGGTGGAGGCGGAGTATCAACGTGCGCTGGAGGAGTATCGGAACCAGGAGAGCGCACTCCGGGAAGAGAAACTGTAGGTTCTACCTGCCAGCACTTCCTTATTCTCTACCTAGTCTCGAGTGTCTATGTGTCTACAAAAAGGGTGGCTCCGATCTGATACTGTGTACAGTGCTGTGTGTCCTCGTCTCGCGCTCCGACTCTCAGATGCCAGTACTCTGTCTCTTACCGACGGAACCTTGGAGTTCACGGCGACCTTATGCTACACAGCGAGTCCTGAGTCTATACCTAGTCAGCCAATCATTCTGCAACTGTTTGGTCCTAAAGCTGGGGGCCCACTATCAGACAAGGCAGTGTACTGGGGCCAGTATCAGATCTTCGCTTCGCCTGAGAACCTCAGTGAGAAGCGCCTTCCCTTTCAGTGGCGCAACGTGAGTTTACGGCGGCCAAGGGATGAAAATGGGCGATTTATCGATCCAAGCAATAGCCAATACGCAGCGGCACAGACTTATGTGGTCAGCGAGGCTGAGGGATGGATTGAGCTGTTTCCTGGGCAAGGGGTCAGCCGGCGCGTGACATTACAGCTTGATTTAGATGCGGCTTGGCAGCGGGACGTCAACGCTGGGCAGGACTATTGGTTGCGTTGGGCGCCGAGTGGAACGGTTGGTAATCCGAGGACGCTGTGGAGCTGGAAGTATGGGGGCTTGAAGGTACGTTATTGAGTTATTATTAAGGATGTTGACCAAAAGTCGGGCGGTTGCTGACTGTTTCTACGCCACAGGATTGGGAAGGGGCCATTCTTGAGAAGAGGAAGGATTCAGAATGTTGGATAGCGGTTCCTATTAAGGCAGAGGAGAGCGGGCTGAAGTTTAAGGTCGTTGATAAAGCCGAGTAAGATGCAGCTGATAGTCGTGAAAGGAATCAGTCCGCTAAAACACCCGGACCGAAAGCTCGGCAGCTAGTCCTTAGAAGAGCCCTGTTCAGCACCCTTGTTTTCTATATAGCCCCCTTGTTTTTTAATATGGCCCCGGCCCCCTTGTTTTACCATTTGGCACCCTTGTTTTCCTATTTGGCCTTGTCTTTCTAGTCGGCCCCTCTAGGTATATGCGTGTAAAATTTGTGAGCATTCTGAAAGCTGTATACTTCTACAAACTATATAAAAAAATAGTGGACCTACCCGTAAGGAGACCTAAACCTAAATAATTATATAACAGATTACTTATTGATGCCTTAGTGGCCATAGCCCTTGCGCGCTGCGCGTACTCTCTACAACGCTCACTAAATGTGTAGGTATATTCTTGCCTAAGCGGCCGAATAGGATTCTCCAATTCTTACGTATATCCCTTTAACCGTACGCGCTATGTAGTCTGAGGCTATTGACCCACTCTTACTGCTTGCCTGCTGTTTCCAAACGTGATTTACTCAAGACTTCTTGTCTGTGATGAGTGGGGGCTTGAATGCAGGTGTATGATTTTATTTAGACGAATCCTTGAGGTTCGCTGACGAACGTCGAGAAGACTATATACTCCTATATAATCACGTGATCCGGTCTAGGACCGGTGGTTGGCCGTAGCCTGCTCGAGGGCCTTTTGGGGTTAGTGATGTATAATATCATCACAATACGATAATCTTATTTATAGAATATCTTTTACTACTAGCTAGAAGAAAGCATACTATGGGTATAATACTTTAGCTTAAAACTTTAATTTTCTCTACGTTCTACCTTAACCTAAGCTAGGCGTAACCTTATAGTTTGTATACTATCAATCATCCTTTGGGATCAATGCCCCTTCAAACAATTCTCGGATAGATAAAATATGAAAGTTAAACTTTGATGAAGAATAATTCTGTCAAATCCTGGGTTACACTACGCAGTGTCCTCCGAATGACACTTTTGCTCTGTGGGCACTAGCCTCTGGTGTGCCAACGTGGTGTGTTTTGAAGGACTCAAAGCCTTTTTCCAACGCTTCACCTTCGTGACAATATTCCCACCAAAATTACCATCTACTTTCCAAACCCAAAGAAATGTATACCCAAAAAAAGCAACAGAAAACGTAATAGCCATTGCAACAGAAAAGTTCCTCACTGTCCGCTGTGGTCCATTCTTTTCAAACTCAACCGAGAAAATGTTGCCGACGACACTGAAAGGGACTAGAATCAATGACGCTGTGCCGGCGATGAAATTCAACAGCTCGGCTCGCTTTTTGGCGGACTCGGCCATGAGGCCCATCATGCCATCTTGAATCTTCGTCGCTCGGTTGTCGAGAGCGTCCATGGAAGCCTTTAGCTCCAAGAAGTCGGAGTATAAAGTCTCCCACGAGTCACTCTCTGTCCCATCTGCCACCATTCCGTTGCTCCTGCCTTTGTTATAATTGGCATTGACATCAAGGAGTGTTGCAGTCCAAGCCTCCATGTATTGCTGCGTGGTCATCTCGCGAGAATCAGTTTCGAGGTGCTTCTCATTGATCTTTTGCGCTCGTTCTTCTTGGATCAGGCCCCGGAGGACCTCCAGACTTGCGCCTATATCCTTTTGATGTCGAGCAATAGCTAGTCGTCGGGATTTGGCCTCTTCAATCGTCTCAGGCTTGATGGATGTTATTGGTCTCCATTCGAGAAGATCGAGATCGAAGCTTCGTCGGACTAGGAGACGTGCCCAATTGGCAGAGACGATCTTGAAAAGAGGGGCGCCAAACAGGTGCACGAATTTCCCGAGATGGTTCCGCCGTTTTGTTGCAGCTCGTACTACGTGTCCTTGGGCAATTGCGGCTTCAGATTCCGCTTTGTGTTGCCAGATGTGCTTTCTAAACTCTCGATCAAAGGCAGTGGCGTAAGATTGTTTCCAACCAGTGTCAGCAGGATTTTCCTCATATTCGGCTTCAGGAAACGCTCCACGCGGAGTTATATTCCCAGTTGCTGGCTTGCTCCTCCAGTCCTCTGGCTTGTAGCTCTTAGTTCCGGGGAGCCTGACGAATGATGGTATCCAGGGATATCGTATGGAAGATGGCGTTGAAGTCGAGTCGGGTATACCACGGAACCGGACCGGCTCGCAACCGCCCTCGTTTTTCCTTCCAAGTTGTTCGTCAGGTTTGCTACCGGGGTGATTTTTGGCGTAATGTTTAGCATCAGGGAAGATCGGTAGCCTTGGATAGAACAACACAATTGCTAAAGATGTTAGTTCAAAGTCAAGACCTATGTTGCCAATACACTGACCTGTTG
Source organism: Beverwykella pulmonaria (assembly GCA_001599595.1). Taxonomy (NCBI): domain Eukaryota; kingdom Fungi; phylum Ascomycota; class Dothideomycetes; order Pleosporales; family Melanommataceae; genus Beverwykella; species Beverwykella pulmonaria. The sequence continues at coordinate 1,005,225 of BCHH01000007.1, read as the reverse complement.
TCGGATGCCTTGGTGGTTTCGAATACACCGATATTCGGTGGTTGATGTTGAATTGTAATACGTTCTTCAGTCGATCATCGGACAAAACTTCAAAGCCACGGCTTAAAAGAGAGTTGTGGATGCTGCTCATCCAATCGTCTTGGTCAACTGGAAAATAGTCCCATCCTACATCCTGTAACATGAAATTATGCTCCATTGCACCCTTGATTACATCATGTCCTTTGAGGATATTGTGTCTAGGCCAGAGGTCGGAAAACTCCTCGGTTCCCTCGTAAATCTCGTCGAAGTCGATTTGGAGAGTTGAAGGGAGACGTGAGATTAGGCGTCCAGAAAGTGCTTCCGTGCCCGGTAAATGTCGATTGAAGAAGTCAGCTGAGATATCATAGCTGGTCCTATTAGCTTGTGGTACTAAACTGGTTCAGGGAAGAGGTTAAAATTACGCTCCACCTAGTAGCTTTGCTAAACTAGGACTCAAATGGCTGACTGTGATCAGCCGGCAAGGCTCCTCTTCGTCGTCATCGCAGTCCTCGGCCTTTTCGACCTTCTTCTCTTTTTGAGATCCATTTCTAACTTCCTCGTCTCTGATCTTTCTCGTCTCTTTCTGTTTCTCTTCTTCCTCTATCTCCAGGTTTATAATCTTCTGGTAGAGTTTTTCTAACTCTCCTGGGTCAGATGCATCGTAGATTTCAACTTGGACAAGACTGTCCCAATGAACCTGATCTGGAAAAATATTGTATATCCGAACTTTCGACTCCATCTGCTGATGTTAGACGCCCAGCCCCATACTAGACACACTAGGGTAACACTCACCTTGGTAGTCTGACAAGGCTCTTTTTGATTATCTAAGCTATCTCCACAACGACAATGGTAGCCTTTTGTATTGCATACACATAGTCTGCCAATATTTGTGCAGGTGCAAGGCTCAAACCGGCAGGACATGTGCAGTTGCTTCCATCCTTGCGGCATTTGCATTGCTTCTGATCAATACAGAAGCACCGAGAATCCCCCTCATTGCACACGCACACCCACCTTCGACATTGGCAGTTACCCCGGTCAATGAATTGTTTCAGCTTTTCATAAGTCTCTGGAACAACACCGAACACCAATTTTTCTAGATTGTTAGACTGGTACTCCTTATTAATTATCCATCTAAACCTAGCTGAAACAGGCCTGAATTTTCGAATTCTAGTCTTCTCCCGCCCTCTACTCATTGCGCTGCTGCGCGGTGAGGTAAATGGCAGATTCTGCAGCAGCACCTGGGGCATCCCCTAACCGCCAGCAGCCATCTCCCCTCCCCCCAGAGGGCTGCACTAGGCCAGCGGGGCCCGAGTCTGCTAGACAGAATAATATTCGCACCTCTAAGAGGCACCGCGCGATGGATATCCGCGCGCCAGCACGCCTTCAACTCGGTGGCGGTGCGAACACCCAGGACAGAGCCGGTACAGCAGCCAACGCCGTCACCAGCGCGATTGCCCCCCACCTCACCGCCGCCAGGCACGCTACCTAGAGGCGCGAAATCATTACTACGGCCCTAGCAGAGGCCATTGACAATTGCATGAGGGGCTTCAAGAACCCTGAAGATGCGGGGATTGCGGACGACCTCCGGCGCCTGGTTATCCAGGCCATCACCACCTTAGTCATAAGCACTGGAAGCAGCACTAGCCGCACGGCCAGCGGCAGCGACAGCAACAGCAACTTAAGCGCTGCTAAACACCTTAGAAAGATGTACGCAGAGGCTGCTTCAACATCCCCCTTAGGGGAGAGCAACTATCCTGTTTTAGGAAGCACGCCCCAAAGAAGACAAGCACAGGCTCTACCAGCCTACAACACAACAGCAAGGCAGGACGACGACATGCACATCCTACTCACGGCACCTGCCCCAATCCAGCTCCTAAACCTAGCACTAATAGCCATTTAACAAGCTATATGCGCTGCCACAGGACTCTAGATTGCTAACATACCCTAGGCTACAGCTACAAAAACAGGCTAGGCAATTACCCTAGCTAACAGAATAATCTGTGACTAGCTTATAGAGCAAGAAAACTAGAAGAGGATAATCTGCGCTATTAAGGGCGACAGGGCTGCCCTCCTATAGAAATAGCACAACCATGCAGTCTAGAATGTCTAGTGTGGTTTTAGGAGCCTCCTAGGGGAGGAAACCCCTATTACACAACAAGACATTAAGGAGGAGGTTGCAGCCTAAACAAGAGTGCAGCTGATTAGCTGCTGGCCCTCTAGACACAGCCCTAGTAAGGGAGGCCTAATTACCTAGGTCATCTCCTTCCTTAGACTAGTACAACCTTTTCAATGTAAGGAAAGAGATTCCTTTGTTCGCTGGGAGGAAGAGGGAATGTGGCGCACGTGACATCGTGTGGTCCTGGCGTTGGAAGCGAGGTGCTAGTCCTAATCAGGCCTAGTGCGCACGCGACTTCGCACTTATAAAAGTAGCCTCTGTAGATTTGCTGATTGACCAGTGAAACAATCTTATTCTACACATAGTCTTTGGTCCCGCACCACGTGCCTTACATTTTGTTTCACTCTTTAACTAAATGGCCTTATTAGAACAATAGAAAACAGAGTACGCAGGCGGCGCAGATGAAGCTGCACTTACCTAATACATTTTTAAGACAGGACAAACTCTCTCCTAGGACTATAGCAGAGCACTTGCATAGGCTACCTAAGAGCTAATTACAGCGTACTAGGGCCCTATAGCTATACAGGGTGTAACTAAATGCGTCTTTGCAGGCGTTAAAGCACGCAATAAGGTGTCTAGGAACCCTACAGCTAACAAGCCCCCTACCTTTAGGTATCCTTGCAATAACACCTGGCGTAGTAATACTAGCAACAGCAACTTTAGTAACAGTGCATCTTTAGTTATGTCCTACGCTTCTTACCTTACTAGCAGGAACCCCTATTAACACACTCCCCTAGTTACACACACTAGCAGCTTTAAAGGTTTCTAACCTAGCAGACTCTTCACGCAACTAAATAGCAATAGTAACAACAACAGCAATAGCAACAGCAACTACAACAGCAATAGCAACAGCAATAGCAACAGCAACAACAACTACAACAGTAATAGCAATAGCAATAGCAATAACAACAGCAACAGCTTTAATAGTATTAGTTAAGGTAATAGTCCCTCTACAGGGTAGTAGGACAAACATAACTAGAACAGCTACTTAGAGATCCCTAACAACACTAACTTTAGGGACCCCCTCTACAACTTATAGGAGAAGTTTAAAGAGCTTTAACACATAATACAAACAGGTGGCACTTAGCAGCTAAATATACTAGGACTTATTAACTTTAGGTTGTACAGTGTTAAGTGTAAGCAACTACAGTTTAATAGTAACGTAGCCTCCTATAAGATATTTAAGCACAAGATCTCTAAAGTCTTTTGCAATAAGCCTTTAGCTTTCTATAACAAATATAGCAAGGTTAGCTACATCTTTAACTACCTTAAAGGTACTGCAATAAGAAATATCTAGCCCTAGTATAATAGTAATAAGGCTGTTTATATACTCTACTAGTTTTAGGACTACATAGATGTCTAATTTACTAACTATTAGGCTAAACAAAAGGCAATAGATGCACTAACTAATTTAAAGCAGCAGCTAAAAGAAGACGCCTACACGTACTTCCTGCGCACGCAAGAACTTACTATATGTGCAGGACTTAACCTTGTTAATAACAACATTAAGAAACAGTATTACAAGAACAGCCTCTGTAAAGACCTCTTAAAACACCTTATTACTACAAATGTTAGCAACACTACAAATAGCTTTTAACACACTGTAATTATAATAGAAGACAATATAAACTATTATATTAAGAAGTGTATAGACACCCCTACCCTTACTACTACTACAGACTCTCTAAGCAGAGACCTAATAGATTAGACTATATTAGTTAATGCTATTACTACTAGGAACAACTGCAGCAGCAGCAAGCACAACAACAATAGAGGAAGATACAACAGCAATAGTAGAAATAATAGCAATAGTATTAGTTAGGGTATTAGTTAAGGAGACAGTTAGAACTGTAGTTAGGGCAACAGCAAATGTGCTAAGTAGGTTTCTTAGGACACACTAAACTAACATTACAGAAACAACGCCTGCCTGTGCTGTAGTAGCCTTAATTATTACATTAGCTAGTGTAATCTACTCCCTACTTAAGACCCTAACAGGACCCTATAGATAAATAGTAGCAAGAAAGGACAAAATAATAATAGAGAGAGCAATAGAAATAGAAGAAGTAGCAGTTGCAGCAACTATATTAATGTTAATCTAGTTAATATTGCGTATATGCAGTCTACAGTAGAAGAAGTTAACAAGGATAGCCTTTAGGGAAACGCAGTGCTCCTTACTTAAGTTATAGTAAGGAGCCAACTTCTAGCTAGTTTAAGGATAACAATAATATTATAATAGATACTAAAGAGAAGGACAAAGCAGAGACAACATTATTAATAGAGTAGGAGGAGTTTAAGAAGGAGCATATAACTACAAACCCTTTTACAGTTAACACAATTATTAACAACAACTTAGTTGCTAATATATTAATTAATAATAGTTGCCTTGCTAATAGTATTATTAAATCCTCTTATATTAGAAGTTACAAGCTAGAGCGCATTACACTACCCTATCTAAAGAAACTAAAAGGCGTAGGTAGTACAGTTTACCTAGTATGCTATTCTGTTAAAGTAGTAACTAATATTAGTAGTTATAAGGAGACAAATTTTTTCTATAAAGTTAACTTTAATCTACTATACAACCTTATCTTAGGCTACCTATAGCTAAAACGCAACAATATTACATTAGCACCTGCAAAAGAGACTATGTTTATACATAAAAGTAGTATCTAACTGCGTAACAGTAGGTTCTAAAAAGGAATAGACATTAACAAAGTTACTGCTGTTGCTATAATCCAACTTTATAACAATAGCTAGGACAAGAAGAAATAGAGGAACTAAAGTAAATAGGTAGAAGTTTTTACAGCATCTATAGCTAACATTAATAAGGCACTTTAAGGCAAATTAACAACAGATTTATTAACAAAACTACCTAATTATTAAGGTTATTGCAATTAGATAGATTAATAGAGTAAAGACCTAGCCAACGCCCTACTACCCTGCTGCAATAGTGTTAATTATAAGATTAAACTTGTTAAAGACGCCTACAGCGTGGAAGGCAAACTACTGTAGGGTCCCCTGTACACTATGTTACGTAGTAAGCTGCTAGTGCTATGCAAAGAACTTACTAAGTATCTCTTAAAAGGCTTTATATGCGTTAGCAAGTCCCCTGCTAGAGCACCTGTCCTGTTTGCTAAAAAGCTAGGTAGAGGACTCTGTTTCTGTGTTAATTACTATGCCCTTAACACTATTACGCGCAAGAACTGTTACCTACTTCCCCTTATACAAGAGACTCTAGATTACATTAGCAAGGCAAAATAGTTTACTAAGCTAGACATTACACACGCCTTCTATTATATCTACATAGTAGAAGGAGATAAGTAGAAGACAGCCTTTTGCATACAATATAGGTTATATAAATAGCTTATAGTCCTCTTTAGCTTAACTAATAGCCTAAGCATGTTCTAAATATATATTAATTATGTGTTGCAGGAATACCTAGACAACTTTATATTAGCCTACATTAACAACATACTTATCTTTTTAAGCAGTAGCTTAGCAGATTACTGTAAGAAGGTCTGTAGCATCCTTGACAAACTTACTAAAGCAAAGCTATACCTAGATATTAACAAATGTAAATTTAAGACTGCATCTACAAAGTATCTTAGGTTTATAATTAAAGTAGGCAAAGGTATACGCATAGACCCTAACAAAGTAAAAGCAATACAAGAATAGGCTACTCTATTAATAGTTAAAGGTGTACAAGGCTTTATAGGCTTTGCAAACTTCTATTAGCAGTTTATTAAGGACTTTTTAAAGATTGTTAACCCCCTAGTGCAACTTACAGCTAAAAACACAGTTTTCTAATAGACCTTAGAACATGCTATAGCATTTAACAAGCTTAAAAGAATGTTTA
>BCHH01000007.1:880200-974117 GCA_001599595.1 Beverwykella pulmonaria | reverse complement strand
AGCCTCTGCGTTCTTCTGCTACTATTTCCTCTACTTTATACTTATTAAAGCTGTCCACCTGGATTAGATCTGGCTGGCTGTTATCTGCGGGCTGACTTGAGAAAGGGTTTGTCACAGCTAGGCGTAGTTAGTTAACATTAAATACATCATAAAGGCCCTTTGGTGTGTTAAGCTAGATAGCAGATGGTGTAACTACTTTAGTAACTGTATACTTGGCAGCTCTCTAATTAAGTTTCTTGCAGGGGCGGCCTTTTGTTAAAAGATGTTTGCTGTAATTAAGCCACACTTTGTTACCTTTAGCGTATTGTGGGGCCTCTTTCTGGTGCTTGTTCGCCTAGTATTCTTAGTCCTGTTGGGCAGCTGCTATAGCTGCAGCTGCAGCTTCTATTGCAGCTTGCAACTGCTTAGCAATCCCTTCTACTTAGGGTTCCTGTTGAACAGCCTTCTTACTTAAATTACTACTTATTTGGGAGAGATCTATTTTGTAACTGTGGTTAACAAAAAAGGGGGTAAGGCTAGTTGATGAAGCTGTGTGGCTATTAATAGCGGCTATTACCATCCAGCACTTTGAGGACTAGTTAGATTAATTGTGGCAACAAACCGCGCAGAGGATAGCTTCTATAACACTGTTTATGCGTTCTGTAGAGCTATTAGTTTGTAAATAGAAGGTAGTTAATAGTTGTCTAGTTGTGCTAGTAATTTTGCAGAAATAAGACTAAAGGTTGCTAACAAACTAACTTCCTCTATCTAATACTATAGTGTCTAGTAAGAAATAAGGGCCTGCAACATAGAGAAGGAAATATTTTAAAACTGTCTCTGTTTCTATATTTGGCAACAGAATTACTAAGGTGGATTTACTTAGTCTGTCTGTAATAACTATTATAATTGTGTTGCTGTTGCTTAGCAGGAGACCTGTAACAAAGTTAATTAATAACTTACACTATGTTTAACTAGGGACTAGAAGAGGGCGTAGGTAACCCTGCTTGCTATCCCTCTAGGGCTTTGTTTAGTTGCAAACGTTGCAATTATTAGTAAGATGTTGTATATCTAAGGACATACCTAGCTAGAAGTAATAGTTAGTGACGCGCTTGTAAGTTACCTTTGGCCCTAGATGTGTTATGCTAATTGCTATGTGTATTCTATACATAAGGCTTGTGCGTAGTTGTTTGTTGTCTAGGATCTATTTCTAGTCTCTGTAGTAGGCTATGCTATTAACAACTTTAGACTCTAAGATAGAGGCTTTAAGTTTAAGAGCAGCAGGGAATTAACGCAAGTTGTTATTAATAGCCTTAATAATTTTCTAGTAGACGTAGTCTTTAGCTATTACACTATCCTAAAGGTTATCTAACTCTTGTCTAGTAGCAATATTACCCTTTAGGTTGTAGGGATTAGCAACGTGTAATGCTTAGTTATCTAAGACAAGCTCTAGGATGTTAGTCTTAGGACTAATACCTTAACTAATACTATTAGATCTAACTTTAGGACTAATACTTTAACTAATACTGTTAGACCTAACCTTAGGACTAATACCTTAACTAATACTATTAGAACTATTGCTATTATTAACTCCTATAGTAAAGACATAAGCAATAATGTTAGGTGCTTTGTCTAGAATGTAGGCTAGTTTAAGTAGTTAGTAGACGCAATTATCTAACTATTTGTTACCCTGTAGGGGTGTGACGGTAACCGTCGTTCCCGCCACACACTCGCTTGTCGCGTGAGTGCCCCTGCACCTTGACCACTGTTCCGCGCCTTGACCATGCGGCCATGCCCCTGCGCCTTGACCATGCCCCTGCGCCTTGACCATGCCCCTGCGCCTTGACCATGCCCCTGCGCCTTGACCACATCCCTGAGTATATAGCCGAGACACCCCATCGTTTCTTTGTTCTCCAGCTTTCCTCTTCGACAATCACGATAGTCGTACGTAGTCTGTCAATCTAGAGAATCTGGTGTTTGTTCATCTCGCGTTCCCTTGTGACACTGCGCTCTCGTGACAAGGGGTCTGTCTTAGTTATGTTAGGATAGTGTGTTAGCAACTATATTATCCTTTCCTAGCTTATGTTGTAGGGTTATGTTGTAACAGGAAAGCTATTAAGACTATTAGACGTAATGTTTAGTAAGTTTGCGTAGTTCTATAAAGTACTCTAAGTTCTTATAATTAGTAATAATAGTAAACTGCTATACTAAGCAGAGTTGTGTGTCCTAGAATTTAAGAGACTTAATAACTGCAAGGAGCTCTTTGTTATATATCTAGTAGTTTATTTTATAAGTAGAGCATTAGCGTGAGTAGAAGGAGACTAGACGCTAGGTACTATTAGGTTAGAGTTGTTCTATTACTACGCCAATACACTAGCCTAAGGAGTTACAAAGGATACGTGTTTTGTAATTGTAATTAAAGTTAGCTAATACTAGTCCTTCTGTAAACATTCTTTTAAGCTTGTTAAATGCTATAGCATGTTCTAAGGTCTATTAGAAAACTGTGTTTTTAGCTATAAGTTGCACTAGGGGGTTAACAATCTTTAAAAAGTCCTTAATAAACTGCTAATAGAAGTTTGCAAAGCCTATAAAGCCTTATACGCCTTTAACTATTAATAGAGTAGCCTATTCTTGTATTGCTTTTACTTTGTTAGGGTCTATGTGTATACCTTTGCCTGCTTTAATAATAAACCTAAGATACTTTATAGATGCAGTCTTAAATTTACATTTGTTAATATCTAGGTATAGCTTTGCTTTAGCAAGTTTGTTAAGGATGCTACAGACCTTCTTGCAGTAATCTACTAAGCTACTACTTAAAAAGATAAGTATGTTGTTAATGTAGGCTAATACAAAGTTGTCTAGGTATTCCCACAACACATAATTAATGTATGTTTAGAACGTGCTTAGGCTATTAGTTAAGCTAAAGGGGACTACAAGCTATTTATATAACCTATATTGTGTGCAAAAGGCTGTCTTCTACTTATCTCCTTCTGCTATGCAGATATAATAGAAGGCGTGTGTAATGTCTAGCTTAGTAAACTATTTTGCCTTGCTAATGCAATCTAGAGTCTCCTGTATAAGGGGAAGTAGGTAACAGTTCTTATGTGTAATTGTGTTAAGGGCGTAGTAATTAACATAGAAACAGAGTCCTCTACCTAGCTTTTTAGCAAACAGGACAGGTACTCTAGTAGGGGACTTGCTAACATGTATAAAGCCTTTTAAGAGATACTTAGTAAGTTCTTTGCATAGCACTAGCAGCTTGCTGCGTAATATAGTATACAGGGGACCCTACAGCAGTTTGCCTTCTATACTGTAGGTGTCTTTAACAAGTTTAATCTTATAATTAACACTATTGCAGTAGGGTAGTAGGGTGTTGGCTAGGTCTTTACTCTATTAATCTATCTAATTGCAATAACCTTAATAATTAGGTAGTTTTGTTAATAGATCTGTTGTTAATTTGCCTTAAAGTGCCTTATTAATGTTAGCTATAGATGCTGTAAAAACTTCTACCTGTATACTTTAGTTCCTCTGTTTCTTCTTGTCCTAGCTATTGTTATAAAGTTAGATTATAGCAACAGCAGTAACTTTGTTAATGTCTATTTCTTTTTAGAACCTGCTGTTACACAGTTAGATACTACTTTTGTGTATAAATATAGTCTCTTTTGCAGGTGCTAATGTAACATTATTGTGTTTTAGCTATAGGCAGCCTAAGATAAGGTTGTATAGTAGATTAAAGTTAACTTTATAGAAAAAATTTGTCTCCTTATAACTRCTAATATTAGTTACTACTTTAACAGAATAGCGTACTAGGTAAACTGTGCTACCTATGCCTTTTAGTTTCTTTAGATAGGGTAGTGTAATGCGCTCTAGCTTGTAACTTCTAACATAAGAGGATTTAATAACACTATTAGCAAGGCAACTATTATTAATTAATGTATTAGCAACTAAGTTGTTGTTAATAATTGTGTCAACTGTAAAAGGGTTTGTAGTTATGTGCTCCTTCTTAAACTCCTCCTACTCTGTTAATAATGTTGTCTCTGCTTTGTCCTTCTCTTTAGTATCTATTATAATGTTATTGTTATCCTTAAACTAGCTAGAAGTTAGCTCCTTACTACAACTTAAGTAAGGAGCACTGTGTTTCCCTAAAGGCTATCCTTGTTAACTTCTTCTACTATAGACTATATATGCACAATGTTAACTAGATTAACATTAACATAGTTGCTGCAACTACTACTTCCTCTATTTCTATTGCTCTCTCTATTGTTGTTTTGTCCTTCCTTGCTACTATTTATCTGTAGGGTCCTATTAGGGTCTTAAGCAAGGAGTAGATTACACTAGCTAATATAATAATTAAGGCTACTACAGCGCAGGTAGGTGTTGTTTCTGTGACATTAGTTTAGTGTATCCTAAGAAACCTACTTAGCGCGTTTGCTGTTGCCCTAACTACAGTTCTAACTGTCTCCTTAACTAATACCCTAACTAATACTGTTGCTATTATTTCTGCTATTGCTGTTGTATCTTCCTTTATTGTTGTTGTGCTTGCTGCTGCTGCAGTTGTTCCTAGTAGTAATAGCATTAACTAATATAGTCTAATCTATTAGGTCTCTGCTTAGAGAGTCTGTAGTAGTAGTAAGGGTAGGGGTGTCTGTACGCTTCTTAATGTAACAGTTTATATTGTCTTCTATTATAATTACAGCATGTTAAAAGCTATTTATAGTGTTGCTAATATTTGTAGTAACAAGGTGTTTTAAGAGGTCTTTACAGAGGCTATTCTTGTAATACTGTTTCTTGACGTTGTTATTAACAAGGTTAAGTCCTACATGTATAGTAAGTTCTTGCGCGCGCAGGAAGTATATGTAGGTGTCTTCTTTTAGCTGCTGCTTTAAATTAGTTAGTGTATCTATTGCCTTTTATTTAGCCTAATAGTTAGTAAATTAGACATCTATATAGTCCTAAAACTAGCAGAGTGTACAAACAGCCTTGTTACTATTGTACTAGGGCTAGATATTTCTTATTGCAGTACCTTTAAGGTAGTTAAAGATGTAGCTAACCTTGCTATATTTGTTGTAGAAAGCTAAAGGCTTATTGCAAAAGACTTTAGAGATCTTGTGCTTAAATATCTTGTAGGAGGCTATGTTACTGTTAAACTATAGTTGCTTGCGCTTAATACTGTACAACCTAAAGTTAATAAGTCCTAGTGCATTTAGCTGCTAAGTGCCACCTGTTTGTATTATGTGTTAAAGCTCTTTAAACTTCTCCTGTAAGTTATAGAGGGGGTCCCTAAAGTTAGTGTTGTTAGGGATCTCTAAGTAGCTATTCTAGTTATGTTTGTCCTACTACCCTGCAGAGGGACTATTACCTTAACTACTACTATTAAAGCTGTTGCTGTTGTTATTGCTATTGCTATTGCTATTACTGTTGTAGTTGTTGTTGCTGTTGCTATTGCTGTTGCTGTTACTGTTGTAGTTGCTATTGCTATTGCTGTTGTTGTTACTATTGCTATTTAGTTGTGTAAAGAGTCTGCTAGGTTGGAAACCTTTAAAGCTGCTAGTGTGTGTAACTAGGGGAGTGTGTTAATAGGAGTTCCTGCTAGTAAGGCAAGAAGCATAGGACATAACTAAAGATGCGCTGTTACTAAAGTTGCTGTTGCTAGTATTGCTACGCTAGGCGTTATTGCAAGGATACTTAAAGGTAGGGGGCTTGTTAGCTGTAGGGTTCCTAGACGCTTTATTGCGTGCTTTAACGCCTGCAAAGACGCGTTTAGTTACACCCTGTATAGCTATAGGGCCCTAGTACGCTGCAATTAGCTCTTGGGTAGCCTGTGCAAGTGCTCTGCTATAGTCCTAGGAGAGAGTTTGTCCTGTCTTAAAAATGTATTGGGTGAGTGCAGCTTTATCCGCGCCGCCCACGTACTCTGTTTTCCATTGTTCTGATAAGGCCATTTGGTTAAGGAGTGAAACAAAATGTAAGGCATGTGGTGCTGGACCAAAGACTGTGTGTAGAACGAGGTTGTTTCGCTGGTCAATCAGCAAATCTACGGAGGCTACTTTTATGAGTGCGAAGTCGCGTGCGCACTAGGCCTGATTAGGACTAGCACCTCGCTTCCAACGCCAGGACCACACGATGTCACGTGCGCCACATTCCCTCTTCCTCCCAGCGAACAAAGGAATCTCTTTCCTTACACCAGCAGCGCACTCAGCAAGTAGTTCATTAGCTATACCCCGCACCTCGCTCAGGCTAGGCGCATATTCTCACGGATAAAGCTTAAGTTTGTGTTCAACAATACATAAACCCTCAATCTTGGTAAGCTTTTTTAGGTTGGGCTCACAATCGCGTCGCAAAGTTGTTCCAGCGAGTCGACAATGGAACGTACGTTTGGGGGCATTTTATGTTTTTGTAGCTCGTCGCTTGCTTTTAAATCAATTTTGATTGATAGGTAAGATACCTAGGGGTATCTTGCCTTTATTATATATGTTTGGTGGTTGAGGAATAGTCGTTGAAAGCCAATGTGCCGCATTTTAGTGGTGAGGTAGCGTGCTCGATTGTCCTGCACGTTAGTCCTCCTAGACTTCAAGGTTAACTTTACGGCTGTAAATGGCTCGACCAATAGCGATATAGAGGGGAAGAGTTTCAAGGCACTAGTTGACATTAGGCTGGATGCGGGTATGGGAGATAGTGCTCAGAGGATGCCTGTGGATATCGCAGCGGAGTGGGAGAATAATGAGACGATGGGGCTAATTTATGAGCAATAGAAAGGCTAGAAGAGACAAAAAAGCCCATAAAAATGCTTACATCGTAGCTGGGAGCATTGATCATCGATACTGAATGACCCATTGATCATGGATTTTCTTCCTCTCGCTACCTCTGCCGCCCTTTCCTTCAGGCCTATCCTTCGCGCATCAGGAATGAGCTGGGTAGCATTATCTAGGCCCATGATCGTGCTCTCTGCTATGTGTATCATTCTAATGGACCCCAGCTATTCTCATAGAGCTAATCACGGTCCAGTGAATATGGGCCCAACAGTGAACCTTTCAGTAACCTCATAGTAGATATCGATGAAGTCGATATTCAATGGTACAAAATCTAATCCCCTAGTATAAAGGCACATGTACTAATTCTCCGAGGCTGGCGCAGGTTAATGTTGCCTTGTAGACTCACCCGTGATCAAAGCATTTAGAATCCTTGACTTACTTCTAAATATGACACTTCTCTATCACTGAATCCTATGACAACTTTCTAATGTGGTTTTTAACTGGAGTTTGACGTAATGCACCCAGTCCTCTGGGTGATCGTTTATCTCATTGTGGTGATTCCTTTCCTATTCACATATTTTGTGTCCTCAACTCTTTCCTAAGGGTAATATGCAATATTGATAGCAAGAATTTCTGGCATAAAGGACCTGAAGACAATGTTACAATGACAACGGGATAAGCTCGAGGGCGGGGTGAATCATATGAGCAAACATAGAAGTGAGTCACATGAGCAAACATATAAGTGACTCATCATGTGACCCACATGCCGACAAGAAGATATCTTACTAACTCAGATACGCTCCCTGCCTTTTCTCGATACTGCTCATTCTTATCCCCACGGTGAGAATAGAAAGAATCTATAGTTGTGGCATAAGAAGGAAGATGTACGGGCGCCCAGACAACTCGAGAAAATCGGCTGATTTCTCTCTTGGGCTCAAAGAACTGACGGCATGTTCACGAGGCATGTCAAGTTTTTTCTGTCCCTTGCACTCCGCGAATCTTTTCTGTCGAGCTCTTTAAGTTTTCAGCTTCTGCCAAAATACAGCACTTCTCAACCTACGGGTAACATTCCCCGAAAAGTGGAGCGGATTGGCTTGGCGGAGCGACTTCCCCGTCCGCTACAAAGAATAAAACGAAGGCTCCACGTGCCGAACCAAGCGTGTGGGACGACAAGGCAAGAGCTCATACTTTCGTCAATGTGTTCGACTTGCGCCCAGGTGATGGAGATGAATATGGTGACAGCTAACATGTCGCGGACGCATGCAAGAACGGCAATGCTGTTCTCGGAAGACTGTTTGGCATGCAGATGACGTGAAGTTTTGAGGAGGCGGTGTGGTTCGACCTGGCAAGCAGCTTCTTTCACTCCATGACCGGTACTCCATGCACACGTTTCAACTTCTCTATCCTAAGGGCGTCACATCGCTCTCTTTCCACGCTCTTACTCGCGTTGTGTCACTTACCCATGATGGTGCGTGTCCGGTCCGACTAGCACTCAAATAAACTTTAGCCGTTCCGATTAGCGACTTTCTACCCTCCTCCTAGCACGGGAGAAGGCCGGGAGAACCCATCGGATATAAACCCAAAGAAATCTTACAAGCGACCGGTTGGATCTTCGTGCAGTGCGCAATCTCGACATCGCTTCTTAGAATGCCTGTTTGTCGCTGATCATCATCATAAAACATGCTCCATTTTCGGCTGGCTCTGATACCTGCACCCATGAAGCCAGCTCGTGAACAGAATGGGCATGCACACGGGAGCCAACCCCTTGGGTACCCATGCTACCGATACGCTGGGCATGCCATGCGATGATCGGTAGCTTACCCATTTTCTAAACATGGATTCCACACATCTGGGAAGGCAGCTGCCCCAGATTTAAAGCAGTGTCCGCTCATCCCTTTGCCTCTGCTGTTGATCTTGTCCGTGTTGCCCTTGCTTTTTTTACCCATGTAATTTTTTATCCTTATGTAAACCCCCCTATAACGACTATCATGGCAGCTCCGGACAATGGGCCAGTGATCGTAGGCGTAACATGGTGGCTGTGTTTCTTCTGTGGTGGATTTCTGGCCCTGAGGATATACGCAAAGTTGAGTCGGCGCCAACGCCTGTGGTGGGACGATCACATCTTGATCGCATCGTGGGTAAGTCTTTCAATGTTCAATCACATACAAGCTCTTAAAGTAGCAAAGTTGCTCCTGCTCGTTGAATCCATCATTACGCAAATGGGTCAGCATTTGGGCTTCGGGAAACGCACCGTGGATATAGCACCCCAAAACCTGGCTACAATCGCCTTGTACACCTCGATTGGTGCGTCCGTCTCCTGCTTCGCATCGACGGGAAGCAAAATCTCCTTTGGAGTCACATTGCTTCGTTTCACTACAGGACCGCCCCGATGGTTAGTGTGGTTCTCCATTGTCACACTATTCGTTGTCATGATACCGAGTTCGCTACTCACCTGGGTCCAATGCACGCCTCAGGAGAAGGCCTGGAATGACACGGTAGAAGGGACATGCTGGGACCCTGCGATCTCGACAAACTATGGAATCTTCAATGCAGCATGGTGCGCGGTAATCGACTTTGCGCTGGCACTGCTTCCGTGGTATTTGATCTGGGGCTTGCAGATACGGATGAGAGAGAAGGTTGGCGTAGGTATTGCGATGTCGTTGGGTGTCTTGTAGGTTTGCGTATGAATTCTATTTGAGCAATAGCCAGCTGATGGATTCTCAGGTCCGGTATTTGTGCTATTGTGAAGGGAGCTTACATTATCCAGCTCCGACAGCAAGATTTCTATTGTACGTCCACTTGAATCTCTTTCTTGGCTGTGCAGATGCTGACACAACCTGGCGCAGATAATGGTATCGATGTAACAATATGGACAGCCGTCGAAACCGCCACCGCTATCATCGCCGCTTCCCTTCCAGTCCTTCGTGTTTTCTTCAAAGAAAAGGTGTCAACCCTTGGCTACAATCGCGGTAACTCCAAGGACATGTATCTTTCCCGGCTCAACGGAGGAAGTCAGAGATCAGGGAATACCTGCCGGATTGACGCGGTTCGGCACCACAAGGATGATTCTTGGATGAGCTTAGGCCCGATGGAAGATGCAGCAAGCGATCGGAGCATCCTTCAGAATGATAAAAATTTGGAGGTGGCGACTTCACCAGGGAAGGCGGGGATTCTTGCAACGAGCACAGTGACAATCGATTACGAGGTCCTCAGGACTTAATAACCCCAGAGAGAAGAAGGAAACACAGGCTGGACTTGCTCTATGACGATGATATTTGAAAATGGGCTCAAAGAGGGTTTTATTGGTGCTGTCTGGCATACGCGTGTCTTGACTTACATAATTTTGAGATTCTTGGAATGGGAAAGTCACATTTTCCAACCGTTAATCATGGACCTGCTACACTGCAAGCAGTTGAAAAAAAGACTCGAGACCCAGGTCTAAGTTAGTAAGTTGCCATCCATTGGACAGGCAGAGCGATAGCATTTTATGATTTTGTTTCTAGCTGTGCTAAGCAAAACTACTCTACATTAAAATGGAACATAGCATTCGGCACGCAAAGATGCCTCTTCTTCACTGCCCTGAAGTCCTGGGAGTTGCGAAGCTTAAGGGACAACCAATGTAGGAAAATGACCCATTGCAATAAATAAACGCGTTCTTTTGTAGCTAAAGGGGGGTCTCAAAGTATCTACTAGCTGTTGGGGGTTGATGTTAGGAACCATAGGCGTTCTTTATGAGATTGCATTGTACAGACCAAATTCTAAAGAAATTATTTATACAAGAAGCGAAGTAAAGGACATCTACCCATAGTCCAGCAGTCAAACTCCAAATCCACGCTCACCAAAGGTCACCTACTGCGGTGATATCCCCAGCCTTCGGAGCTCTACAGTTCTTTTGCTTAGGTATGGCCTTGCGTGCCTCGAGGCGGTCATGGTGATCGAATTCCTCAAATTCCTCATCATCCTCCCACCATTTCTCGACATCCTCGATAGGCATAGTTGCATTATGTACTTCTCGCTTGGCACCATTTCCTCCCGCACGGGTCCAGTAGGTGAATTTTGTCTTGCCATCTTGAGAGATAGCCTCGATCTCATTAACCTTCTTACCGCCGATGCCACCTTTCTTGAGTTGTACGAACTCCTGGTTGTACCAAATTCCGTCTTGTCTGACGGCAGCGAAGTTGGCCTTGCCCGGTCCGACACCCTTGTCCATGACTGTGGCAAAATCATCACACATAGAGGCCATGGCAGTCGACATGTGTTGGAAGTATGTGCCCATGGTAGTCTTCTTTGACATGATGCATCGGAGGGGATTGGCCGTGCTCCGATCGGTTTTCCTGTAGTACATGTCGGGCCACATCTCCCAGATGGTGGTCATGTCTGGTGTTTGTTTCTTAGCATAGGCATTGGCAGCCTTGCTGAGACCACGGGTGTAGAAGAGGCAGCTCTTCGCCGGGGGCTTCTTGCAGGCATTGGCTTGGAACCACTGGGTGGGTTAGTTGTATTCATAAATGGTATCGTTGGGGGTGAGCTTACGGCAACCGAGTACTTGGAGATTGGGTCACATTTAACATTCTTAGGCATCTTCGAAGGAGTGGCTACCGGGTTTTTGGTAGGCTTAGTGGCCCCCTTTGTAGTCTTAGTTGGCTTCTTCTTCTTCGGCTTTGGCTTCGACTTCGGCTTTGGCTTGGCTTTCGGCTTCGCTTTCGGCTTGGCTTTCGGCTTGGCTTTCGCTTTCGCCTTCCTGGCTTCGAGCTCAGGATCACGGGGGAGGATGGCGTCGCTGAGTTCAATATCCTCGTCCTCGTCAAGTGGGTGACGAACTTCAATCTCCGCTGCGGACACAGCGACGGCATCGATCTCAGTCGAGGATGCGCTGCGAGTGTCTAAGTCAGTTGGAAGGGCGTGAATCGCCAGCATGAATGAAAACACTGCGACCAAAGAATTGGAGACCTTCATTGTGGCGGGTGGAAAGTCAACCAGTGATCTGAAAAGACTGTGGGTTCTCTGTAAGGCGAGGAGAAGCGAATGAAATCAACCAGTGATTGGTAGAGACTGTACGATGAAAGCAAACAAAATGAATGAAAAATGAATTGATGATGTATATGATGGGCTTGACAGCCGTACTTATACAGCTTCATGATTTCCTTGGATTAAGCTAGTATCTAGCCATCAACACTGCCTTCGTGAAAGTCCGACAGTACTCGACACGACCGGCGTGTAGTCCGATGTTCTTGCGAACATACTCAGAAGTCCGTCAAACGAATCCTGCCAGGCACTTCTGGATTTGGAGAATAGCCGCTTGGTGAGAAAATTTAGCGCGTCCATGTCATGTCACACACAGATCGCAAGGCTGTCTTATCACAGACGTTTCAGAACGTTCTGAATGCCAAGATCCCTATCGGCGAATTTTGACTGCGATCATATAGGCGAAGGAGATTTCGGTAGGGACGAGAGGATTCCCGGGACGTGATTTTCGGACAAGTTGTTTAAGCTGTGGTCTGAAATGTACATGTTCTAACTACACCAGCCTCATCTTCAGGGTTGCGCGTAGCTATTTCCCAGCTAGTGGATCGGATTTTGGCTACAAGCCTACCCCGTATTCGCGCGAAAGTCTTACACTGCTGTGCTTGCTATGGTATCCATATGGCAATCCGAGGCAGGCGCCGGTGGAACTGAATTCAGATGCAAAGAACTTCATTTTCCTTCAAGTGCCTTCTTGGACAGAGTCTCGAGTTGCAAGGACAGAGTGGTGGGTGATTGTGGTAATGAGCAGTCAAGAGCAGACCTGCATATTCTACGGTTGGTTGTATACTCCCGAAGGCTTTTCAGGCGACCAACCATCGTTTAAGGTTGCGGATCCAGCCAATTAGCGTCCGTTATTCTCGCCTATTCCGGGGTAGCCTGAGTCTAGCTTTCCCGCCTTATATTTCTGCATTGGTTGCCCAGGCCTCAAAGTTTCACAACAGCGCGGCGCAGCATCCAATGAATTTCCCCCTGCACAATTCCAGGTCATCTCCATGCAATATTTCGTTCCAGCCCCCACCTTTGACTCCAAGCGTAATCGAAGACTACGCCCTGAGGCTGTGTTCGCCGGCGCGTAACCGCATCTTTGAAATAATATAAACTTAACGTCCAAGGTCTTGGACCGATTCTTCGGTTCATACGCCTCTCCATCTACATTCTTTCCAACATGTCTTCAACGCCATCGTCCGCACCGTCGCCGGCGCCATGCTATCGCCAGGCATACTATAGGAAGAAGGCCGGGAAAATTACCGAGAAAGAGTACTTCCACCACCTTCTCCAGCATCTTTCCCGCACTGGTATCAAGCACAAGGGCGATGAATATGTGCATATGGAGCTTGAAGACGTTGACCCATTGGGCTTCAGCATCAACTGTTGGATCATGCAGCACGACTGGGAACCTGTTGACGGTACGTCTAACTACATCCAGGCTATCAATGCTGACGGCTAACGATCACAGACACAACACCCTTTGAAGATGTATTTGATGTCTATCGTAATGGCAACACTGATGACCTCAAGGCTGCACTCGACAAGTTGGGAAAGTCATATCAGAATGAGGTTCGTAGATCGCTCGCACTCCTCGCCCTACAGGAACGCAATGCGCAGGTGCTGAAGTGGCTGCTTGAAGAGGGCATCCAGCCATATGAGGAATGCTTTGAGGACGAGGTGCGCCGGGTGCAAAAGAAATCAGATCCAGAGACTTGGAATCTTCTGCAGGAGACGGCCACGAAGACGAAAAGACCCTGGACAAAATCGAAGAGGCCGAGGAATGGTCACCCTCTGGATTGAGGCAAATGAGGTGTGGCTGGAGAACATGTGTACTACAAAATTTATTCTTAGCAGCGCTTACGCGCTCATGTTGTTCCAACCCTGCCTGCTGAACACGATTTCCAAAGCCTTGTATGTCATCCAGCGACAAGATCCATCTATATTTGCGAGTTTTCCCACAAACAAACCAGTCCCGGCCATCTATTTCCACCACACTACGCTGTACGAGAAAAGGACATCGATATGGAGGTTGTCGTCTTAAAATTCTTACTTGTCTCGCCGTACTCCTGCTGCCTGCAAGACAACAGTGGATACGCGACGGGCGGATAAGCATCCTGAAGGAACGCTGACCTATAGATTTCCGGTCGCACCCTTGCAAAATCCGGTGGGAGCTGACATGCGCGTCTTATTCGCACTCTTCTCTTGGGGGCCCAATTCCTCCCGGTTTTTCATCTCAGAACATCGTGATAAAACATGTTCGGTAATGAGAGCCATTTCGAAAAGCAGAGCGAAGAACAAGCTTTCCAATCGTTTCAATCAAATCTTCCAGTCGATATGGTTTTTGCGCTTAAGCCTGGTGTAAGATTTGTATTGTGAATGACAACGAAGAGGAAAAGCGCAGCTCGCGATGCTTTACATCATTCAGTCCGTCGCACTACTTCAATCCAGCCTCTACCTCGACATTCAATTTCTAGATACCTAGCTGCAGGGTGTTGTTAGGGTAATATGCCTGTTAGATTGTTGTGCTACCCCGGATGACGATCGCCAAAAAAAAGGGTAAATTCAACGCTTCTAAGAGTTCTAAGGTTACGGGTCATCTTAGCGTCAGCCTCATCTCATTGTCAGTTAAAAATATGTTCTAAAGCCCTTAATATGTGAGCTTCTGTTGTAGGACGAAATTTATACGGCACTTAGTGCGTGGAAATTAACTTTTGGAGATTCTTGTCCTTCACTATCCACCAGTTTCCTCGCTGGCGGGGGTGTGGAAAGTTATCCCACCGCGGCATCAAGAGTATCAACAACTGAGATTCCGATCATGTTAGTCTCGCTAGGAGTTACACTTATAGCAGTCTTTGCAAAAAATATATTCAGTCGCTCAACGGCGCCGTCTAAGAAGCATCACGGATCGGTATGGTTGCATACACACAAGGTCTATTGCAAAGAGAAGTAATCAACACAAACATAACAACATCGACATAGCGTAGGAAATACCACAACACAACCACGAAGCATTGTTGAGCTGAAAATGCATATATTTAGAATATGAGTGAGGCGCTGCTTTAAGTGATACGGGAATTCCAAATGGAAACAACACAGAGAAGAGACAATTACTTCACTGTTAATACGACAACGTTGAGTTCTCGTATTTATATCTAATGTACTCTTGCAACAGCCTTTTCGCTCCTCTAAGAGATCAGCATACACAATTTCTCACTGGCCGCCGCTGCCATCTTTCACTGCAGTGATGCTGCTTGAGAACCCCCACAACCATATGGCGAGCAGCTCAAGCCTTCTCAAATGCGGCCTCCCACTCACTCTCTGATTTTTCCACATCACCACAAATTCCCTCCAATCTCTCTACCCGAATTATGAAATAGGAATATCATACCGTCATTTTCGTTGAGGTCGCACAAAGGCAATTAGACAAATGTGGCCATGCCCTGTACGATGCTGTAGGCTGGCTTTAAGGTTCTGGATCCGGTAGAATAAAACATTGTTGTTTTGTGGTCGAAGAAGGATGGCGGAGTGGGACTCGAGGATTAATTCAAGACAGCCTTGAGGTGATGGGAGACTGGGTTGAAACTGAGTCAAGTTAGAAGAATCATTGGTGTGTCAAAAGGCGACCGCGAGGAATAAGTTTCTGCGATACAAATCAGTAGGCTTGAAGATGTATACGAAGGATCAACAAATACTCAGGGCAGGCGGGAGAGGAATACATATATATAAGATTCTCATATTGGATAAATGATTGTTAAAAATAAATGTGCGAACTGGTTTCAATATTTGCGTCCCTCAATGATGTTTGCGCACCAAATTTATGAGAAGAATTCTATTGAGATCTTAAAGGCCTGTTTGTTAGCGTTGTAGATCACTGCCCTCTTTCCGAGGTAAGCTTTTCCTTTGTCTAGAACTTCTAATTCTATGATCTGCTGCGATTATTCGCGTCGGCAGGTCGATGAAAGTGGAAAAAAGTCGCCTCGTAACAAGAAACTGTCTCAGTAGAGGAATTGAGAAGGGATGGGAGCAGTTGGTGTTGAGGTTGAAGATTTGATCGATGGACGTGCATACCACCACAACCTTCAGAGACCTTTCTCAATCTCTGCTAACTCTGCCATCACCTTCTTAACATTCTCCTTTACTGGCTCTCCTACAGGTAGATAAGGTTTCCGCGGCCTCAGCTTCTCCTCCGCATTCTCAATCCCCGCCGCCTTCGCACTATACTGCGAAACCGCATACTTGGTACCCGCGATGCCTGCCTTGATAGGACTCTCGGCCAATGCTGCTATACGATGTAGTTTCAGTGCCTCCTCCACCTTCCCGCTCGTATACAGCTCGTAGATTTTCGATATCGTCTTGGGGAACACATTTGAGAATGCCGCCACACATCCTGCGCTTCCCACGGCGAGCCCGCCGATCAAGAAGTCTGATTGGCCTCCAAACGTAGAGAAAACCTCTGGGGATAGCTCGGCGGTTAACCTTGTGATCTTCGCCACGCTGCCGCAGGTCAACTTGACGCCCACGATCATCCCCGGGTTGCGCTTTGCAATAGCAGCAATCGTTTCCGAATCGAGATCCACGCCATTACATATGCCTGGGAAATTGTAAATCACAATAGGCAACTCGGTGCTCTGTGCAACCTCATCGTAGAAACCTTTCACTACCTCTTTCGTAGTAGCCGCACCATAATACGCAGCGGGCAACAGAAGCCCAAAGTCGGCGCCTGCGGCTTTTGCGTCTGCACTGTTCTCAACAACTTGGGCGACGGAGAAGCCGCTGATGCCGCAGATGAGAGGGAAGGTCGGGCCGACTGCTTTCCGCGCGGTTTGGATGAGCTGTGTGCGTTCTTCGCGGGTCAGGAGGAAAGCTTCCGCGTTGGAGCCGAGGACTACGAGGCCAGTGAGCCCCGAGGTAGAGAGGTACTTGAAGTATTTTTCGCACGAGGGGATGTCGAGGGCGCCGGTTGTGGGGTTGAAGAATGTCACCGCGGGGCACCAGACGCCCGCTTGGGGGACCTTCATAGCGACGGTGTGGCTGGTGGGGGAGGGAGGTGGGAGGTGTAGATGTGGCTGTGGTAGAGGGTCCGGATTATTGGTCGTTTGAATTTTAATGCATAGGTCGACGCTTGTGCTGGCGCATTGTGTGGGAAGAGAATGATTTTAGGTTGATGATATCCCCGCGATATCCGCAAATAGCCGATCGGAGGCCGTGCCCGAATGCGACATTCGGATGAGATACTTCTCGGGATGATATCCGTATATTCGGGGATGCACCCGAGTTCGACGACAAACTATCCCCATGTCCAAGAATTCTGTTAGAAATTCGAATTTCTTATGCTCAAGCGCCTAGATGGTAAGGGAACGGTGCATGGGCACCCAATACTCTCCGATGGAAAGCTAGTATGAGTCATGCCTCTAACTAGTCTCAAGTTTATCCAGCAATATTGGCTACTTTCTCTCACATTCACCAACTTGGCAGCGTGCCGACGTCTAAGCCTCAATGAACGACAACTGACGGCCGTCACTCCTCGTAATAATTATTCAAGTAGTACGTTTTGGTGTCATGGCATCCAAAAGGCGTCAACCACATCATTCCTGCCACTGTATCAGCCAAGAAATTTCTTATCGTTAATCGTCTCCAATGAAATTACACACTCAGTAAAACCAACAATTAAGTGCTCTTACCTCGATGATACTATTCAGTTTGGTCTCCACGGGATACATGATCTCACCCGCTATCTTCCAATCCTTTTCTGTTATCTCTTCCGTCGCAGCACCAAGAGGTCGAGGCCTTCCGCGCGGGATTCAAGGGGCATATGTTTCTTGCTTCTCTTTCTGTCGTCGCCGGAGAGGGCGACAAGCTGGCTAGACAAGAAGTAGTCCCATTTCTTCTCGATAGTCTCACTCTGTTTCCTCACATCTCGTGTCTCCGAGCTCAGGCGCGCGCTTTCTTCGGCATAATACCAATAGAGAGAAGGCTCTCCACCTCGAGACTTACATCGCGAAGACTCCTTCTCAAGCTTGTGAGCAAGCTTCGCGAACGCTTTGCATCTAAAAAATTGAGTTAGTAAGGTTCTTAGAATGCAGTTGAATGAAGAGTACGAAATTCAGATGTAGTGGTGAATGTTGACCCAGAATACTAAGGACGGCTTGTGGGGTATCTCTGGGGGCTAGTCTTGTGTTGGAGTGGGAAGTCATATTGCGGTACTAGCGAGTGTAGTCCATGGTGAAATGCGCCGAGAAATATATAGGATGTAGCGCAGGAAGGAGTAAATTAAAGTATAGATGAAGTTGCATTAAATAGAAGCACCTAAGCCAGATAAAATGAACTAAAGATTCGACATGTTTGCTTGAAACACGATGATGCAAAACCTTCCCATACAGCAATTCGAGCTACTTATCTTTTCCAGAACAGTAGGAACCCACTTAGCAGATACAGTACGGTTTTGCGGAACTAGCTTGATCATTTCGACTTCATGCTAGAATTGCATGCCAGACGGATCAGGCCAGGCCTTCAAAGCCCTGCAGTATCTACCAGACGGGTTTTTGGCGTCGGTGCAGGGAACAACAGAACATTACTGAATAACTACAAACTCCTCCGCACATTCTGCGACTTCTATGACACAACCTGCCAAGCGGTGTTTTTGTGACAAGGTCCTTTCAAAGTGTATTTACCTTCTTCGAGCATGCGCTGCACCGTCCAGTGCATTTTGGGTTCAGCTTCGCGCACTTCGCGATACCGGCCTAAGTTCATGCGCACTCGCTTCTCCCAACTTTCGCCATCCTTCGATAGCACACGAATTTTGACAGGCCAATACTCAAGTACCCACCATCCTTTGGCTAAGACAAGTTGATCGTTGACGGGCGCTAGGGCATCAAAATGGCTCTCAGCTGACTCGGGAAGTACAGCGTGACGGTTGACACTGCTCTGCACGGGGATCGCGTTTTGATCGGCTTTGGCATCTCCGATGGGAAGGAAAGCTGAGCGCCATGAGAGCGGTGGTAGCTTCTGGTTTTCGTAAGTCTCCACTAACGCTGGGGCCGGGCCATGTGAGGGCACCGGTAACGTTTTAAACACAGGCCACAGAGAATTCATATCTAGACCCTGTTCAACGAGAGCTGCGGTGTCGAAAAAGATGCCCGTGTCGCATTCGAAGCACTGCCGAATCATCCACCGGAGGGGAATACGCGACAGCATGTGGCGAGTTTCGTTCGGAACAGCGCCGCCTCCAATATCGGCATGCGCTCCCATGAACCAAACTTCCAGACCGTTGGTCTGAACCTTGTGGTGGCGTTTCCGGGTGGCGTCATAAGCGTCAAAATAGGCCTCGAGCTTGTCTTGCACTGCATCGTCGTGAGTGTGTAGAAGGTGCGAGCTTCCGTTTGCGAGGGCTGTCTTGCTTTTCTCAATCGCCTCGGTCAAGATTGCTGAGTCTGCTTTCTTCTTAGAGCGGAAGAAGTTCAGTATGCCGGTGCGCTGGATGCTTCTATGCACTTGGGCCTTTGGCGTGTTGTCAATTGTGTCTCGGCGTTGTAGGTCTGGGTCTTGATGTTGCCAATGGCAAACTTTGAACTTGGATCGATGCTCGTCGAGTGCCATGGCATGTCGAAAGTAGTGGATGGAGTTGGTCGGAGATGTGCTGAAGGGCAGCTTGCGGGGGATGAACCCCACGCTCGCTACACAGTCCCACAAGCCCACAAAGTAAACATTAACGTTGGTGCAGAATGTCTTCTTGAATTCAGCGCTCATCTTCCAGCCCTGAGGCGAGTCGTCCTTGTAGAAGTTGTAGGCGAAGTTAATTTGCGCGGTATTGCTAGCGGGGAGTAGGCCAACTTTGTGCAGCATGCCGGCCAGGCATCGGACCGTATATGCACCTCGAGAGAATCCGAACAAGCAGATTTTGTCGCCTTCACGATAGTTCTGCATGAGGAATCTGTACGCGTCTTTGATGTGAATCCCGAGGCCGCTGCCTACTGCCATGTCCATGGCGGCTCCGAGTCCGTTTTTGATACCTCCTGAGTCGTAGGTCCCGATTCCAGATTGGTAGTAGGTTACCTGCTGGCCAGGTGTATGCTTCTTGAGGCAAGAGACGAATTGAACCACGTTGCTGTTATCATTGTCGAACTGATCTAGAGATGAGAAATCAAGATTAGTGAATGTATAAATCGTTGAAGGCTGTGTCTGAGGGGATCTTTAGGAATTTGTAAAAGCCCTGCGGGCAGATACAGTAGGGTAGAGTTGATGCTCTTGCCTACATCCTGAAAATTGCTTTTGATTCCTTGTCATTCTCCTCGGACGTGGAACTAGGTAGTATTCAAAAATCGAAGCTACATACCGCCGGTGCCATCGAGACAAATGATAGCTGTGCGGCCGTGATCAGTGGACTTGCCAGAGTTCTTGAGAGCGCGGACAGAAGCTGGGAACGGTGTTGTGCTTTCCTCGACCGGTTGCGGTTGCGGTTGCGACGGGGAGCTGATATGGGGGGTATATTCTGCTGACTGGATGGGGTAGGTCCCGGATCTCTTGAGAGGATCGGTCATGCTGGGTGTGCAGAGTATACTGTGCAGAGTACAGTGTGCAGAGTGCAGTGTGCAGAGGAGATCTAGAAGGTGTTTGGGGTACTGCTTGACGCTAGACGCTAGACGCAGGGCGACGGAATAAGCTTTGTGGTTTGAGGGAGGGGCAGGTATGTGATGAGAGACAGCCCGCAAACAAACCGGAGAGAGGGGACAAATGGATCAGGCCGGTTCTGCCACAGAGCACATCGATATCGCCCATTCCCCATGCAAGGGCCTATAGAGAGAGCTCAGATGAAATCAAGTTCCGTCTGCTCCGCGCACCAGCATCCCATGATCGACAAGGCACAAGCAATCTAGCTTGGAGTGTCGAGCTATCATGATGCATCCCATGATAGGCATGCACATAGGCGAAGTGGGCACAAATGAGGAATTGCAGCGCCGTGATTGCGTGGAATGCTCAACGGAGAGCACCACGGGCGCTATTCCAGCTGCTCTGCGAGGTGGTGGCGTCCAGCTCCACGACGCATCGGGGCGAGCTCCACGACGCGATGAGGGGATTCGATAGCGGGTGTGCTGATTCGGGCAGTGAAGCGAAGTTATGCACAAACAGCACGGGCCAGCGATGAACGGCAGGGATGATCGGCGGCGCTAGGCCGATCCCGCGTCGACGTTTAGGGTATGGCGGCATCCGACACGGCGTCCCGTGCACCCGCGACTCCACTACCGCTCATCACTACCAATCCTCGCCCATCTTCCTCCACCCACCTCCACCCCACTACCTGAGCCGCGCCATCAAATCGATCGCCATATTGATGTTCCACGAAAAGCCTCTTTCGACGACTTGTTGCCCAGACAGCCGTCTCTTGGTCGCTGCGAGCCGAGTGCGAGTCACACCGCTAGCACCATGTGGGCCAATTCGCCAGCTGCGATGCAGCTTGTCGGCGATAATGAGTGGCAATCCGAGCACTGCAGCGCTGGGCTGAGTGGGACAGAATTTAATGTTGCGAGAGGGGGCGGGTGGCTGCACAAATAAGTTGCTGCACTGCACAGCTGCCTCGCAAGACTCCCTCGCCCAGAGAGAGCCACTCGTCAAAAGGCATCACTTTCCTCGCAATTGGACTCTGACCGATTGCCCCATCTCCCTCTCCTGCTCCTCAATTTTTACCTCCCACTCCACTCTTCATCCTTAACCGCACAAGCTCTGCCAAGATGGGCGGACAGCTCAAGTCCTTCATCGGCTCCATGAGACGGAAGCCCACGAGGGCTGCTGATGGCAGATCTGAGACAGCAGAAGGGTCCACGGACGGGACGGCCAAAACCACGGTTGGTCATGACCTCCTGCATCTCGGGGCGAAGAATACCGGGACCATGGCCTCCGCCCTCACCACCTTGGCATCCGGTGAGCCTATGGACGACAAGGAGCTCTTGCTCGAGAACGGCGTCTCGATGCTCCAAAGCCTGCCTCCAAACAGCGGCCTGAGCGAAAAAGTGTCCGATGGCTTCATCTCCATGTTGTGGCACGACTTGCCCCACCCTCCGCCCGCAATGGCTGGGCCCACAGCCAGATATCGACGACACGATGGCGGCGGCAACAATCCCTGGTTTCCTGAGATGGGGAAGGCCGGCTCGCCCTACTCGCGAAGTGTGCCACCCATGAAGCCGAAGGGACCCAATCTACCCAGTCCGGAAGATGTCTTCGAATCCCTCCTCAAGCGCGATGGGCCATTTCGCAACCACCCTTCGGGATTGAACCGTCTCTTCTTTTCTTTCGCCACCGTCGTCATCCATGAATGCTTCCAGACTTCGAGAAAAGATCCCTGGATCAACGAAACGTCGAGCTATGTCGATCTCAGCACATTGTACGGAAACACGGAAAAGGAGCAGCTTCGCGTGCGGACCTACGAGAACGGCACCATCTTCCCTGACTCAATTGCGTCGGAGCGCATCATGATGATGCCCCCTGGAGTTGTCACGGTTCTAGTCCTTTTCTCGCGGAACCACAACTACATTGCGGAGAGTCTGCTCTCGGTCAACGAAGATGGAAAATACAAGCCGTGGGATACTTTGGATGCCGAGGGCAAGAAATGGTAGGCTGAGAATTCATACCCAGCTTGCGCTTCGTACGCTAACGTTTTCCTCTCAGGCAAGATGAAGATATCTTCCAGATTACCCGCAATATCAATGTCGGCTTCTTCGCCTCGGTCGTCTTGAGGGATTACGTTGCTGCAATTCTCAACACCCCACGTGCTAACTCCGAGTGGTCGCTGAACTTGGGTAAGGAGATCAAACAGGTCGGGAAACGCGTGGAGCGTGGGTGCGGAAACGTCGTCTCCCTTGAATTTGCTGTTCTCTACCACTGGCATGCTGCGCTCAGTGCTGCAGATGACAAGTGGATGGAGGATTTGCTACGCCACACATTTCCTAACCTGGGTCACATTGATGATGTGACTCAAGAGATGTTTCACGAAGCTATGAAAGTGTACGGTCACAAGCTGATGACAACGCCTCCGAAAGAGTGGACGTTTGGCGGGCTCAAGAGAGGTGCGGACGGGAGATTCCGGGACGAAGATCTGGCCGAAATTATCAAGAACTGCGTTGAAGAGCCCGCACACGCATTTGGTGCACACGGGACCCCGGCCAGCTTGAAGATTGTGGATATCATGGGCCAGTTGCAGGCTCGAAACCTGTTCAATGTTTGCACGCTGAATGAGTACGTATTACCGCCCTCCTACGTTGATGCACTATCTAACCCAGACCACCAGATTTCGTCGCTATCTGAATTTGAAAGAATACGAAGACTTCGAGAGCTGGAATCCAGACAAGAAGGTTGCGAGGAACGCGGAGCTCCTCTATGGGCATATCGACAACCTCGAGCTGTACCCAGGTCTGATGGCCGAATGCACAAAGCCGGCCATGCCTGGTAGTGGAGTTTGTCCTGGTCAGACGACGGGTCGGGGCATTCTAGACGATGCTGTCTCCTTGGTTCGTGGAGACAGGTTTTTGAGCTACGACTTCAACAGTAGCACTTTGACCCACTGGGGAGCTTCGAAGCTTCAAGACACCCCCCCTGGGTCATACGGTGGCATGCTGCCAAAGCTCATATTCACTGGTCTTCCCGGTGCGTTCACTGGTACCTCGCCTTATGTGCTCCTTCCTTTCTACACACCTGAGGCTGCCAAGGGCATATTGAAAGGCAACAAGGTGCTTGAGAAATACGATCTCGTAAGGCCACCAAGCGATAGGACGATCATCAGTATCCAGACTTCGGAAGGATGCAAGAAGGTATTTGAGGATCGCGATAATTTCCGCGTTATGTACCAAGCGGCGATACGAAATGTTACGGACGGCCACGATTTCATGCTTGGCTGGGACGACGCGAAACGACACGACGAGCGATCTAGCATTCTTCACAAAGTCTTCTTCGAGGAAGGGTTTGAGAAGAACTGTTCGGAATTTTTCAGCTCCAACATCAAGAGGCTCATTCAACGCAACTCGCTGTCGTTCTCCAAGGGTCGCAAAACCATCGATATTGTCCGCAATGTCACCAATATCGCACCAATCCTATGGCTTGCAGACCGTTTTGCCATTCCACTCAAGACTCACGAGCAACCTCGTGGCGTGATAAGCATCCATGAGACATTCACCGCTTTTCTTGCGATCTTCATGTACCAGAGCTTTAACATCATTCCCGACAATGAGTGGAAGTTAAGAGAAGGTGCGATGAAAGCTGCCGCGCCCCTCCGCTCGATCATCGAGGCACATCTGAAGACACAACAAGGTCTCAAGGAAGGAGTGGTAGACTGGCTGGCGAAGGGCAGCGCCTTTGAAGTCGGACCTCATGCCGACCGCATCTATCATGCCCTCACTGCCTCAAAGCTGCCCATTGGTGATTTGGTTGGAGATTGTATTAGCTTGGGCTCGCCGATTGTTGGTAATATTACACAACAGGCTTCATTGCTGATCGACCTGTATTTGAGCCCCGGCTACGAACAGTACAAAGCCCGGATCATTGAGCTCGCGAACATGGATGAAGCTTCCTCAGAGAGAGAGCTCCAAGGCTTTGTGTACGAAGGCATGCGACATGCCGGTGTCGTTCCCGGCCTTCCTCGCGTCGCCGCCAAGGATGTCACGGTCTGCGATGGTGTCCGCGGAGACATTCACATCAAGGCTGGTTGCACCATTCTCGTTGCTATCTCCAAAGCTGCTATGGATCCCGTTGCTTACCCTGATCCCGAGAAGCTGGACCCACATCGACCTTTCAAAGACTACACGCTCTTGGGACATGGCTTACATTTCTGCTTCGGCGCCAGGTTCGTGGGATGCACGCTCGCTGCCACGTTGAGAGAGGTGTTCAAGCTCAAGAATGTGCGTCGTGCGCCGGGTAGGCGGGGTCGCTTCTCGATTGTTGAACATCATCTTGCAGGTATCAAGATGAGGCATTATTTGGACGCCAGTTCGAAGGAGTCCCCGATCCCGACGTCTCTTACCCTTGAGTATGATGAGTAGGTAAGCCCTCATACTCAAATATACCTTGTAAATTGATTGGGTCTGCATTTGATAGGACGATCATGGGAAAAGGAATGTTGGATCAAACTACGAAATTACATTAAAGCAGTTCTTGAGGTTGCAAAGAATGAATACATATCCTAATATCTACTCAAACAAACTCCATTGACCGTGCATGTCTGCATTTCAGGGTCTCCACCCTCCTGTCCTCGTCCTAAACAGGCCCTGCGGGTCCACATCCGCTGCCACACTCTTCGCCAGGGCTCTATTCTCGGGCTTCAACCGCCCAAAGTAGTCCTGCCGATTAAAACCATAATTCATGAATAGCGGCAGATACGCCTGCGGTAGCGTGCCATCCGCCTGCCACGCAAGGATCCTATTCCTCACGCCCATGTACGTCGCCTCCATCGTGTCCGCCATCCTCTCATACTCGGTCTGAGGCACAAAACTATAATTGATCTCCATGATGATGCGATCCACGTCGGCATCGGCATCGATGAGATCAGGGCTCCGGGCTCGAGCCTGCTGCGCGATGCGGCGCGGGAATGGCTGCCACGCAATACTCGCCACGATACCCGGGACCAGCAACGTCGTGTCGGAAATATTCCGCCAGTGGGCATGCAGGCCTTCCATGACCTCGACCTCGTTCTCTGCCGACGGCAAGGGGATCGTTTCCGTAGCGATGTCGACGACGGAGGCTTTGACGACAACCCAATTGCTAAACGCCATCAGATCCGCGTAGGTCCGCCGCCGGAACGTGTTCAGCGTGGGTCCAACATCAGTGAAGTTTTTGAAGAAGTCGGGTGGTATGGTAGGCGAGTCGTAGAATAGAAAGAGGATCCAGGAATCTACCGCGTTTAGGTTTGCGCGCTCGGCAGTCACGATGACGGCGGCGTGGTCATCGGTGTTGTATTCTGTGAAGTCGCGGACGGCCTTGAGGAGTTTGGCGTCGGTAGAGGGGGAGTGTAGGAACACGAGGTTGCCACCCCATATATCGGCTTGTCGGTGTGCTTGCAGGCGGTAGTTGGTTACGACGCCAAAGTTGTTCCCGCCTCCTTTTAAGGCTTTGAAGAGGGAGGGGTTGGAGTTGGCTGTGACGTTGGTGATGGTGCCGTTGGCGAGCACGAGGGTATACTGCAGCACTGAAGACGCAGCCCAGCCGTACTGAGCCGACATGTACGACAGCCCGCCCCCAAGGACCAGGCCCCCGACCCCGGTGTTCCCTATCCGGCCGCCTACGAATGTCCATCCAGTGCCTTGGAGTTTCGCTGCTATGCCATCGAGGCGGTTTCCAGGACCTACGTCAACGATGCCGGTGGCTTGATCCAAGATGGCTTGGTCAAATTTCTCAGTCGAAATCAGCGGGCCTCCTGCCACACTAGAGAATGTCGGATTGGGGTTATGTCCGCCTGATTTTACAGCGAAGGGCTCGGTATTGTTTGAAAGGATCTGAAGGATTGTGGAGACTTCGGAGGTGGACTTGGGGAAGACTATGCATGTGGGGAGGAGTGCGGAGCAGGCTGTGGACCAGTATTCTGTTTGCTCGAGGATGTAGGATGGCGAGATGGGGCGGGTGACGTTTATGTAGCCGAGGGACTCGAGGGTGGTGCATGTGTCGGCGTACACGAGGCTGGAGAGGAGTAGCAGGGGGAGAAGTAGCGCCTTCATTGTGTGTTCTCTAAGAGGGAGATGCTGACAAACGGTGTATTGGAATGGACGAGCAGCGAAAGATGCTTACCAGACCCACCAGCTTTTCATGATGTCGAATGCTTTATACAAGTTTGATATCGTGGACCTCATGTCTAGTGACGTCGATGCCATGCCTCTTTTTTATCGTTTCGCCGGTATACGAGACGGAAGACCCAGATATCATGATTTGAACCATGTTGTATTAGAGCTTGAATGACTGAAGTGGCCCCGAACAGTCGGTTCACAGCTTCCCAACCCCGGATTCTGAGCGATGATCGCTACCGTAGACAGATCTACGTCTGGGGAAGCACTTTTTATCTCCGGTGATCATTTCCAAAGGCAGTGGTGTGTAAATAGGCATCTAGGGACATGTCTTAGCGTGCAGGGGACTCGGCATCCAATGTAGGGGGCGGTACGTAGGAGCCGTTCCGAAAGAGGACGTCGAGACTTCCACCATGGACGCGCGTGGTCGCATTGATGTGCATAGCTCCCGTTCAGTCTTCGTGTTCAACCTTGGACTACGCCGGTGGCGTTGTCTTCATGTCTACTAGGAAAAAAAGTTGCAAGTTGGCTGGCGGTTGGTCTAATGAATGGGTTTGTAGGTGGGTGGGGTTGCTGTAGGAAGCCGTCAAGAAGAGTAGAGGATATTTTCAGCACACCAATAACCTATTTTTCACAATGAACGAACAACGTTTGGTTGCCGATAATTCCATCTCTTAGGAATACACTGCCACGCATCGAGAAGTAAAAACACCAACAGAGGTAGATCTGGTCCGGGTAAAGAAGCGGAACCCTAGCCCCTCTCGTGATGTGTAGAACACACCCTTTGGCTATCCTTACTGTACTACATCAAGCGTTCCGTATCCTCCGTATATGTATTGGTTCATGTATAGCCTGAATAGGTTATCCTGGTAGGTGCGCTCGTGTTTGTTATAAGCTCTAGGCACGGCACGAGACCACTGCATCTGCAACAACACCATGATTCGGAGACGAGGGCGGCAGAGCCAGGCACTGGTACGAATGAATTAGAGAGACGGGCATTGCTTTCCCCAGTCCAGTGACGTCAGCACGCTTGTTCTTCATGGGTTCCGGCGTAGGTACGAGACTTAACTTTTAGTCATGACTATTCTCCTCATATGCCACTGGCATACTTAACCTCTCCCACAAGTCGAGCAACGGGCTACAAAATAGAAAAGAATGATGAGGAATAAGATGCATTCAAACGGAAACCGGAAAAAAGATACGCTACCTACTCCTAAAGCCACGATCCATTACATGTACTTTCCTCAGGACCCACCCCTCCACTTTCTTCATTACTTTCATTAAAATCGTGCAATAAGTATCCCAGATAGTGTTTCTGCCCGGCTTTTAGAGCGCAAACATTCCAACCCCACTCACGATGGCGATCACAGCGTACACGGCCAAGACCAACCCACCGTGTTCAAAGAATGCTGGCGTGGACGCACTGTGGGCAGCCGCCTTGGACGAGCTACTCGCAACCGCGGTCCCCTTCCCAGTAGGGCTCGCAACGGTGCCCGTCCCATCTGTGCCTAGCGCCTGCAGCAACGACGAGCACCCCGAAGCAGTAGAAGCAGCCTGGGTCGTTGCCAAGCCCGAGAAGTCGCATGCACTTTTGGACTTGCTGTTCCCCAAGTAATACTGGTTCGCAACCCACGCCAGCTGGTCCTTTGGATTGCAGCCCGACAGACCGCCGTACGTGCCGGTGGTAGCGTTGTGAGCAATAGCGTTGCAAAAGTTTGAGTTGGCGCCGCAGATATAGTTGAAGACGGAGCCGTAGGACGACTCGTCTGTCGACTTGACGTTGCACTGTAGATTGGCGACGGCGCAGGCGCAGAGCTGGGGGTTCACAGAGGGCGGCAGGGGCGTGGCGGCCGCTTCCCATGTCGATGCCACAGACGGACACGCGGGCGGCGTGTTGCTGGGCTTGTAGCTGGCTCGCTGCGTGGTGCTCGGGCTGACGCTCTGCAGCTGGTTCCTCAGGGACGTGAAGTCGGGGTACGCTGACACGCTGTTGCCGTCAATGGACACCAAACCGTACTCGTTCGCGCCCATGAACCACTCATAGACGATGCCGCCCGAAAAGACGCTCGTCATGTTGCCATACAGCACCTCGACCTCGGTAAAGGGGCGGCTGGTCGGCCCGTTGGGCAAGCCCACAATGCATCCGTACTCGGCGAAGAAGACGGGGACGGGGAAATCGGAGAAGAACTGGACGCGCTCGCCATAGGACGAGGTCTGGTAGTTGCTGTCGCCGCACCAGGAATAGACGTTGTAGCCCCAGAAGTCAATGGCGGTCTGGTTGCCCTGGTTGCCCGGCTCGCAGGCAAAATAATGGGCCAGGTCGTTGCGGGTGGGCACGTCGGCGGTGGCGTAGCCGACGCCGAGCGTGGAGCGGTATTTCTGGGACGAGATGTAGCCCTTGGAGTCGCGGACGGCGGCTTTGACGAAGGCGGCGGCGGCGGTCTGGTTCTGGGCGCTGACGTTCTCGTTGCCGGCGAAGAAGCCAATGACATTCTTGTACTTGTTCAGGGCATCGATGACGCCCGTGTATCGCTGATAGAGAGACACGTCCCAGCTCGGGTCGTCGCTCTGGATGGACGTGGACGGCTCGCCGAGATCCGCGATGACGTAGATGTCGTTGGCCGCGAGCTGCTCCATGCAGTCGTCGTGGTTCTTGCTCGGGTCGATGGCATAGACGCGCAGGACGTTGGTGAAGATCTGCTTGAGGTAGGGGATGTCGCGCGCGCAGCTGGTGCCGTCGGCGAGGGGGTCAGTGTACGTGGTGTTTTGGGCGGTGCCGTTGGGGCTGTAGTTTTGCTGGTATGCCACGCCCCGGAGAAAGCTGCGAGCGGTCAGAGCGGGCCATGAGAGCGCTTCGGGGGGCAATTGGGAGGCGAGACGTGCAATTGGGAGCCATTGTTGGAGTAGAAGAAGTGCTGGCCATAGACTTCAATCTCAGGAATCGTGTTCCAGCTCTGTGCTGACGCGCCGGAAAAGGCAGCCACGGCGCAGCACAGGTATCGCCAGCTGGGAGGTGCTCTCATGATGGCGACGGCGGCAGAGATAACGAATGACGGTAGCGAATGAAGAAAAAGGCAATGCTCCCCGATGCTTCGTGGACGAGCGATGGGCTTGTTGTGGGCGAGGAAGGGTGAGGTGAGTGAGTGAGTGAGTGGTACCCTCCGGACGTGCCGGGTGTCTCGCTACCGACGGCAACAGAAGAATATTGGACGCGTGTCTATGGGAAAGCCGCCCTGCCGTGCGGCTGCGAGCTGGCATCGTGGGGTGATGACGTTGGCTGGCATGCGGGGCAGGCTGTTGGTTGCCAGAGCATCGGTGGGCGGCGCGATAGGGTGGCGTTCGCGCTCGGCCGCAGCTAGGCCGCATTCAGACGAGTAGGGTTGGGATTCTCGCCGCCTCGGAAATCAACCGACACTGAACATTGCAGTATGCCGACAACTCTTTCTCCTGTCGATCTCTGCAGCACCATGGCCAAACTCAGGATGCACTTTCTTACTATTG
Source organism: Beverwykella pulmonaria (assembly GCA_001599595.1). Classification (NCBI taxonomy): domain Eukaryota; kingdom Fungi; phylum Ascomycota; class Dothideomycetes; order Pleosporales; family Melanommataceae; genus Beverwykella; species Beverwykella pulmonaria. The sequence continues at coordinate 944,122 of BCHH01000007.1, read as the reverse complement.
TGGCCCAGTTTCTAAACGAACTCGTCCCTCGAAAAGCTGCAGTGACCAGCCATACTTCTCTTTTCTGGTAAATGGATTTCGAGCGCTTGCAGCGATACCGTGTTGTAATCGTGAATAGTTATGGTGGCAGCATGGGATCGCACTAAAAACCCTTATGTACAAGGTCATGCCCTCCCTGCTAACGTGATCAAGGCGTTCGTCTGCCTCTAACAAACCTTAAGCATGGCAACCCTTTAAGGTAATTCTCTTACTAGCTTTCCTGGCCTGTGGATTCTCGAACTGTATATTCACAGTCAGCCGGAACCTCTTTATAAAATAGAAATATTAAGAAAATATTAATTAACAAGATAAGTTCTTAGGATTCTTGAAGCTTAATACTGCGCATCCATACTTTTCTAGATCTAACACCGATACCAATCGTCTTCCCCGACACAGCTGAGCGTGACAGCCAATACTCTAAGGGTATCCATATAAGGGTCTCTAAATTATACGTTATCCATACTTCATACATATAGTGAAGCACTATTTTAGGTAATATACACCTGTTTTATACGCCTTCTCTTGCATAAGGCTGTCCAAGATAACGCGATCCAGGTAACATTCTCCAACAATATAAAACACGTTGTCAGATTTATCCTGGCTAACAATGAATGGAAGGTCGGCTCCAGGAAACAGAATGATTTTATCGCCTACTTTGGCACCTGCGGGTGCGAGACCGGAACGCCACTGCTCAGTCAAAAGATATCGTCTTCCCAAACAGATCTCGCCACAGTGCTTGGGGAATGGATCTCTATAATCTTGAGGAACTGAGAAAGCATTCCAGTTGAATGCTTTAGGTGGCGTAAATCCATGTTTCCATCCAAGAGACATCCAGGAATCCCAAATTTGCAAGCTTTTTCCGCCTGACGATTCGTTGAGGACCTCCCCTACGGCTTTGATTGTGTCTATGCACTTTCCGGCAAGTTTCAATACGTCTAAATTTGGTTGCTTTATGAGGATAGCTCTTTGGCTGGGGAGTAGGTAATCTGGTCTACACAGCTCTGCCAGTGGCCGTAACTTCAAAGACGTGTTCCAATCAGGCACCCAAGAGGGAAGATTGGATGATTTCTCTCTTGATCCATTCACATTTCGAAGAAGCCTTAAGGCGTTAGGACCCGATATAACAAGGCGAGCGAATGCCAGGTATAAATCCTTCACGCTTAGATCATAGTTGGCATCTATACGTGAAGCAAGCCTATCCGTCTCCAATGCCGAGGCCAGTCCGAGAATCGCGTAGATCTTGTCACGCGGATCCGTTGCCGAATAAGACCTAAACAGCTCCGCTAATTCTAACAGATCTTTTGGTAGGCGGGCAAAGGTGCCCGATTCAAGGGCGAGCTTGAGCCGTTGGTATATCATGGATGGGTGGTTGTTCGAGCCTTTAGGTGAAGTGTTAGGTATACAATCTCTAGATGATCCTTGCTATACTCACAGTGTCGCAGGTCAGAATCTGAAGGGCTGTCCTTTCGAATTTGATTCCTCAGACACTCTATGCCAAGGACAGCATCACACCGCATCCTCTGCAACGCTGTGAGGTCAGGAGCTACTCTACCCGCCATTGCAGCATCCACCAACTGCTCCCACTTGATCGATTCTTTCCCGCTCAAGACAATTACCGTAGCTGCAAACACGACCTCTTGGATCACCCATACTCTCTGGAACCAAGGTTGATCGAAGATTGTGGCCACCGAAATGCCCCAGCGCACAAAGTATGTAAGTTCCAATTTTGGGTCGATATGAGATGGATTTGGACGCCCATATTTGATTCCCGTCAGGCTGTCCTCTACCTCTTGATCCGTCCCAAGCCATATGATCACCCTCGCTGCATGCGAATATATGTCCCTCATAAGTCGAACTTGGTGACCGCGCTCCTCTACATCGTTCTGATTTATGCATATTGAATCCACCCAAAGCGTTCGGTGAAAACCTGGATACTCTGGCATTGTCTCTCGGAGCCTTGAAAGCGCGGAGATGAGGTTTGATGGAACTAAAATTTCGCGGTCGTTGCAGTAGACTGGATCTGTGCGATCCCCGCCCCATACGTACGATACGGCCTCGTATGAGAAGAAAGAATCGGGGATAAGGCATCGTGCAAAGGATGTATGAACGATGTGAAAACGAATGGGGTCATTTTGAATATGCGGCCTTCCTGGGAGAAGCTGCAAAAGCCGGATCTCGCCAGGCTCAAGCGGTTGGTGTTGGTAGGAGGATACTGAGGGCATTTTGAGGATATGGTGGGCTCAATGCCTGCTCGATAAAGGCTAGCATATATACTTTTGGCTTCCTCAAACGAGCAAGCTGCGGACGGGCTGATGGGGGCACGCGGCTGACAAAAAAAAGCGCCCACCAAAACGAAGGCTAACACCAAAATCGAACCTTTTTTACTTACTTGTTACAACATGACAACAAGGTATTATAATTCAAAAGCAAGGCATATTATCCTCCTCTATAGTAGTGTTAGAGTTTTATCAATTAATTTCTGCTTACCGGTATAGAAGGCATGTATGTTCCTTCGCAAGTTTTAGGTGTGCGTGTTTTTTTGTCAGTGACGTGGGCGCAGCAGTGCTACGTGGTCAACTGCCAACATCACCTCTCACACCAGGCAACAGCGTCGGCAGTCGAATGATTAGTCTTGAACTACTCTTCAATCTGCATCTCAGAACACTCACAATGTTTTCTTACGGAGCGGAATGCCTCGCGCGAAGTACGATTAGCTTAAACGCGCCCTACGACTCAAGCAAACATTTCTTTACCGGTGCAATCAGCCTCGCAGCAACTGCCTCCAAACTTGATGCACAACAACCCACGAAATCGCGCCCGCAGAAAGCTGTTTTGCAAGCGACCAAACAAAATATGCTAATTATTGTAAAGTCTTAAGAAATAGACGAACACCTTAGCGACGCTAGCAGGAGGGACCGGCCGACCCGCACCGGCTAGACCCTTGTATAACTGGACTGTGGTTGCCGGGATAAGTTTTGTATATTGCCACTGATGCCAACCCTGGTAGTTTTATATATAAATTTTTACAATACAGCTACAGATACGGTTGTTTACGTCCAGGTAGGCAGGTGATAAGTCACTTTTCCATAAAAGTATTTAAAAGGCCTATCAAGCTTCTAAAAGCACTTGATCAGCTGCTGAGGAATGCCAGTGGCGCTGTGGCAAATACACAAAACTTATCTCAGTAACCACAGTATATGCTGTCGATCATCTCCATCGCCCGTGTTTCGGCAATACTTGGCTTCAAGCGAGAGCCTCCCAAAAGATTCTCGCTCCAACATCTCGCTGGTTCAGCGTGACATTCACAATCGGATGGTCACCGTCGATATAATTCCACAGCGATGTATCCCGATCGGCCGTAGGGAGGCCATCCGACCACCACTTCTGGAAGTTTGTGTCGGCGGCGGTGAAGCGCAGCTCGTTGGCCTCGGAAGGGAGACTTGAAATGACCATCTTCACATCATCCAACATCAGCTTCCCCCCTTCTCGACGATTTCAAACAGGAAAAGTTAGAAAGCATAAACGTACCGCCCACCAACTCCCTTCCTTCAGCACCCTCGGCGCCCCCTCCAGAACCGCCCTCCCATCTGCCCCCCTCCCATCATCCGTCCCATTCAGCGGGCCCTCGCCTACGCCCGCCCACTTCCCGCAAACGACTTCGTCCTGCTCGCCCAGACCACACAGACCATTGCGAGACTTGAGCACATACTGGTAGTGGCCCGGTTTCTTATAGAACTTTCCACGTGCGCTGTAGAAAAGACCGCATTGGGAGGTGTTGAGGGTCCAGTGGAACGAGTCGGTGATGCAACCAGCCGTCTTGATTTGCTCGGGGTAGGAGATATAAGATGCATTTTGGGCTATGAGGTGGCCGTGGCCGATGTAGTCGTTGGGTAGAGCGGTTGTGAGGCAAGGGAGAGCGAGGGATGAAAGTAGTGATAACCGGAAGAGCTTCATTTCCAACCACTGTCAAAACCACTACGGTTAAGCGGCCTCGGAGCGAAGAGATTCTGGACAATGATAAGATTAGGAAGAATTTGCTGTGCGACGAAGGCGAAAAGAGAGAGGAAGCTACCTGAGAGATATGTTTTCTTTAACTCAAGCTAAATAACTGCAGGCTGCATATGATCCGGGGCACAGTTCGCTCACGAGCAGATCCTTCGAATAAACAGCACTAGTGCTCGGTCTATGGAGTACAGTGGGTCAATTTACCTATATTGCGTGAAGTACCTATTCACCCGAAGACCCGGTTTGAGGTACACGTGACGAGGGACTTCGACTAGAAAACTCAAATAACGCAAGAACTGATGATTTCCTAGAGAAAAGGAACATGTGAGTAGTGGTTTCACTCCATCTCTTGAACCTCGACGTGTGCTTCCAATTCCTCTCTCTATTTCTTTAGTCTTTTCAGACACATCCAAGTATCCACATCTCCCACCCCCCACTCAAATATACTCGATATACTCTTCTTCTTCTAGTCATACCAGATGGCATTAGCACAACATCCCTGATCCGCAATACTCACACTCGCCACCTTCTCCGCCTTACTCCCATTTGTCGCCAACCTCCAAATCTCCACCGTTCCAACCGCACTATCCGTCAAGGCAGCCCACTCATCGCTAAAATCCGCTGGCGCAACTGCATTCGCCGAACCACCACTCGTCGTCGTCGGCGTGAGGAAAAGCTGCTGCTCAATCTCCCCGGAAGAAGAGAGGGTGAAGGCGGAAATATAGCCTGTCAGGTTTGTCTGGTGCCCACGCGAGGTCGCCCAGAGATAGGATTCCGAGAAGGAGAGCGCGACTTCGTCGGACCAGTAGAGGGTTGCATTGTAGCCTTGAGCATTCGTTAGTCTGCCATAACTTTTCAAGGGAAACTCTGAGTGCATCGATTGAGAACACACCTTTAGGAATCAGCGGATACGTCACGTTAGTAAATGTTGGAATGCCAGTCGTCTTATCAAGTGAATATACAGCGAGTTCACTCGTTCCCTCGAATATCACATAGAGATACTCGCCACTAGAATGAACAGCAGCATGCCTGGGATCCGCGCGCGTCTCTGGCGCTACCGCTCTATCCACGTACGTCAACGCACCCGTCTGGGAATCAACGCCGTGCGTCCAGACAGAGTTCGCACCGTCGTCCGCCGAGTACATGAACTTCCCATCCGGGCTGAATGCAAGGCCGTGCACGCCCGACGTGGTCAAATACGTGTAGTTCTGTACCACACTGGAGAGCGTGCCGTTTTCGGCGACTGAAAGAACAGTCCCGCACTGCGCGTCTCCGCCGAAGGGCACGGCGTACACGGCGTAAGGCGCGACCTGGGCGGGGGTGACGAAAATTTCGTGGACGCTGGTACCTGGTTCGAATTGTTGGCTTAGGACGTTGTTTTAGGGGGCCTGGAGGGGCTTACAGTTTCCACCTGTGGGTATCGAAGTGTCGAAGCGCAGGCTCGTGTCGTTCATTACAGAGTAACTGGCTACCGCTGAGCCAGCAACTCCGTAGACGTTCTTTTTGGCATGCTGTAGCAGTGTTAGCATGGAGCAAGGGAGAAAATAAGAGTATGTCGCTTCGCGATCCTTGCAACAAGGTATAGAGATGTCGTAAAAGACTCACATCAAAGGAAATCCACGAATGGCCCGCGGAAGCCGTGCTATTCTTCACGACCTCCAACGTCAAAGCCTCATCATCAAATGCGACTGTATAAAGCGAAGCAGCCCCAAAGGTTCCCACGAACAAGTGATGTACCGCCGCGTTTGCTTGAAGCGCGAACACGAGAGAAACGAGGGTAGAGGCAGGAAACATGATTAGAAAAGCAAATGAATGATTGGCTTTTGGATTCAAAGAAACGAAACGAAGGATGCAGGCTTTTTGAACGGATAGCTACACATGGTTCGTTTCGATGACGAGGCTTAAGGTGGGTCCGTTATTGGAGATGGGTAAACGCGTCCCCTAGCGGGATTCGTAAGTGCAGGCATATGAAAAGGAGAATTGCGTGCGAAACTCTCAACGAATCCTGGGAATCGCTAAATGCGAAACAGATGCACAGATCGTCAACGCGCGGAGATTTTACTCGCTAGTTGGTAGATCCATAAAACGGCTGCGGTCGGGAGCTAAGGTACGCTTTTTTTTGGTGGTCCGAAATCTGCACTAATGCAAGCATGTTTTAAATGGGAAGGGTTGGTATTGAATGACTAGCATAAGGACAGGACAATGTAGAGAAGAGGGAGGGCTAATTATATAGCGGAGAAGAATTGCACTGCGTGGCGTATGGAATAGACAATGCAGTGTAGGTATTCTACACATTATTCATAAATGTATTGTACATCTTAGCTGGCCAAAAGATCGGGTTCGTAGTCATCGTAGACCAACCGTGTGTAGCCGCCGTATATGTCGAGGTCGAGCTGAATGTGTATCAGAAGCTGGGGGAAACGGGTCCCCTGCTGATGCCTTGGGACGTATCCACTGCGTTGAATGAGCGGGGCTATCAGGGAGCGGATCGCTACGAGGGCGTAGAGACGCTGCTGTTGAGGGGCCACCCGGGAGTATATCGCTATGAGGCTTTGAAGGCGGCGGAGCAAGTGGTGTTCCTACCGTCTTATTTGGAGACAGTTGCTTGCCATGAACTTCTTCTTCTCCTTCCTCTTCTGCATCCTCCTTCTCTAATTCCTCCAGGATCTGATCCGCCATCTTGCCTTCCCGTTCATGTGTCCTCACTACTCCACCCCACAATGTCTCAAGATCGATCTCTGCTCTTTTCTCTTCAACGAACATCTGGACCACAACATTCACGCCCGGCTGCACCTCGCGGAACCCCACGAAATTCTCTACATCATCCCCTGGCATGTGCTTGTCATCTGGATGCGCCTCAATCTTGCCGACTGTGCAGCAAATCCACCCCGTCCGTATCCCGTCATCCAAGTTCCCCTCCGGTTCTTGGCCTCCGACATTTGCTAACATCTTCATCCGCTTTGCCTTCCGCCGCAGCTTGATCTTCAGCTCGTTGCGGCCCAGGAGCCCCGCGGCATTCGCGCGCAAAGAGTGCTCGCGCCGCAGCCAGCGACAGAAGCGATCAGCGGAGACGTGTAGATGTTTCTCGCTGCGTGCCGTACCGATGATCATTATGAGCTTAGGTCCCAAGGCGGGCGGGGGATCGAGATGCCGCAGATCGAGCAGCAGCAGGTCGTCGAGGCCAGCAGTCATGGAGATGTAGTGTAATAACGTTTCGAGAAGGGGAGGTGGGTTGGGAGGTAGATCGGGGATTTGCACTGTTTGTGGGGCCACAGCATCTGCACGTTCACGCAGGTACCAGGGGAGGTTGTTTGTGGGTGACTCGGCATTGTTGGGCGGTTCAACCCTGGACTCGGCGATGGGATGGTTTACGGTGATAGGATATTGGACCTGTGGTTCGCTGGAATTGGCCACCTCTCGATCTGCTTCCTTTTCGAGCCCGAGCAGGCCTGCTTCTCGTTCAGCTTCCTTCTCCAGCTGGAGCAGGCCTGCCTCTCGATCTGCTTCCCTTTCTAGTTCAAGGAGGCCCGCTTCTCGTTCTGCTTCCTTTTCCCATTCGAGAAGACCAGCCTCTCGCTCTGCCTCTTTCTCTAGCTGGAGAAGGCCGGCGTCTCGCTCTGCTGCTTTTTCGAGTTCAAGGAAACCCGCCTCTCGCACCAATTTCTCCTCCAGTTGGGCAAATCCATCGTTCTTTTGCTTCCTTGCAATGCCTGATGTAAATGGCCGCCGAGAGGGACGAGATGGGACGGATGTTGAAGAGGCGCGAGATCGAACAGCGGGATCGATCAATGTCGTCGACACAAATGGGCGCAGAATCGCTTGCCTGCAGCCATGGCAGCTCAGACTTGATGATACCGCCCTGGTTAGAGACATGTGAGGCGTAGGGGACGTGGAGGGAGACCGCGATGGCCCTCGCGAGCTTTTTCCATGTCGGCGCTTGAAATATCCGATATCACGTGCCGATAAGATAAGACGACAGAGGAGGGCACGGAAATTTATTATGGTGGGGGAATTTCAAAGCATCACCATTGCAAAGCACGACTAACAGTCACCAACACCAGCGCTTCGGCCAACGAGACAGGCCGCTTCTATAAAATCCTACCTCCCCCTTACACCCTCCCGACTTCCTACACACGGCCAGCCTCGAAACCGTCCGCTATGGAGGTCGACACGCCAGTCCACTTCACCCCCGCGCCCAAGAGCGCCGCCACCATCTTGTGCGCAGACTGTGGCGCCCCCGTCGACGGCACAATCTCAGGCGCCTTTTGCTACGACTGCATCAAACTCAAGACCGATGTCACCGGCGGCGTCCAGCGCGATGCCACCCTCCACATGTGCCGTGACTGCGACCGCTGGCTCTCGCCGCCCTCGACGTGGGTCGTCGCCTCGTGGGAGTCGCGCGAGCTGCTCGCCTTGTGTCTCAAGAAGCTCAAAGGCATCAACAAGCTGCGAATCATCGATGCGAGCTTCATCTGGACCGAGCCGCATTCCAGGCGGATAAAAGTCAAGATCACGGTGCAGCAGGAGATTTCCGAGGGCGCCATCATGCAGCAATCCTTCGAGGTCGAGTACGTCCAGAACTACCACCAGTGCCCGGACTGCGCAAAGTCATACACACACAACACCTGGCGTGCTGTCGTTCAGATACGCCAAAAGGTGCCCCACAAGCGAACCTTCCTCTACCTCGAGCAGCTCATCCTCAAGCACGGCGCACACAAGGACACGATCAACATCAAGGAGGTGCACGACGGCATAGACTTCTATTTCGCCCAACGGAATCACGCCGAAGGTTTTGTCGATTTTCTCAAGAATGTCGTCCCGGTGCATGTGAAGAAGAGTCAGGAGCTGATTAGTATGGATATCCACACCTCTACCAGGTCGTACAAGTTCTCCTACTCTGCCGAATTGGTGCCTATCGTACGTTTCTCCTGTCCATAATTCTTTACCATGACTAACATGAGAATCCAGTGCAAAGACGATCTGGTCGTCCTCCCCATACCTCTCGCCAGAAAGGTGGGCAACATTAGCGCCCTCACACTCTGCCACCGTGTCGGAACCTCAATATCCCTTCTCGATCCCACCACACTCCAAACTTCAGACATCTCGACAGACATCTACTGGCGGTCGCCTTTCCGGTCCCTTGCCGACATACAAGACCTTGCAGAGTTCATTGTGATGGACATCGAGCCTTTAGGCGTACAAAGAGGCCGGTATTTCTTGGCTGAAGCAACTGTTGCACGTGCATCCGATCTCGGAAACAATGAACAGACATACTACACGAAGACTCATTTGGGCGGCATCCTGCACGTGGGGGATTCCGTAATGGGCTATCATCTTTCGGGAACCAACTTCAACAATCCTCTATTCGATGTGCTCGAGGAATCCAAATTCGGTTCCACCATTCCAGACGTAGTCCTCGTCAAGAAGCACTATGCACGCAAGAAGAAGAACAACAATAGGAAGTGGCGTCTTAAGCGCATTGCAAAGGAAGAGGGAGAAATGTTACCGAGGAAACAAGACCAAGAGCGCATGGAGCGAGACTTCGAGCTCTTCCTCCGGGACGTGGAAGAAGACTCCGAACTCCGAGCTGGTTTGGCCCTGTACAAAGCGCAACAGAAACAGCAAGAAGCAGATGCTATGGAGGTGGAGAGCACCATTAGTGACGATGATGACCAGGGCTTGGAGATTCCAATGGAGCAGCTTCTTGATGACTTTGAGGATATGACAATGCACGAATAAAGAGGAACTTTGGGAGAAGAGGGCTTTTTAAAGGGTTGCATGGGATAGAAAAAAGCATGGAAACCTGGTTTTAGGCAGGTAGTGGCTTTAGTTCCTGATAGATCATTGCATTTGAGGCATCTCTGTTGGAGTACGGGATTAACGTAGGCAGGTTTTTCTTTACCATTTCAACCATTTCTCCTTCAACATGGCAGTCACTGTTTCCGGAAATCCGCCCCATCCCACCATCGTCCCTATATCGAAACTTCAATATGATTACACGCATTTCTGCAGGTCATGTTTCGTTTTGTTCGACCATAGCTTTGTGATGTGGCTTGCATTCAAGATTGTAGGATGAGTGGCTGACGTTGGATCAAAGCGAGGATGAGCAGCGCCGCCCCAACCAAAGTCACGGTTCGTTAAACGTTCACTGAAACGCTTGGACCATACCGTATTGCTGACATGGCCGCATGGAATGGGGCGTGGAACATTGTTTGTTCTAGCGAGATCCTTTAACGGTCCCTTGTAGTAGAGATGAAAGTGAGTTACGTCTCTTCAGGTCATGTTCGAAGATGCAGCCTAAGGTACCGTTCCTCTCTCCACGATTGGGATGAATATCACGAAGCGAACGTAGAGCTACTTTGTGCAAGTACATTTCATATAGGAGACAAAAACACTATGAATTGCCTGATGGGATGCTTTGACATGTCTCGCACGATCTTACACGAGGTTGAAGCTTGCATTAACATCACGTCTTACACCCTTCTAGAAAGCCAATCCACGCACACACCCTGCATATCCCGCATACTTCCGCACGCAGAGACCATTGTCGCGCTGCACAATAACCCCTCGTTCTGTTCTTACCAGCCGCCAGGTTCACCTATCACGATATGCAGCTCGCCCAGCCCCCTGGGTGCCGCACATGCAGGTACCAACCAGTGAACAGATACAGGGCAAATTTTACGTTATTCAGGGTCGTTTTGTGGCAAAGCATTCTCAAGCAGAGAAATTTTACTCACGCGTGCCATGGTATAACATATAAAGCCTGTAGGTACGGAGTACTTGTGTTATTATCTCCACTCCTCGTGTGACTCGCTCCACATCCCCTCTTTCACCTTCTCTATTTTCTTTCATTACTGCTGTCATTCCATCAACATGGTTGGCATCCACTCATTAAGCGCATTTGCTGCTACTTCTCTCCTCTTTCCTTTATCATCATTCGCATCGCCCCTCCAAGCACACACCTCTACCCTCCAATCTCGCCAGGCAAGTGACTACTTTGTCGTCGCACCCGTGCTGGATGGGGGCGTCCAGCCCCGGCTCAACATCCGGGATCTGGAAAGAAAGCCCGAGAACCAGGAGATGTGGACGCTGTTCCTTCTTGCATTGCAAAGACTCAAGGCGATGGACCAAAAAGAGAAACTCTCATTTTACCAAGTCGCTGGTAAGTTCCCCTTGACATCTCCTTCCAATACGGTTACGGATCCAATGGTTGATTTGACACAGGCATCCACGGTCAACCCTGGGTTCCCTGGGACAACGTGCCCTCCTGGTCCCCCGAGCCCGTCTGGGGCTACTGCCCGCACAACGGACACCTCTTCGCGACATGGCACCGTCCATACATGATGATCTACGAGCAGCTCCTGCACACGCACGCGCTGGCCATCGTCGACGAAATCAGCGACTCGACCATAAAAACGCGCTACAGGACAGCAGCGTCGAAACTACGCCTGCCGTACTGGGACTGGGCCGAGAAACCACCAACAGGCGAACATGTCCTGCCCTCCAGCGTGTCTAGTGAAACTATCAGCTTAACATATCCGAACGGAACTCAAGCAAACATTGAGAACCCACTCTTCCAGTACAGATTCAACCCCCTCAACGCCTCTGACTTCCCCTGGGACGGCACGCAGCCGTACAACCAATGGAACCACACCTTCCGGCTACCCCAACCCGCCGAGTCCGTCGATCCGGTAGAAAACATCGCAGGTCTAAATGACGTTCTCGACGGCAATCTAGGAAACGCGCGGGACCAGCTCTTCAAGATCCTAAAATCGTACCAATCCTTTAACCAATTCTCCAACAGCATGAGCGGCTACGACATCAAGATCGGCAACTTGGAAAATGTGCACAACACAATCCACACAGCGTTCCGCTGGGGACACATGTACTTCAGCACGGTAGCAGCCTTCGATCCAGTCTTCTGGCTGCACCACGCAAATGTCGACCGGCACATTGCGCTCTTCCAAGCGCTGTACCCAGAGACCTACGTCGAACCACGACGCAGTACATACCAGACGACGTTCACGCTCGATTCTTCATCTGAAGAGCCCACGGGCGGCGATACAGGCCTCACACCCTTCCATCGTAACGCTGCCGGGGAGTTCTGGACGTCGAATTTAGTGAGAGATACGAGGACTTTGGGCTATACGTATCCAGACCTCGTCGGTAACCCCTCGAATGAAACGCTGAAAGCTGCTATCAAGGCGCTGTATGACGACACGGCGCCCGCTGCGCTTGTGGCGCGGCAAGCGGAACCTAGTAACAGTACAAACCAGACGGCGAGGGATTACAGCGTGTTGGTTGGTATGCCTGTAGGCTACACCGTCGCCGTCTTCTTGGGGGAATCCAGTAGTAAACCAGTGGCGTGGCCGATGGAGAAGAATTACGTGGGCGAATTCTCGACGACGTTTAATGTGGGTATGGGCGTTGGGAATAATACTTTGAATGGACTTGTTGGCTTGAGCGCCACACTCGCCCAAGCACATAAAGATGGGCAGCTAGAAAGTGTCGAGGAAGGGAAGGTCGTGGAATTCTTGAAGAAGGAGCTGAAGTGGAAAGTTGCGAATTTTGTAAGTCGAGCCAACATTCCCTGGACCGTATTGTGTCTTGATGAACGGCGACTCACTGACTATGCGAACAGGACGGTGTTGAAATCCCGACGACAGATGTACCCAAGTTCAACATTGCAGTCTTCAGTCAACTACAAACAGTACCGACTTCTGAAGGCGAATTCCCGGCGATCATCAGTTCGAAGGAGTATCCTGAGATTACGAAAGGGAATCCCATAGGTGGGCTGTAGGTTTGCTATGTGTGTGTGTGTGCGTGTGTGTAAACGGCGTCTGAACGGGCTGGTTAAGGGTGCATAGGTTTTGAATACGTCTTGTTATTTTCAACATCACTTCCTTCTTCATGATCTCCATCGTAATGTGTTTGAGCAGTGTTACTAGCGTACATAGGCCACATTATAACGCACGACAATCTAAATCCGATCACTTCGTAGGAGGTTGGGAAAATCAAAGTCATCTTGGTGTACCGGTACTGCAACCGAAATTTAATTGATTTCATCCGCTTATATCGAATTTTTTTCGGTATGTACATTCACAAAAGATCATTTCTGTTACAGAATAAATAATCTGCATCACGTCCACAACTACGCGTTGCAAGTCATGCACTGCAAAAAGTTAGGAAAGGCGATCATCTACCCCAACATCCATTTACATTTCACAGTTCACTTCCACTATCTATCTATGAGGACAAATGCATCCTGCCTTTCCACAGCACAAGATACCATAATTCAGACCAGGAACATCATACAGTCCTAATCGTAACTTCTTTGCTTCTGATTGACCTATATAAGAATAGTGTGTAGGTACTGTCAGAGGTAGAAGCGAAGAGTGTAATAGACTGCGAACCAAAATAAGCCGCCGTACTAGTCCCATATACATGCTAATGAGTCCATGCCAGACTTCCAAAAGAGAAAGGTATTGTTTGCCGATTCGATCCGATCCGATTGACCCCCAAATGTGTATGCATGCAGGTGGAAAGTGAGAGAGCGAGTACCAAGAAGCAAAACAAGATTCCCTTGACGCATCCCTAATATGCAGGATCCCGTTGACTCCACGCTAGACGCCGAACAGTGACCGAGTTCCGTTGCGCATGTGTAGAACGACAAGGTTAACGTAAGGCCCAAAATTACAAATTTAGCTCGGTGAAAATGCTGCCATGCCATCATGCATAGTCCCTCTCGACCGCAATCCCTAGTACATGTTCGGCGGTCCTGGTCGGCCAGGCTGTCTCTGATTCGGGTTAAACTGTTGATCAAACATCATCCGGGGATCATCGTTGCGAAGTCCCATTGGCGGTCCATATCCCTGAGGCGGGAAGTAGCCTGGCGGTGGTCCTTGAGGGGGGATGTTTCCCTGACCTGGACCAGGATACATACCGCCGCGCATACCGCTCGGGGGAGCGAAACCTGGGGGATGTCCTAGCGGCGTGTTACCCGCTGAGAAGCTTGGTCCAGGCCCCATCTGCTGCTGTTGAGCACCATGACCTCCCAAACCAGGTGGTTGGCGCATAGGCGGACCACCAAAGCCAGGTGGGGGCGCGATATTCGGGCGCTCTTGTGGTGTAGGAGGCATTCCAGCTTGGCGTCCTCCAGGCAAGTACTGCATCTCAGGCACAGGTTGCGATGGAATGCCCATGTTCGTCATTTGCCGGGGGATTTCGCCAGCCGTATTGCGACGTTGTAAATTCATGATTGCCGGGTCCTCGTGAGCAAAGTTCATCTGAAGGCGAGCGTTCTTGTTGCGCAGAGCTTCTTGTTGATGCTGCATATTCATGTCGCGAATGCTGGCTTCGCGAAGTTGTTGTTCACGACGTTCAGCCTCACGACGCATCATCTCGTTCTCTTGATACATGCGCGGATCCTCCATAAAACCGGGTGGAAGTCCAGGGCGACCCTTTGGTTGGCCCTGGTGTCGCTGCGCAGGCTGATCGAAGAAGGGCATGTTCTGGTTGTCTGGGCCAGGACGGGGAAGGCTCTGATGGTGCATCTGCGGTGGTGTGGCACGAGATGGTTGCTGCATCAGGGTGAGCAGAAACTCACGCTCACGTTGCTTGGTCTGGGGGTCACGGCTTGACTCCTCTCGCCCGCGGCCATTCAGAAGAGCATGAAGATGAGCATCTTGGGCACTGGTGTTCCTCGGAGGTGGTTGTTGGATAGGAAATTCGTCTGCAGGGCGGTTCGACTCAGGTCGTGGAAGTCCAAACTGCTCAAGGAAAGAGTTGTCTGGTGATATGGCATTTAACCTCGCCTGCAATGGTCTGTTCTCTACACCAGGTTTCGGGGCGAGAATGTTTTCTAGCATATGCTGTTGCTCGAGCGTTCGAGGAACCTGTTGGCGAGGTTGCTGTCTACTCTCTTGCGGTTCCTCGGGAGGTGATTGCATAAAGTCGAGCGCAATGCCGCCTTGCCTCGAACCATTCGTAGGCGTAGTACCACTGGGCTGGGAGGGTTGATTCGCCGCCATATTGATTCCACCAAGCATCTGCAGAATGCGCTGGAAGCCTTCTTTGTCCGGATCAGCACCAATACCGGGCATAGGCGCAGGTTCAGGAGACGCCGGGCTCTGCTGTGGAAGCTGGTTTGGTATCGTTGATTCCTCTGGCTTCTCGAACATCTTCATGAATCTGGATTTCTTGTCTACTCTGGGCTTCGCAATAGCCTCTGGAATGTTCGTATCCTGGACCTTATCCCTACCCCAATTTCCGAAAAGAATGCCTTGGTTGGGATCCGTAGCCGAGGGTGTTACTTGCCTCACAGTTGCGGACATGGTTGTTGGGACTGCTGGCTCTGCGGGGGTTGGTGGTTCTGCCTTTGGCTCTTCCTTTTCCTCTGCCGGAGCGTCTTTAGCCTTCATAAGCTCTTTCCAGCGTTGAAAATCTTCTTGCGTTTTAGCTTTAGTCTCTTTCTTGTCCACGGGTGTGTCCATCCATTCTGGATCCTGCTCTACTTTGTTCCCCCCTCTATTCCAGTCGCGCTCTCCTCTATCCCGCTGCTCCCTGTCCCGCTCCCGGTCTCGCCATCCACCTGCGCCTGTCACTCCGCCGAATTTGGTGCCCTCGACTTCTTTAGCGGCCGTGTCTTCGCGTCGGCCCCAGCGACTGGTGGCGGGACGTCGTGTTGAACCATCACCGTTCTCTCCCTCGCCTTCCTTCTGTGGTTTCTCTCGGTCTCGATCACCATTCCGACCAAAGCCACGGTCAAAATCCTCCTGGCCTAAGCTCTTACGGCCCTTGACGTTGGTCCAACCCTCTCCCTCTTCTCGTGCCGGGCGTCGTCCGTTCGCCAGGCCGACTTTCTCACGGTTACGGTCTGCATCACGGTCCCGTACCCATCGCTCACCTCGCTCACGCGGAAACCGGTCGCCAAGCTGGTCGCTATCCATCGAGGTGATTCCAGGGCGCTTCTCTGGGAGCTCTGATGCAGCTTTCGCATTACGAGACGCTGATGTAAACGAAAGCTTCGGAGGGCCCAGAACAGTGTCTTCAGGTTCTAGAAAGGCACGTTAACAGAAAGAATGAGGCGGTCAAGTGAAGACTCACGCGTGCTGGAGCGCCGGCCAAAGTGACCCATTGGATTCATCACCGGGAGACGCTCCGCGCGATTCTCGCCAGTTGCAGCAGTATCACCATCCCGCAGATTCCCTGATCTCGGTCGACCCCTGGCTGCGGCAGTGGCAGCGGCAGCGTTGTTGTTCGGGTCGGTTGGTACATCCATCCATTGCAGGATCGAAGGTAGATTATCTGGCTTTTGGACAAGCGGAGAACCTCGCAGGTTCTGCAACTGCTCGACGGTGTATGATTGGCCTCCCATTCTCGCGGTTGTAAGAACGTAAAGTGAGGGTGTCGAAAGCGGGGGCGGCGGAGGGGTTTCAGAAAGGGAGGTTGATGGCAGGAACTAGAATGGGTGTGTGAAGTCGCAGCGTAGCTGACGAACGTCGAGGGAGGCTGCCTTGAAGGCAAGCCGATCGGAACGAGCCCACTTTGCGATTGATCGAAGAACGCTCTTCCCACGGCTGAGACGGTAATTATAAGAAAGGTGCGCGCAGTGTGCGAGAGGGGGTCGCGCAGAGATCAGGTATACGTTCACAGGTCGTGTTTGACTAAAGAGCGCACAACAAAACTTGTAGGTAATCGTGCGGGTCGAATTCGAGGAAAGACGTGGCTCAGTCAAGGGCTGGCGGGCGCTGAGCACCCCTGCGGGCGGCGATGGGGAGAGGTCGAGGAGCTGTGGGCGAAGCTCATGCGGCGACGGGCGTGAGGTTGGGAAGGTGGTAGTCGTGAATATTGGAATATTGAAGGCTGTGTTTGGGTGTAGCACTATGATTGATGGAATAAAGCGTGTTGTTTGTGGAGGTCGTCGTTGTTTTGTCGCCGCGGTCGTGAAGCTGGGGCCCGCGAAGAGGTCTCGCGGGTCGGACGTTTTGCCGATCGCCGCGGTCACGTGATTCAGGCATCATCATATACGGGTATTGCTCATTTTCGAGATGCACCAGCGCTCTCTCTGCGGTTCTTTCCCTTTCTCTCATTTATCGGTCTGGTGATATTCTACCGTTGCCTGGATTTGATTAATCCTTTTCATCTCTTCCTCAAATTCTACCTTAGTCTTACTGTCCACTTGGCAATGAGTCGCTGCAAATTCATGAGCCATATATATGCAGAAGGGTAGCCAAATATGGCGTCAATTGCTTCTCTGAAATATCTATGTAACGTGCACAAGTTTAGCCGCAATTCATGCGCCAACCTTGGCCAGCGATGCAATCATTCCCGCAGTCGTCCCGCAACTCCACTGATCTACCTTCTCCTGATCGCACGTCTCATAGATCCGCGAGGCCAGTTCCCTCAACATGCGATGACGATGATCATTGTTTTCCAACCTCATCTGTATCCAACTCATCAGCCCACACCTTGTGATGAGTGTCGTGCTTCCTCCAACAGTAACCGCCCTCAAAAGCAGCCTGACAATCTTCTCCTTCGCCGAGATTGCACACGATGCCGAGACGTAGTATGAAAGTAGTCGCTCAATCACGTTGTTAGTCCTGAATATCTCCATATCCTCCGTTGTCCGTAGGCAGTCGATAAGGTAGTCGAGAAACCAGTCTACTTCCTTGTGGTAAGCGCCGTCCTGTTCAGGCTCACTGTTGATGATCGTCTTTCCGAGGTATCGAGGAAGATTTTCAACAGTCCAGTCCGGCCGCTTCAAGAGGAATTGATTAATTTTCGCATACATGAAATGCATAGGATCAGCCAAAACAAGTGCGGCACGAGCTGCGAATACACCGCCAACATATGGCATGGGCTCAAACTGCACTATGAACTGCGCTGTTTCCAGTGCTTCGCCGAGGAGAAGCTTGAGCTGGAGGAACTCGGAATCTTCACTCGCCTGTGAAATAATTAGTCTCATGAATACAAGCAGCGGAAATGAAACATACGTCAATCTTCCCCATGAGCTGGCGGATGTTGATGACAGCCTGGAGTCGAATCTCTGCATGTCGAGAGCAAAGACATAGTAGCAACTCTCCAATATCTCCATTTTCAAGGCTTTCCTCAATGTCCTTCTTTCTCCATCGATTGAGGCCGGCATGCTTCTCATCTTCTGTAGGTGGTATCTCGAAGTCAACCGCAATCGCGACATTGGTTTGTTCTTTTGGCTGGTTTATTGGTATGGGAGAGGTAGAAGACCTCTCAGACCCACTGAAGTCAGCACCGGTCGCTAATTTTAGGGCTGCTTTAGCTTTCTCCTTCCCCATCTTCCAGAGGAACGCATCTTTGAGGACCTCCTGGTATACTGGAGCAGCCGAAGTGACCAGAGAGTCCCGAACAAGGACAAGCAACGATTCATCCTCTCCAATGAGCTTCAGCAAATAAAGCAGCTTTGACAGCCATTGAGCGAGAGGCTCTGCTGGGTTGCCTTTCTCCTCTTTTCCTCCCTTGAACGGCCATTGTTCGACTAAGGTCAATAATAGAGGGCTCAGTGGACCAAAGGCAGCTTTCGCGTGTGGAACTTTCGCAGATATACTGTCCTTGTCATCGAAATACTTGATGGGTCCTTTCATAAAGCGTGCGCAGCAATCGTCTAAAAAGTCCAACACTTGAAAAGAGGGCGAAGATGCACCGCATGGTGCGCCAAGACTGGCAATGAGAGCATCGAGAGCATCTGGGCAGGTGCTCATCTGAAGCATATCGTGATCTCGTAATATAGCGACAAGAAGCATTTTAATACTACTGTACAGCTCCCCTTCCGGGGACAGTGCTATGAGCTTGAGAAGCATAACAAAGGGAGAATGTGGGAGTGTTTCTATAACAGTCAGTTGCAACAAAGTTCACCGTACATGCAACACACTTACTGGTTTTCTGCCACCAACGCATTGTTGGAGAGTTCCTTGCAATTTGTATCCAGTGCTCAAGTTCCATGACACGAAATGCTCTATCCTCAGGTGTGCCTGTGAGCTTTTCGGCCTGTGCAAGAGCATTGCAGAGAGGTACCGAGATGTCGAACTTTTCCCGCAGTGCAACTTGGGGTGCAACCTCATAGTAGAGCCTCATCAGCCTCGTAATCGATTCTCGCATCATGTCTTTTTGGAACGCAGGACGACGAAAAGCGAGAATGACCGTCTTGACCAGCGGACACCGCTGACAGAACTCCGTGACCAGACGTGTAGATGCCTGTTCCCATGACTTTGAGGTTCTGGACTGAGACGCGGTATTGAACTCCGCTAAGACTGCTCGAAGCTTGTGGAATGCAACGATGAGGGCGCGAACTGCAAAGATGTTGACCAAATCTGAACTATGATTCAAGCATTTGGTCAGCACTTGCTGGGTCAAGGGCTGAGGCAAAATGCTTTGAATAAGAGCAGATACCGCCGGTGGATAATCGCGATACCCCTTCTTTGCGCCAAAGTATTGAGGTACAGGAAGCTCGATCGTCTCATACAGAAACGAAGAAAATCCAACCCATGTGGATGTAAGCTTAGGCTCGTAATTGAATGCTTCCTTGTGAAAGAAATAGTCGGAAACAAGCTCGGGACAGGCTTTGAAGATGGCGACTACCAGCTCCTGCTGTAACATATTGGCGTAAGGCTTGAGCGATTGAGTGAATTCCCCAAGTATGACATTTCTGACGTGCCCTTTTCCTTCGAGAGTTTCGCTCGGGTCAATGCCGAAATCGAGAGCAAACTCCGCAGCGTCGTCCATGCCCACATCTCCGTCGTCGTCGTTCGCCATTGGATAGAAGCCATTGGTGGGCAACATGACGCCATAAGCTGGGGAGGTGCAGACCATGCAGAGGAACTCGTGTGCCGCCTCATCTGGAGCTTTCTGGCCTTCGGAGAGCGAGCCTTCTGCAGGTGTGTATCTATAAAGACTTGCGATGTGGGAAAGCGTCCTTCCGGTCAAGATACGACTCTTGGCCTGGCGTGGGATCGTCTTGTCCTGGAAGACGTGGCTCTTCAAAACGTTCAGAATTTCGAGAATCAGAAACGGCGGATCTGCATGCAGGTGGTCGAAGACGGCGCGGACGATGTTTCTGTTGGACAACAGCTCTATCTTGGCTATCTCATCCAGGTATCTGAGGTGGGTGAGGAAATAGCGGACCGCGTTGACGCGTACACTTGGCTTTCGGTGGAGGTCGACTGTCGCTTTTCCCTTCGGGTCAGTCCATAGTCCGATATTTCTACCCAACGTTTTCGGCTCCAGGGTGAAGTCTCTCTTTGCGTATATGGCTCGGGCATGCGCGCCTTCGTTGAGCCGTGTAAGTTCCGTGAGCAGTCGTAGGACGGGCGAAATGATGTTGTCGTGCGAGGGTGCGGCGGACAAGCTGCGGCCCAGTCGACGGGCGACGGTTGGATGCAGAACTGTTTTGCACAAAAGCGCTCCATATTCGAGAAACTCAGGATGGCTTGAAAAAGCCTTGGCCAAGAGTGCAAGAGCGGCCGTGACCTGTGCAAGCAGGGTTTCGTAGTTGGACCCGACGGCAAAGTCCCAGGCCTGGATCAAATGCGGCAGGAAAGGCGACTCCTGATCCTCTTGTCCATTTGGCTTATTTGGTCTCTGCGAGTCCAGGTACTCGCGGAGGATCGCTCGTTTGCGGGGCAAGTCATGGTCGTCGGTGGAATAGAGGATGGAATCGAGAAATTTCTTGAGGAGAAACAGGCCTTGGGTCTACGTTAGTCTCGATGTAAACAATATTCAATGGCATGGAGCTTGTACATACCGCTTCGGAAGATCTCGGCAGTGCCTCGATCAAATATGAGAGCCTTTTGCAGCTGTCGCGCGGAGGAGACTTCTTCGATGGGCGCGGCTGCAGGCGGGGAAATACGGTCGCGGGAGCCTTCCACTCTTTCAACTCGTTGTCGCTTCACGTATGTCGTTTCGGTCGCGGTACTTCCGGTGGCCTCGGAGGCTGTGCGCTTGCCCATGGCTCAAAATCATAGCCTTTGTGCGTTGTTGTTGCGGTGGTTGCAAATACTCTGCAAGCCAATGTTCGGCGGGACGAGAAATTTTGGTCTGGGGTACCCTGGTCAAGACACTTAGCGTGGCCGGTGGTGTCCCAACCACACTTTTGCCTTGTGGTCGGGTAATCTTTTAAATGGTGCGCTTCCCCCTCGACCCACAACAATCCTTCTTCCCTCGCTATTCTTTGACCTGGGCAGATATGAGTAAGCAGACTGTGAACGTGTTCTGATGGTGTTCTAATTATGGTAGGTGCATATCATACCCGCTCTCCCCAGAGCCGCCCTGCTTCGGAAGATGTATACGATAGCGACTCAGAGGATGCAACCATTGAACTTGAGAGTAGAGCTACGCAAGGGGAGGAGAATCAAGGCAGCGAAGGAGAGGACGAGGCAGAGGAGGTGCGTAGCATGGGAACATGTTCTTAACGTGTTTAGGTTCTAACATACGCATCAAGGACGATAACGCACTCCTTACAGTACTTACCTCAGGGGCTACTAGTCCCCTTACCACTGCTGCTGTTACGCAGATAGCTCTGCTTCCTGATTATCCTCAAACGTCACCTCATGGGTATACATTCTGTGTTCATGTAGACCCAAAGAGAGCTACGCCTGAAATGGTGTTAGAGGATGCACTCCAGGTAAAATTACGTTGCGAGGCTGTTGAGAACAGGTTAACAATATCTTAGTTTCAATACTGTAGAAAACAGAAGGGCCCCCCAAAGCGCACAACCTCAGAATTTTTAGGCGGTCCGGCAATGAGATACCGATACGAGTGTACGGGCATAAAAAGATGTGAATACCTTGACAACTCGTTGGCAACGTTTTCGCACAGCCATGTTACACCAGAGACCTGGGAGCAGATGCGCAACTCCCGTCTCAACGTCTACAAGACAGAGCGTGATGAGCGTAAGAAAAATTCCACGAGGTACGTGTCTTGAAGAGGCTCCTAGCGTGTTCTGATTGCAATATAGTCTATATACTGCTGTTACTGGACGATTTCGGGATGGTATTGCATGTCCAAATGCAATAGCCTCATGTGCACCAGTTCTTCGCCAAATGCAGAACGAGGTAAGATCTAGTGCCATGAAAACGCGATCAGAACACGTTAGTAACGTGTTGTAGACAGTTTCAGGGGTCCGACTCTGGTATATCGGGTGTGCAAGCTGGAACTCGCAGATAGCTCGCACAGAGAAGCATTTTTTCCGTGTCGTTGGAGACAAATACCATATCGAACACCTTCAGAACCTGTTTGCTAATGGACTTCCACAAGAGCAAGAACAGACAGATACTTGCGGGGTCGTGTTGTCAACAAGGACACAATTGAAAAATTGTGGTACGTTGATCTGTTTGTGATGGGATAGATCCCATCACACTGTTCATATTATGTTGACAATTGCTTACCAACCTGTTCTTAAGACGTTGATCATCCTCAAGGCAAAGGAAAGCTCCTCCGGACACTCTGTGCGGTTGCCTTTAATATTATTATACCTCTAAACCTGCAGCAGAGCCCGTATTACCTTTTTACCTCACATGGAGTTCATTGCCACCCTCCCCCGCCTCCTACAAAGACACTTGAGGTGTTAACTGAAGAGATTGTAGCTCTTATTCAGAGGGCAAACAATCCAAGCCTAACTGTTGGTATGTTGTGTTGTTATTTTGTTGTTATCGTGTTACTAATAACCTGTTCCCAACTAGCCTCATTCCTCAAAGGCCCTTTCCTAGAAGAGTTTTGCCGGAAACACGACAAATCATCATATATTCAAGTACACGAATCTCTAAGTAATCTTGATCGCCTTCAGCAGACAATCTACCGTGAGAAGCTTATTATGTTCCCTGCTGGGCAGGACATAACTGGGGTAGATTTTGAGATGCGGATGAGGCACCAGGACGAAGATGAAGTACAACTCTATCCTAACGCATTGTGAACGTGTTCTTATATAATTTAGGCGTATATCCGTGAAATCTATACTGACGCCCTTGGCACTACCGTCCTTACAATGCGAAAGGAGCAGGCGTTAGTCTTTGCTGGAGTAGAGTCCTTCCAAGTAGACCTATCCTTTAAGCGTGTAGGATTTGGATTCCACGAGCTTATCTTCGCAATCTTTCATGAGGGGCATGGGAAACGTATAAGAAGCTCTTCTTAACCTGTTCTGGACATAATACTAACAGCTCTAGTTTTAACTCTTGCTCGAATCTACATAAATACTGAGCGGCGACGCCTCTACCAGAAAAGCTTTGAGATGTTGTTTAGGCACATTTCTAATTGCGCTCAAAGGGAGTTAAAGTGGAAGCACCTACACCATACTGGCTTTGTTGGCATTACAGTTAACGTGGATGGGAAACAGATTAGTGGTAAGCAACTATATTAGAACAGGCTGCAAACAGGTTGCTCACAAGTTGTTAAGGATTTGGGCACTATCTCTCAAGTATTGATCCGCTTCATCGCCCATGGCAATGGCAGCTGCAAAATACGGTTAAATTCTGTAAAGCTCACTTTTTACGCAGTATAAGCACTGCCACAGGAAGCACTACCACAGGGAGCACTGTTGCAAATAGCTCTGCACGCCAGCGAATGGAAGCGCTCCTTACCTGTGAAACTTGGGAGGAGTATAATACTTTGTGTGGTCTACTTATAGGTAGAGTTTTCCCAATCTGTTCCAAACCTATTGCTAACTTGTTCACAGAGTATGAGGCAGCCCCTATTCAAAGGTGGGCTACGCACAAACGTAGTCAAGTGATCGCAGCAGGTTTAAATAAGAACTGTTCGCTTATGCTAGAACGTGATTGGAACAGGTTAGAGGAGACTTCTAACAACGTTGAGCAATGCGCAAAGAAGTCTTACTCTTACGGAAAGCTCTTGCACCTCTTACCTGCAATCCACATGTACGTTAGCCCTAATTATGTTGTGAAGAGATTCTTAACGTGTGTAGGGCCTTGAAGCTAGATATACGTGATATTGACCAGTATCAATTATGTCACAGCTGGCATTCAACTGCGCTTGCAAGGGAGAGTAAGTATTAAAAGATAGTGTTCCTAAGCCGTTCCTAACATGTTTAGAACGTAAGCGAGACCAAGTGCAGCCTTCAGATCAAGGGAACGACTCTAGTGAGGACGATGAAGATGCTATATTGTTCCAGGCCTCGTCTTCTGGATATGTAAGAGGTCGTGGAACAAAGCGAAGACAATCACCAGCTTCAAGGCCACATTCACTGTCAAGGGCCCTATCTAGAACACAGGACGGCAGCTCATCCTCATCGTCTTCACAACCTGTTACGGTGCCATTTAGAACACCATCACGAGAGCCAAGTCTCCACCGCCAGGCCCTATACCAGGACCTTGATGCCCAAGCTAAACGTACTGCTCTTGAGCTTCGTGAGAGGGAAGCAGGCGTTAAGAGGCTTGAGCTAGAGAATATGAAGCTTGAATTAGAGCTAGAAGAAAGGAGGAGGGCGTTAGGATTGCAAAGTCGTTGAGATCACGTTAAAACCACGTTGTGAACATGTGAAATAGACATGGAGAACGAGTTTATAAATTTTAAGCATGTAACAAGAGTGTGGATTCCTGTAAACCTATCTTTCCCCACCTTTTTGAACTCAACCCTCAAGCTCCCCAAGCGGTTGCCGTCTCAGTAACCCACTGCGTCCCACAACTCCCATCACACCTCCCCAAGCAAGTCCTACTCTTCGTAACAGTCGGCGTAGTCTTACATCCCTCCACCTCCCCCGGCGGCACAAGAGTCGTGCTCAACCAAATGCAGTCTGGAGGCGGACAACCTAGCTCATCTTCAGGACATTTGTTCGAAGCGGAGACGGTCTTGGTGTAGCACGGTCTGCTGTGGGGCGGGGGCGTAATGGTGGTGACAAGGGTGGACTTGGAAGGTGTGGGCTTTGGGGTGAGTGTAGGCAGGCAGGACGCAGAGGCTGTGAGAGTGGAAGTGAATGTTGCACAGCCTCGACGGCAGGCTGTTTCGCAGGGGAGATAGGATGTAGCAGTGGGAGTCTTTGAGCAGCGTTTGTTGGGGCCGGGGATAGTAGTTGTGCTGTAACGTAGAATCCATGGGTTAATAATGCTGGAGAAGATGGGGAATGGTGAGGGCGTACGTGAGCTGCACGCAAAGAGGAACAATGCACGGTGGCGTTGGCTCGAACGCCGGGCAGCCATTGTCTGTCACCCAGGTCGTTGCTGTGTAGCAGGGACAGGCTTTGGGATATTCAATTTCTTGGGCAGCGGCAGTGGTGCTGGAATTTGTTAACCACTTTGTTTTTGGAGAATATGTGTGGCTAGCTAGTGAACTTACCTAAAGCACAAAGCTGCTAGGACAGCTACAAATTTAATTGATGTACCCATCTTCGTTTGATGCACTTTGAAGTCCTAAGTAGCTGACTAGTTCATAATTCAATATGGGTAGTTATCCTCTTATATATTTTCTCCCAACTTCCTTTCGTAAAACCCTCTCCATACGAGGCCCAATCAACTTTCTTCCGGTATCCGATCGCTGGAACACCTTGCGCTACCCACTTTACCCCAGATCCAGCATGCAACGTTCTAGACAAGCCGGGCGGCGAACGGTAAATTAGACACGAGCCTGCAAAGAACCAGCCGAGATATGCTGTACGAGCAGCGACCTCAAGAAAAGCGAGAAATACGATACATCATGAGATTGATGGTCTCATGTAAAAATTCCCAGGACCTGAGCAACGATTTTCAACTGAATTGATGATTTGCAAGCTGACAATTCAGACTCCGACTTCTACGCGTGGGACCCAGAAACGCAGGCTGTTAATAATGGACTACAAAAGTGCTGCATAGAATCTGTGCCGTAGTTTTGGCTCACTTCCGAGTCAAATATTTCCGACGGCCCGAGCTGCATGATCCGCCTGAAAGCGGTGACGTTCGATATTTAGAGTGTAGCTGGGATAGGAGAGAAGAGAACGAAGGACCAGAGCGGCGCTGAGAATTTCTACCAGTAGGAGCGTTGTACAGAACCGTTTTGGGCTTGCAGGTCTCAAGGCCGGCGTACGACTCCACAGTTTCCAGGAAACATTTAACACAAAGAGAGAGGGTGAGACAGAAGGGGGTTGTTGCAAAGAGAGACCATTATGTGAATTAGAGCAGTACTGATGCTATTCTTAGACTCACATGTTGCACGGAAACGAGAACGAATACGATGTTCGCACCTCTTGAGAGCAGTCGCTTAAAGAGAAGTAATTGATGGCTGCAAAGTCTGCATATACGCCGGCTAGAGCGCGCTGACGCCGTGTGAATGAAAGCTGGTGTCTATAGTACTAAATGATTAGCCATTGAACTTCGTTCAACGCTGAGATGTGACCAAGCTCCCTAAAGCACAGAAAGCGGAGATGGAAATAATATTTCGAGTGTACCCATTCCAATCAACGCCACCAGTACTGAGCATATGGTACAGATATTTACATATTGGAAGAGAAGCATTATCATGCAACCGCTGTCTTAGGCTTCTTTGTCCCGTATTTAGATCTCGACGTGATCCTATTAGCCACTCCACCCTACGTCTCGTCAGTCGCAGTGCATTGTTGAGAAAGCTGTAGGTCTTACCAGATCCAGCGCGCCTCTTACGAGATGGTATTTCACACCCGGACAATCCTGTGCTCTGCCCCCTCGTACCATGACAACAGAATGCTGTTGTACGTTGTGCCCTAACAATGCCACGTTAGCCATAGAATCTCTTCCAAATGCCCACAAACTGTCCCGAGCTCCCTCGTCGGCCTCCTCGCTATCGGTGTTCCACCGCCTCTACGATATAGAAAATTCCTCAACCATACCTTCGCCCGGAATATACGCCGTAACAATCTTTCCACTACTCAGCCTCACCCTCGCAATCTTCCTCTCCCCAGAATTCGGTTTCTTAGGCTTCGTCGTGCCGACCTTCAGACATACACCCTTCATTTCTGGCCGGTTTTTCAGCGCGGGAGACCGCAGTTTCCGTGCCTTTCGCTCCCCCCTTCCGCTGCGAACTACTTGTATGAGGGTACATTTGTGCGCTCGGGATGCGGGGAGAGTGTGCATAGGGAGGGCAGAGATCGAATTTCGGAGAGGTGTGGGGCCAATTGAGGGTCGGATGGGTGGCGAAGATGTGGTGAAGGTTCTTTTGAGGAGGAGTGACGGTCGCACCAGGCGTCGAAGGAACTGGAGAGGCATGGCTGGCGGCGTTGTGGTGGATGAGGGCTCGCGATACAGAAAAGTTGAAGATGCGGCGGAAGCTCTGCAATCTAGGGCTTGGCGTTGGCCTGTGCACACTACCTTTAACTCCCATCAACTCATTAACCACATCCTCTAAATGACTTTAGGCCGAGAATTGCGTGCAACGCAACGAAGCGGCCGTAACTTTACATGGTCATGTATAGAAGCACTTTCGTGCCTCTACGCAACACTTTGGTCCATAATGCATAACCTTTCTTCTCCTCTCATCCCCAGTGCCTTTCAAAGAGATAATTTATCTAATGCCCACATGGCTCCAGCCCAATTGCAATAGCACGCGGCGTTTCTTATTCATTTTCCCTCACAAGTTTTGCGACCTGATCTATCCCAGTTGTTGTGAGAAACAACGGGCAGACGTGCACAGGTCTCAAACTCGATCTACCCGCCGGCCGATCTCGGAGGAGACATTTCAAATCCATCTTTCACGTGCGTTGGGCCCAAGTCGAGATGTACCGACTGCCGAAAATCCTTCAGCATGCCGGTATTCAAACTATTCCTCGAGATGGCAAATGCTAATAATTCATGTCATTGAATGTCTGTGTGTTCATCGCCACCATAAGCAATGTGTGCCTTGGCCCTCCCCCTCCCATATCGTGTGCCCTTAGCCTATCCGTCCGCTGCTTCCATATCCAATCGCATTTCTTCCCTCCAG
The DNA here is from genome assembly GCA_001599595.1 of Beverwykella pulmonaria. NCBI lineage: Eukaryota > Fungi > Ascomycota > Dothideomycetes > Pleosporales > Melanommataceae > Beverwykella > Beverwykella pulmonaria. The sequence continues at coordinate 916,177 of BCHH01000007.1, read as the reverse complement.
TATCTGTCAAGCCCTATGCCAAAACCTTTCAGATGTTGGCCTGGATAGCAGCCTCAAGGGCCTTTGGGTTCGCGCCGACAACCTCAGCGACCTTAGCGCCGTCCTTGAACAGGAGGAACGTGGGCATGGCGCGGATGCCAAGGTCCTGCGCGACATCTTGGACTTCGTCGACGTCGAGCTTGTAGAAGCGCGCAGTAGGGTAGATGCCTGAGAACCTACATGGCAAGTCAGAGCACTGTTTGAAGTCGGGGAAGGAGGCCAAGGTGGGGGAAACATACTTGACGACCTGGGGAGCAATGATTTTGCAGGGTCCGCACCAGACGGCGAAGCAGTCGAGGACGATCAGCGTGTCTTTGACCTCAAGCACCCTCTCCCAGTCGGCCTTTCTGTATAGAGCACATTCGTCAGCCATCCGTTCGCGAATCAATGACATCGGCTCCCGTCGCCTAAGACAAGGCCATTACGGAGGAGGACAGGAAGACTCACGACTGCAGGTTTTGTACGCCGCCTTCTTTTTCCATTTTGCTTGTGTGTGTGAAAAATCGGGGTGTGAGTAGTGATCGGTAGAGGGTCGCGGTGGAGTTTGTGCAGGTTATGTTCGTAGCTGTTCGCAGACGGGCAGTGGTAAGTAGAGTTCTGCGAAGCGCCGGCGTCGCAAACATGATATAGGTACGGGGGAAGGAAGTGAGACAGGACTGGATTTCAAAGAACGAGGGCGATGGAATGCACTGGACGCGAGCTGGCGCTCGATTACAATCGTGAAGCGCTTATTTAGTGATAGGATGCTCGGCAAGGGTGCACACGTCCCTGCGCGAGGCAGGCGAAAAGATGCCGAGTCTTCAAACAGAGCGTGTGTGTGTGCGAGAGCAGAAAAAGAGGCGACTTACGAGACTATGACTGTGACTGCGAAGTTGTGTATTTGGAAGGACTGGGGGTAGCGGCTTCGAGGAGGTAGGTCGCCTGCTGGATGATAAATCCCCAGGTATGGGACTGGATTACACACAAGAAATGGGCATCTTTCAATGACGTGCGCCCGATCTTGACCCAACGGAGTGCGGCTAGTGGGAGCATGGTGGGGTCGGTCTGTGTCGGCACCCGACAACGCATGCCGCCCACGCAACACAGGGCTGCAGCGCTCCCTTCTTGCGGAGGAATCAGACAGAGGCGGTACAATATATCCCTCACGGCAGGGCACAAGCTGTATACTCACTACAAGGCGTCTGCCGCGGCAGTGTCGAAGCCCTTTCACCTTCTTTTCCTTGTGCCCCCACCATGACGACCATCCCTTGCGCAGAGCAGGAATGGCACGCAAGCATTGTCCCTCTTCACGCATCAGGCCATACCGGGGTAATGGCATTCACGCATCAGACCATAATGACTTAGGCACATGGTACGATAGTTGCAGAACACGACAGCAGCGTCTCAACTCCAAGAGTGAGACTTATCGTGGATTAAAGCTACAGATTCAGCCTAAAGGAGCCATCTATTGACTGCTGACCACAGCGTGTGTGCGGTCGTCCGCTCCCCAAGGCCTATTCTAGCCCGACCGAATACCAGCACTAAAGGGCAAGCTGCCCGATCCCAAAATGAAGGAGAAGGCTGCAAACTCAAGCCAGGCCCCGCGAAGCCCGAGCCCGCCATCTGATCCGTCTATGTTCATGCCAGATGCCCAAATCCCTAATTTTTGAACCTTGAAAGGGAAAAAAGAAAAAAAAACGAAAAACGAGAAACGAGAACCACTGTGGGGCACGGCTCGGATACAATACAGACCGAGTAAACCCTAAAGAAAACGTGAACCCTAGAATCGCTCCACCCAACGCCTCGCTATATTCTCGCTAGAAATGGTAGACGTCTGTTGCTGACGATATCAGCCTCCTCCAATGGATCTGTTCGGATGATGACTTTCAAGGTAGAGGGAAGATACTCGAGAACCGCAATGCTTGCCAGGCCAGTACAGGAAAATTCAAGGATAAGGAAATGTGCAAGTGAGTGACTATGGTGAGATGGTGCTGTAGAGACTGACAGATACAAAGGAAATTCAAAGTGAGTGGCTCGGTTTGGCAAACATGCGTGTGCTGAGATGTCCTTCCTCGTCCAAGAATCAATCATTCATTCCTCTTCTGCCAATTTGGAGTGCGAGGCTGAGCTCGCCCGCTTCTGGATGTCCAGGAGCTTCGCAGAGCCAGCACTGAGATGCCGCACATGGTGCTTTCCAAGGTCGACACTCTTTGCGCGCTGCAGCGACATGGGCTCGCCATCCGAGGTGGGAGAGTCCAGGGACGTTGGCGACTCTGGGTCGTTCGCGTCGTCTACAATTGCGGACTGTTTCTCGGATGGTGGCTTAACGATGCTGTCAGTATTGTCGGTATAGAAACTCAGCAGGCCTTCGGTGGATTTGTGACGAGCCTGGCGGTGCACGATGGTGGGATGTCGTCCAACAACGTTCTTAACAGGGTTCTCCTCTTCCGATGCCCCTGCAGCAATTGGCGGTTCATCGTCATCAGACTCGGCTGTGGCGTCCACGATCGCTGTGCTGCTTGCTTTTCGGGCCAATATATCGGCTGAGTTTACCGATCTGCGTCGCTCATCAAGCCCAGGCGTCAGTCTTCTGAAATATTCGTCGTCCGGAATGCCAAGCTCCTCGTAAGAGGTGTTGAACTCGTCGTTTCGTTTCAGCGTGGAGGAGCCGACGCTAGAGCGGAGGTGGGATTTATTTGATCGCCGCTGGAGGGGTTTCCCAGATAGCCACGAACCTTCAGAGTCGACTGAAGCAAGCGACTGTGACATGACGCCGGTGGCGGGTACCCCTGGACTGACGGGAGAGTCTGTGCGATGCGAGCTATTCGAGTGAATGCGAACATCAGATGGGGGGTGGCTTTGGCGTCGGGCTGCCATGGCATGGGCAGACGTAGCCTCGGGCGAATGCATTCGCGAGTCTGGAGGAGACAAGGGAAACTCTGGTAAGTCTTCTCTGAATTTGGACATGGTGCGGTGTGGAGCAATAACGGGCCGTCGGATCTGGACAGGAGCGATAGGCGCGACCAAGTGGGCAGGGAGGGGTTGGCGCGACATGGACTCTCGCGATGTGTTGGAGAAAGACGCTTCGGACGGTGTAGTTCGTCCAGCGTCTTGGGAGTTGCGCTTTCCGCGCCGGAAGAAGGAGGTAAACGCATTCATACGCCTTCCCTCCGAGCTGCGCCGACGGCCAAATACCTTCTTGGGGGTTGAAGTCGCTGTGTCCACGGTAACTACGGGATGAAGAGATCCGCTTGCATTGGGATCTTGCGCGGGCTCGACAGATTCGACAGGCGTTTCTCGTGCAATCATCTCCGAAAGAAGTTCTGGCATTTGCGAGACGTTTGACGGTCCGCGAGTGTGTACTGGCGACGACACGCTTCCGCGCGAGTAGCGAACAGCCTGCGCATCAGACACAACGGCGTCTTCAAGAGGGCTGTCCAAGGGGGTGGGCAACTGGCTGTTGTCCGCCGTCGCTGGGACTGGCGCAGCTGTTTCGATTCTCGATGGTTGTCGCGGTGGCGTTGACGCGCGGACATCGTCCATGGGCGTCAACGGGCGGACGTTTTCCCTGGGCATAGAGGTCGACATCTCTTTCTCGATTCCAAGCCCAATGGCTCCTCGGACGTCTCTGCGAGGTGACGCTGATGTGTCTCCCTGCTCTGCTGCCTTCTGCTTCTCTGCGCGTCGTTCTAGCCTGCGGCGAAGACGCTCGTCGTCAGCCTTCCTCTTCTTATCCCTCCGCCTCTTATCTCTGTCCATTATCTCCCTCAGCGCTCCAGCATCGAGCGTGTCTGCTAGCTCGTCTATCGTGCTACTCCTCTTATCATCCTTCCCTTCCCTGCTGAGGGTCGTTCTTCGTTCTCTTCTTCGATCATTTTTGTCTTGGTCAGACGTAGGTGATAGTCCTGCTCCCGCATAGTAGTATTGCGAGCCGACCGAACACCGAATTTTGGGCCGGGGGGCGAACATGTCGAGTCCGCTCACCCGGAATGCGCGGGTTTCAGAGTTTCCCGACATGGAGGAGTGTATCGATTCCGGTAGGGGAAGAGATATGTTGGACATTGGACGTTCGAATCGGTGGTTGAGTCCGCCCTTGACCTTCTTGCTGTCTCGCCGCAACAAGCCGCCAGAGTTCGCTGCTCGTCGCTTCTGTGGTAGGGGCATACTCATGGCCCTGATTTCCTCCTCGCGGACGTAATCATACTCCCTTTTCTTGCTAGATTTTCGGCGGGCTAGGGTGGCCTCGTTGACGGTGCGTCGCAGGGACTGGGGTCGTTGGAGCTTGCCCCGCTCCCGCGCGGTGGGCAGACTGGTGTGGGATAAGGTTTGAAAATTGTATGGAATCGCGTGTTCCTGCGTGACAGGCCGGAGGTGCGGGCTCTGGCCTAGCTGGGTAGCGTGCGGGAGGGCAGTGATGTCTTCGGCGGAGGGGCGGAGGAGTGGGTGAATATGTGCATAACGAGGGTCGACGGGCGCGAGGCCGGGCTCGGTTTTGTCGACGCCGCGCATGGAGGCAGTGGAGCGCGAACTCCTCCTTTTCCGGCGACTGCTGCGTCTGCTGGGCGTTCTTCTCAGGGCATCGCTGCTAGATGCAACAGGCGGCTTGTGTTCCGACCCGGCTGCGACAGCCGTACCCTCTTTTAATTTAGCGGGCTTCCGTCGCCCAAACGGCCACATTGGCATCGGTAGGCGCGCAGCGGCCCTGAGGCAGGCGCGCTGTCACAAGAAGGTTCAGAGAGCGCTGAGTGTGCGCAGGGACGTGCGGGACGCTGCGAGTCGCAGTCGATGTGCTGCGCAGGGCTATCTAGTGTCGCTCCACCGTCGGCTGCGGGCGTGCATTGTGTAGGTTTAGAGGCGGGCCGGCGACGGGACTTGGCGGCAGCGGAGGATGGTGCTGGTGGCGGCGACGCCGTGAGGGTGTGCGTGTGGGCGAGTGGGCGCGCGTGTTTTCGGTGGTGAGGGCGAGGAGAGTGAGAAAGGGAGGTAAGGTGTGTGGTGCGCGAGGTATGGATGATGCGCTGGGCCTTGGTCTTGGTCTTAGGGACGCTCGATGCAAGGGCTTGCCGGGGCGGGCAAAACCGTCAACTCGCGAACGCACGCCCCACCACGTTGGCTGAGGGCCTTGCTGGGCGGGCGGCTGGCTTGCGCATTTCTTCGCTGTGCACTCGGGGAATTGAATTGCCAGCGTGTGCGGGGGGCTTCCCTAGGGGAGTGCTATTTGCAGCATTTGCAGCGTGGGCGCAGGGCGCGACCATCTCCATGTCCATGCCCGAGCACGTTGATGAATCCACGTCAAAGTGGGCCCAAACACGCTCGCCCGCAAAACTCTGGCCGCAACCTTGGAAATACGCCGCTGGCAGATCGCACGACCGACGTCAACCAACAGAGTCTGCCCTGCTGCCCGGTGACGATCAGCGCCGCATTGGTGTGGTGGCGACTTTTCCGCGATGCCCCAGCCCTCCATCGCCCCCAGTCGCAGCGGCCGCTTCCTTCCTCAACGCCTGCTCATCACGACTTGCACCAATGACAATGCAGAAGGGGCTGGTCCTGTTCAGCGGCGAAATTCGTCACGAATAGCCAATTCCTCTCGCAGCAGCCGGGCTCGCAGACAAGATCAGCTCCTGCTGCTCACGCGGCCGCTCGACGCTATCTAGTACCGGTATGCTGCCTCCTAGCCTTTGCTTTTGCCGCCCTCGAGCAACAGCACGCCGCCACGCGGAATCGCGCTGCAGCGCTGCTGCGGAAACAATATCGACGCTGCGGGACGTGGACAAGCCACGTCGGTTCTGCAGCCCGCCAACGGCGAACGCTCGGCCCAAGATACGGGAGCATGCAAGCAGATCAAATCGAGAAGGATTGGCACGGGACAAAAACCAACCATCCTGCCTACCACCGAACCGGGTTCCCGCATGCATCGCTTCTTGCCATCTCGAAGATGCTTTTCCCAAGACCCTGGAGATCTAGAAGGACGTGTTTTGACCAACACTGCCAGGCAATCCCGGGGGGCCTGCCGTGGTGCATCTCATCTCGAGGTGGGGAAAAGAAAGATATCTCTCGTTTCTCGTATCTGAGCGCCTCCATCTCAGCCTCTGGAGTCATGCAATCGGTGACCATGGCAAGCCGATGTTTCAAGTGTAACCTTGATGAGTGTCTCCCGCTCTGAAAAGGGTGAAACATTTAAACGCACCAACCAACCGGACGTGGACGGCTGTTCTTTTTTCACTTTTCCACCATCGCCTCTAATTTTCTCCACGGGCGAATTGGGTGCTGAGCGTTCGAAATCCGGACCCCGCCCAAAATATTGGGAACAAAGTTTCAGCAAGACTACTGTCGTCCCAGCTTCCACAATGGGCAACAACACCATACTTCGGGGAATGTGGCATGCAGACAGCTCCGTAGTCGAAAACGCATCCCAGGTTCGCGCCGTCGTGTTCTGAGTAGTGCGCATCATGCACTGCTTTTTCTGAGTTTCGGTCTCTAACCACTCGTCTTAGTCAGAAGTATGTTGAACACCACTTCATGCACCCCTTTTTCTTACTGCAGCGCTTTTCGTGATCCTAAGCCACAACCTTTGCACTATTTGACCGTGTCTCTCGCTCAAACAGTCGTCTCCACCGCATCCCACCATCTTCTTTCGCTTCGAGCCCGCATTCAAACGCCATAAGCAGATCTATTCCTAAAGATAGGAGGCATCCCCTCCGATTATCCTACACGGGCGGAGGAAGAGCCTCAAGAGGACATCTGCAGCGAATGTGGAGTCATTTGTTACGTCCCGGTTAATGGTGCGGATCGGGAACTGTGGCACAACATGAACATGACATGTCTTTCCAGCAACAAACATAGCGCAGGTAGTACTGATACCACAGTGACTAGGATAGTGGGCGCGCCGTCGCGACAAGACGGGTTATTGGAAAGTATCTTGACAGACTGATATTCATTAGCCGGATGCGATTCTCTGAAACTCTGTCTAACTTTCAAGTCGTTGCCATCCCTACTAATTCATGGGATATCGAGCGCTAGATGGAGTCAAGCATAGGGTGATTCGGTTTATGGAAGATTTCTGTCCTTCAATGCATGCCACTATATCGATATAATGAAACGTAACTGTGGTGGTTCTCACGACAGAATGGCGTAACAGATCAGTCGCCATGCCCCGTGAATAATGGATCAATGCGCTGGCTTCTGACGTGGGGCTGTTGGTTTAGCGCCTTCCCCGAGGCGGCCTAGCCTATTTTTTGGGCGACCTCGCAACCATCTGGGGATGGTAAACAAAAACGTCAACACCACAACAAACTGCAACGACATCCCGCCACAGCCTCTTTCCCACTCCAAATACCACGTCTACTCTCTTCAATTGCAGTCTACCATCACCATGTCGTACAATCCGCGCATGAGCACAGCGCGCGTCGCCCAGAATCAGCGCGCACGACCCGTCGAAGAGGACTCCTTCATGACGCTGGTATGTACCTTAAGCCTTTTCTCAAACCCAGCTGCTCACATCTACAGTCCGATTCAGAAATTGCCGGATGTATTACCGACATTGGCATTACCTTCACCATAGCAGACCTACAGAAGCCGAATCCCCAAACGATCCAGAAGGTGTTTGAATGGCTCGCTGAATGCTTGATGAATACGACACGTGAAGTGGTTGCACCGGCGATGAGGGCAGCGTCCGAAGACATCTGCGGACCCGATGCCGATCGCATCTTCACGAGCGATACAAGGGACCTTATGGCGTTCTTTGTGATGCTCAAAAAGCTTCTGCGTGAGGTCGGTGGTTCTCTCACAGCATCTCAAGTATTTTGAAGCCATGGAAACTAATAAACACAGTGCGGAATCCACGATTTCACTTTCCAAGATCTGTACAAGCCAACGCACCAGCGCCTCGTCAAGATCTTCTCGTACATGATCAACTTTATCCGCTTCCGCGAATCGCAGACCGCCGTAATCGATGAGCACTTCAACAAAGCAGAGCGCACGAAACTTCGAATCGAACAACTCTACAACGACAAGCAGACCAAGGAAATGCACCTTGCAGACCTCGAACGCAATCGTCACGCTACTCAGAAGCTGATGCAAGAAAAGGAAAAACGCAACAGCGAGCTCAAAAGCCGGCTGATGGAGCTGAAGAAGGGCCAGGAAGCTGTCATGGAAAAGCTCCAGCGCGCGAAGGACGAACAGAATAGGCTAAAGGCCCTCCTTGAACAGCGGGTAGAGGCGAAAGAGACAGTGCAGCGTGAGGTCATGAAGCTGAAGCCATACACCCAACAAAGTCCCACGGCATTAGAAGACTCACTACGCGAGCTGAACGACAAGCTCACCTCAGACAAGGCGCAAATCGACTCTCTGGACCGCCGTGCACGTGCTCTGCAGACTTCGACCGACTCATTCACAGTTGTCGCAACCGATGTCACTTCTTGCACACGCCTCCTCACAGATGTTCAAACGGATCTTGCAAAAGAAGAGGAAGAGTTGGTCAAGGCGTCAAGGCATAGAGACGCGCTTGCAGATCGCAGCAACAATGTTCGCGATGTTGAGAGGCAGGAGAAACTTCTACAGAAGCAGCTCAGCAACGTGAATGCACGGACGGAGAAGTTGAGGAACAAGGCCGACGAGGAAGCTGAGCGTGCACGCACAAGGATGGAAGAATTACGAGGTACGCACGCGAAGCTAGCAGAGGAGCGAGGAGAAAAGGGGCGCGAGATGGAGCGGAGGAGGGTTAGGATTGAGCAGACAGAGAAGAAGGTATGTTCCATATTCAGCCCACTAGTTGATTTCGGAGAACTTGGACAGCAAGCTAACGGACCCAGATGGCTGAACTCAAAGACAACATCGAGAACGAGGTCCATGCTGCCCACGACGAGTACATCAAGATGGAGAGCCACATCAAGCTCTACATTACCGAAATGGAGCAAAGTATTTAGATCAGACACCGCATTGGTCTTAATCTTTGTGGATTTATTTAGCGTGTAGATGATATATTATGGATGGCGTTCGTTGATTATTGAGCAGGACAGGCTTGGAGGAAACAGAATACCCTTTAGACGTACTTGAGTAGTTGCTTGGATATGCTCCTTCTATATGATACCATGTACCAGCTTGGCTGTGTCTGGAGCTATGTTTTTAATATCAACATTTGCCGTACTCTCCCGACCTGCTCGTTTTCTGTGGGTCTATATGGATGGTGGTACTCTTGATATGAAGGCAGGCAGATATGCGAACCTCACAAGGGAAGAAGCCTGTGTCAACTCAAATAGTTTTACAACGTGCCTGCGTATAGATGAAGGAAGACAAAGATGTAATAATACATGTAGCTAGCGCTGTTACAGTTATTCCAAAGGCGTAGACTTTCGCACTTGGCATGACTTTGACCGGCAATGATTGATAAAAGGGTGGGCTAGCTACATATGATATTATCGTGTATTTCGGACTTGATCAAACGTACGAGTAAAGCATAAGGAAGGGGAAAGTAGGTTGGTCTCTGATGCTCATTTCTACACTCCTTCTCAATGCTTAGTTTGGGATGGAATAATAAGCGTTCCCAACTTGTCTGTGGTTCATGTAAGAAATTGAAAAGTAAATTGGTCAGGTCAAGACACTTGATTTGTAGTTCTCTCATAATTACTTGTTGTTTATACTCCCGTCTATACGCGGCAGGTAGGTACGTGTTCACATGTACCTCCCAAATGCGACCCTAGTTTTGCGAATTTGAGTGAGAGTAGCAAGAAGATGAGGATAGAGCGGCTGACTTGCTTGTCTGTTACGCCATTTTTTATTTTTTTTCCTCTTTCTTTCTGTTATATTGCGTAGCTGTACAGTTTTTGTTTTTGTTTCTTTTTTTTGGGGAGAAAAAATCGTACTGTGAGGGCTGCTAGAATTTGTGACTACACTAGTACACTTTATGAAGTAATGGACGATAGTAGCAGAATGCACGTCGAGGCCAGACCATAGTATAGTGATTTAGATTATCGTACTAGATGCCCGTAGATACACACATGACGAGCGGTGAACATAGATGCTATTTCCTGCATAGTGTAAAGCATGTATTGGACATAGTACGAGGGGTGGGAAGATAGGGGTTACGCGTGAACAAAGTATAAACGCTGAACACTATTACGGCAGAAGGCAAGGTTGACATTGAGCGGAAGTGAGGTTACTTGCATATATTTGTGGATGGACGTAGTCATTCCTTCCGCGGCACAAGTGGTACTGCACCCAGCTAGAGATATTCCCTTGGACACTACTACAGACTGACTACGCACAGAAGTTATATATATGCACATTACGACAATTCCCACCATCAAGCAAAAAGTCTCTCAGTTAGTCAAACGTTGAAGAGGGGGTATTATTACCGCGAGGCAGATAATCTGAACCCCCGACAGCAAAATGCAATCTATGCTCCAAGCAATTACACCTTTCTCCAAAATCGCCCAAACATTCTACCTATCCCATGCGTTTAAGGCGCCCATCGTAAATGCATTCAGATGCTTAAACACAGCATTAACTTCCAAATGTGACCAGCATAACTCCCCCGTCCTCGCCAGCTCGACTTCCCGCTCTTCACTCCTTTTTACTTCCCCCAACTCACCTACCATCGAGTCCGTGCAGCTACCACCACCCAGTAAACGCCAGAAATCCATCCACAAGATCCACCCAATCCTGCCCATTCAATTGGCCTACCCTTCTCTTCTCCCACAAGCCCCTCGTCAACTTGGCCAAATAAACTTTGGCCTTCTCTCCGGCCTCCTTTGTCCCGTCGTTGCGCATGAGTTCCACGCGCCCGCCATTCCATTTCTCGCTCAGATCGATGCTAAAACTTGCGTCGCCGTCGGGGGGATGATATACATCTACCCTCTGCTGGTCCGGCGTGGTTGCTGTAAGTTGACCATTGGTCCCGATGCTCGACGAGTGTGAGGTCTTGGGTTTGAACAGTGACCCCCGAACGGCGATATTCACAAGTCGCAGGGACCCGGCCCCATCCCCGAGCCGGATGATCCAGTCCTGGAAGGCATCGTACATGATTTTGAACTCGAGCTTGATGATCCATGTATTGTAGCTGTAGAAGATAGCCAGCGCCTCGGTACGTATGAGGTGTGAGACTGAGGCGAGGGGGTGCTGCATGTTGTTTGCGAAGGTGGAGAGGCAGTAGATGAGCGGGTGCGAGAGCACGAGGTCGGGGAGGTGCCGGTAGATTTGGTGGCGGAGTTCCGGGGGGAGGGTGAGGAGGGTTGGCGTAGAGCTTTGGGCTGGTGGTGGGGAGAGGGCGAGGCGGGTGGAGCGTAAGGGTTCGTCAAGGCCAATGTCCTCGTCTATGCTGTCGTCGGCGAGACTGGTAGGTGGTGATTCGGGCGACGAAGGGAAGGACGCAGAGTAGCTGCCGCCATACGACGAAAGAGCCCAGTCGCTCTCCTCAGGACACGGGTCCGTCAGGCTACCCTCATCCACATCCACATCCATATCCATATCCATTTCCAATCCCATGTCCACAACCCCATCATGCCCCAGCCCCATACAATTCAACTTCTTAATCGGCAACTCCTGCAGCGGGCTGCTCGGGGAAGGCAACTGCGTAGCCGATCGCTTCGACGACACCCGTACAATGTCATGGTCTGATTTCCTGCCGCGTTCCTGTCCTTCCATCTCGACCTCAACCTCAACTTCAACCTCAACCTCGACCTCAACCTCGACCTCAACCTCGACCTCGACCTCCATATCTGCCGCCGTCGTAGACGCTGCACACGAATCTCCTCCGCCGGAAGCTTCGCACAGCCCGCAGCTTGTCTGCACGCTGGTGTCGAGGGCCTGCAGTTTGGGGGACTTCATGTTCATGTTCATGGCACCCACGGCATCGGGCGGCGTCTGGCCTGTGACTGAGTATCTGCGCTGGCGTGGCATCTTTTCTTTCTTTCTTTCTCGTCGTGAGCGGGCGGGTGCGGCGGACGTGAGGTGAGCTGGTGCAACGTGTATTCTCTGGTTTAGCAAAAATTTGCGCTTTGCTCGACTGACAGGTGATGCGGGCGATGTGTTGGCAGCCTGACGAGCGACGCGTAAGGAGGCGTGCTTGCACTTGCGGGGTGCGGTGGGATTTATTGGCGGGGGGCTTTTTATCGATAGCCGGATTGTCCTGGAAATAGAGTGAATCTATTCTGTGGGCAGGCAGCGAGCACGGGAGGGAGTGAGGCTATTGTTCAGTGAAGGAGACTATGGGAAACGCGAGAATTGATTCGAGAGAATAAGGAGCGGTCTGGGTCCGACACGGCGTTTCATGAATGGGATGCATGGGCGAAGCAAGGGCGTTGCGTTGCGTGCGTGGGACGCTCAGGCTTGACACCGCAATCTCATGCGAAGTCAGAGGCTGAGCCACAGTTCCCATTTCATATCCTTATCGCGTCACCGCTCTCTATTAAAACGTCCCTATGCTAATATTGCTCTCCTGAGTCCTGTAGAGAATCAACTCGCGACAGCAGAAAGAATATCTTGAACTATCGATCGCGTCCTGCACTCGGCCAAAATGAGGCGGGTGCAGCCATCTGCCCCACCGTCATTGGCGCCCCTGTTTTCAGGGATGAGTCGGGGACTCCACCTCCTGAACAAAAACATGGACAATGAGCAGCACCTATTGTATTCCGAGTGTTGCTATGGAGTTCCGGGATTGCCAAAAAGAGTGTAGTAGATAAGAAGAGAAAAGCAAAATAATAATTTTCTCAAAATTTCTGTTGAAGAAATACGCAACCAGCCACATCCGTTCCATCCGGTGTTGGGTCTTGGTCGTTCACCTTCGAGAGCTCTCCATGTTGAAGTGGTGCTCTCCTCTTCCTTCTCCACCCAATCCTCGACCTCAATTCTTCGGCCACCCAACTGGCTCCCTAACCATAATATCCAATGGAATATTCTTCTCTGCACGGTGCAAATAAATCGTCCTCTTTGCCTCAAAACCAAACTTACGGTAGATGGGTGGGTTTGCCTCGTTGCTGGACTCGAGGTACGTAGCTCTGCCTTCTTTATCGGCCTGCTTTGTCACATGCTCAATTAGCTTGCGGCAGTAACCCTTACCACGGCCGCTGGGCTTGGTGCCAATGTATACGAGGTACCATGCCTCGTCGTCGCGGTGCCCGAGGGTCGCGTGCTTGGCGTCGTGGAGGAGGGGCAGGAATTCGGTGAAGAAGCGACGTTTGCCTTCTGCAGAGAGGCGGTAATTAAGACGCCACATGCCGGAACGGAATATGGTCCAGAGATCGTCCATGTTCTGGCCCGGAGGCATCCTGGCTACCGTCAGCATTCCATCGAGCCATTGTGGGAAGGTAAAGAAGGAAGAAAACGTACCATAGGGCGACGGCACCAAAGTCGTCACCTATGGTGGTCACAAGACCCTTTAAGATGTGAGCATACGTTATGTACTCCAGGATCTCAACATGCAGATCCCAGCGCTCCTGCTCGGTCCAATGCTCACGATCAGGTACATCAACGAAGTAGCGAACTACATCATCCTCAGCAAAAGCCTCGGCCAGACAGGCCGCAGCCTCCTTGTACTCGTCCAACGTGACAATACGAACGTCATCTGTGGCAGGAGGAAGAGAGACCGCGGTCTTCTGCTGCTTGAGATGGAAGCTAGTTGGCACGTCATTGATGCGAACATTAGCAGACTTCAGGGTCGACTTCGATTCGACAAACGTGACGGCGACGGGAGCAATAGTTTTCGCCATGATTTCGGTTTCGTTCGTGGCTTTCTACTAGTATTGATGTGGGATCTGCCGCTTCTCTTGGTAATGGGGACAATGGTATAACAAGCCAGCGTGAAGGTGGGTCGCGAAGACGGCGCTTAGTCGCCGGTGGGCTATGTCACTTGAACTGGGGTGTTTCTGAGCGAAGACCTAAGTTCAAATTACACACACTACTATGTGGCCATTAGTCTGGTTGTGGAGGGGGTAGCCAGGTGGAGCAAGGGTTCGCGGCTATTGATTGCCCGTAATAGTATACCTTTTTTCGAACGGCTGTCTGGATTTACGGTTCGGCTGGGCGGATTGTATCTCCTGTATGTCCTCTAGAGAGCTGAGATCTCGAGACGGTGACGACTCGAGACGGGAAGCGTAATGAAGTAAAGGCTTGACGTAGATCAACCGACATCAATAGGCGGAGGCTAGGCAAGCTGCCCTTGTGTGGTGAGAAGTGGGGAGGGGAGTGGGCGGGTCAATGCGGCTTCTTGGGCTGGCAGTGATGTAATGGTATCGTGTTGCAGCGTAGTGCGAGGGGGTGAGTTGTGGAGGTTGATATATGGCTGCGTCGAAGCCGGGCTTTTGCTTTTTCTTGGTCACAGGCTCGTTATGGGGCCGGTGATAGCAATCTGTACACTCTCTTGGCCGACGTCTTGTGCGATGGGGGAGAACCTAGAAAAGAGGAACCTTGTTGGACAAGGCGGGCTGCAGCGGGAATGCGTGCGTCGTGGGGGCGGGAGGGAACAGAAATGGTTGGTGTAAGCAGGGCAAGCAGGGCAATAGAGTTCTGAGGGGGATATTGGATGGTTGATCCAAGCAGGAGCAAAGATGGGGAAGGCGAGGTTGATATAGGATTCCACCCTGACCCTTGCAACCGCCGCGACGCCTCCAAGCAGAGGTGGAGGCCATGCTAAAGCCCCGGCGGATCAGATCTGGGCCGGTTAGCTCTTCGGTATCAGTCATGGCGATATCTATGGAGCGGCGCGCTCAGCTTCGTTCCCAGATCCTGGTGGGCAAGCTGTCACTGCCGCGCTGCGGCTCGCGGAGCCCGCTTAGATGCTGACCGCTGACTGGAAACCCGCATACCCAACGAAGAAGCTGGACAGCAGCGCTCGCGTCCAGGGCCAAGTCTCACGCAGCGTCGTGGCGTTGGTGTGAAGTCAGTGTGGGGTGGACAGAACAGGATCGTTTGTGCTCGGCTGCACTTGCTGGAACTGGCCAAGCTCGGCTCCGGCCAACCAGGGCCGCTTCCAGCCTCTCGCGCCCGTCGGATTGTGCCCCCGGAACGCTTCCGCTGCCAGACGTTCAATTGACTTGGAGCGACCTCATGTCCATGGTTGAAAGGTCTACGGGAAGACGCCGGGAGAAACGGATGCTAACGGCATGCCTCGTTGTCTGTGCAAGAGCGTGATAGGAGAGCAGCCGCGACGATAATGCACACCAATGACTAGTACTGCGTGGGGAGTGATCACTTGATCAATAGCTGTATTCAATAGCAGTATGCTATCTTTTGAAAAGCCCGGCGCGCGTGCGTGCGTGCATGCATTGCATTGAATTGCTCTCGGAGCCGGACAACCAAGCTGGGCCAATGGAATCAGAACTCCATCCCGTGAACCTTATTTCTATTGACTCGACCGCATGCGCGCCCGGGTAGCATCCTGCTCGCCTTGTATGCACTCCTCCTCACTCCAAGGTGTGCATTGCGGGGTATTACAACATTCGTCGGATCTCCTTCTCGCCCATGTACTTTTCCAGCCCCGAATCCAGGTGATTCCACCATTCGTACAGCATGCTCTCGCAGATCAGCTTGAACCACGGCGTGAACTTGAGAGACTTGTCGCCGAACATGGCCTTTAGATCGTCCTGGGAGACGTAGCGGGTATCTTGCACTTCGTTGGGGCTGGGGTCGAGATCGACATCGGCTTTGATGAAGAGGATGTAGTCGACTGCGAGGCTGTTAGCACTGTCCATTCACTTCAACCATGCAATGCAATGCAGTGCAGTGCAGTGCCCCCCTCAGAGCCTTGAAGCCGCTTGGGAGGAGAGCTGGAGCCAAACTCACTTTCGTGCTCGCCCCATTTCCCGTCGCTGGCCGACTTGTAGTGTATGCGCGTGAGGAATCGGAAGTCGTCAATGGGGACCTGAGCAGCCTTGATGCCCAATTCGTGGTCGAGCTTTCGCTGCGCCGCGCGACGTACACCCGCAACGGAAGCCTCCAGCCCCACGCCCGTCTCGCCGGGGATGCCCAGAGGATGCGAGCAGCAGGTGTTTGTCCACATGTCGGGAAAGGTAATCTTCTCGCTGGCGCGCTGCTGCAGGAGGAGCCGGTTCTGGGAATCGAATAGGAAGACGGAGAAGGCTCGGTGGAGTAGTCCTTGGTCGATGTTCTCCATTAAATGGCCTACATTTCTCTGTCAGTACAACCAAGGCCAAACTGGAGGGCGCTCGCGTGCTCCCTCCGACGTTGCTGCTACTTACAGACTTTCTTACTTGCGCTCCCGATTGGAATGTCGTCCTCGTCCAGCACGATGCACACCTCGTCCATGAGCCGTATCTGCTCCTCATCGTAGCCTTCTAGGTCATTGTTGCTGGTGGCGGAGTTGTGCGTGCCGCCAATGAGCGTGGTGTTGACTTCGGGGAAGAGGCGCAACACGTTCGCTGCGGTGATTGCAGGAGCTTGGGTGACGGTGGCTGTGGAGCTCATTTTGGCGACTCTGGTCAAGCAATTGCTGGGGGTTCTGGGGTGGTGGGGGTTTGGGTTGTTAAGGGCGGCAGCTGTCCAACACAAGCGTTTATCAATTTCTCGCCCTGACGATCGAGACCCTGCACGTCAACCCCCCCTGTGGCGCGGCCATCACGTGAAGAAGAAAATGGTCACACACCGCACCACCAATCTATATATGATAGAGGAGTATTTGATTCTTCCCCAGGTAGTCACCATTCGCTAATGTCGCCGTTTTAGAAGTACAATATGTCTTATTTGTTATGTTGTCCTACTCATCGCCTATATAGTACTTCCTATCCATCCATTGCGAATGAGCCAGATGCGCTGAGCCGAAGCCATGAAGGCATCAGCTAGGATCCGGTATTGAAACAGGAGAACTTTTCCATAGCCGGAACACATGCAACCCAGCTTCCAAAACCCAATCAATACTCCGTATGAAGATGACAGTACGCCAAGTATAACCCCAGATTGCGCATATGCAGTCGCTGTCTATGAGACAGTCGTCGTCCTCGACTTCTTAGCAGCAGGCACCGGAGCATCTGCGCTCGCCTCAGCCTCTAGCTGGCGCTTCTCCTTGACGCCACTGAGCTTCTTCTCCGCCAGGGCCAATTTCTGCTCCTCTTCGGCCGTCAGGTTGTCGATGAGCGGCTTCACTTCATCGTTGTAGAGGTTGTGGTGGTACGCGCTAATAATCAAGTCCGTGTCATCAAGCGTGACCTTGCGGATGTCTGCGAGCGCTTTGACCTTGGCTGTGCATTCCTTGTACTGGGCATCGGTCATTTCAAAGCCTAGCTGGTCGGCTCGGCTCTTGATGGCGTTCCAGCCCGTGAGTCTGCTGGCAAAGTCGACATATCGAGTCATGCCGAAGTCCGCGGGATCGATGATTTCGTATGTGGAAGGGTTCGCGAGGACTGAGCCGTTAGCAACTGCCATTTTACCTGGAGAAATTCGGCACAACTTACTGGCTTTGGCGTGGATGCCCGCCTTGTGGGTGAACGCGCAGAAACCGGTGATGTAATTGTTGAAGGGAATCGAAACTTCGACATAGCCGGCCACGAGATCCTCGAGGTCCTTGAGCTTCTTGAGGTTGTATTTGCTAAGCACATACTCTCTGTCGGCGACCATCATCCGAGCCATCAGCCCTCCCAGGGGCGTGATGCCATTCCGCTCGCCGATGCCGAGCACGGACGTATCGATGTGGGTCGCGCCGGCTTCCAACGCACAGTAGGCGTTGGCAATGGCACAGCCCGTGTCATTGTGGAAATGGGTTTCAATGTCGCAGCTCACAACGCCTCGCAGCGTGCGGACCAGATCGTAGACTTGCCGGGGATTAGCGCAGCCCACGGTGTCGGCAATGCCGACACGGTCGACTTTGATCTTGTCAACAGCGCTGTATATGGAGAGCAGGTCGACCAGGTCTGATCGGAAGGAGTCCTCGGATGAGAACCGGATCTCCTTGCCCTTGGACTTGACGAACTCGATGACCTCGATGGCCGTGTTCTTGATATACGTCATGTCCTTGCCATGTGAGTGTTCCCGCAGGTAGCTCGAGGTTCCGATGACGACGTCGAGGCCGTCAACGCCCGTCTCGACGGCGATTTTGGCATCGTGCATGTTGCATCGGACGTGTGTGAGGATCTTGGCCTTCAGTCCGAGCTTGCAAATGGCTTCGCAATCGCGCCGGGACTCCTCGCTTGCGGCGGGGCTGGTGAGTTCGATGTCTGGCAGAGCGTTAGTTTCGAGCCTTTGCAGGAAGGAAGAGCTGCCGGGGGGTTCGTACAGTCGACGCCAAAGTCATCGAGGGCGCGGGCGATCTTGATCTTAGCGGGCAGGTCAAAGTAGGCACTGGAGGGACATGTCAGTCGCGGAGAAGACGGCGGCGAGGTCAGTGCAATGCCTACTTTGCGAATTGCTCGCCCTCGCGCAGCGTGGACTCGATAATCTTAAACCGGCTGACATTGGACAGGAAGTCGCCCGTCGACGTGTACGGGCTCTTGTTGTGGGGGTGCGGGTTGTGCCTGCTCTGGATGGCGGAGAAGCCTTCATGCGAAGAGCCATTGGTGCCGTTGGTTCCGTTTGCACTGCCGTTGGTGCCATTGGCGGGCGTTTCTTCGACGGGAGGGCACATGATTGCAATTGGGGGTGTGTGTGGGTAGGAGGGAGTAAGGGACGAAGGTGGAGCTGGGCGGAGGTGGGTTATTTGAAGGCTGGTGGGTGCTGGGGAGTGAGTCAAGAGGCCAAAATTCTTTTCGCTGCCGATGATGATGAAAGTGCTGCCGCGATCGGCCGTGCATGCGACGGTTCGCTGGGTGGTCAGCGCGCCTGCGCAAAGGTGGGGAAAGCAGAGGAACGAAGGGTTTTCCTTCTGAGTCGTCTTGCGCAGCGAATGAGCCAGAGGCGCACTCCCCGCAAACGCGGCAGGCCCATTCACGCCAGACGCCCTGAATAAACAGAAGCAGATGGCCTTGTCTGCCTCGGCTTGTTCCGCCGTCTCACCGCCTGCAGCCCATGCCTGTAAATGCCTCGCACGCGACGCCACCTAGAACCAGCTTCGACATCTGCTACCGTAAGCCTGCAGAGGCCCTGGATGGCGGTATCCTCCCTGGCCGCCGAACTGCATATATGACTCTGATATTGGAGCTACCAAGGGACGAAGGGACGAAGGGACGAAATCTGTTCTTTCCACGCCTCGCGTTAATATCCAAAGTATGGACACACATCAATTCGCAATAGCACTATATATTACTACATGCACATCCCAGCCATTGCCTGTAGTCATCACGAGTGGTGGATTGAATGAGCCCAGCTAGTTGTTCCAGCTCATCCTTTCTTGAAGTCCGCCACCTTCCCCGTAAACCCCTTTCCGCTCTCCCTATCCAACAGGTACTTGGTCCCAGGAAATTCATCCGTGACACCCGGAATCTCGTTCTCAGCAAAAATGTGGTATTTCGGATAGCACATCTCCTTCCCCACGCCTCCAATCCTCGGCACGTGGCGCCCATATTCATCCACCCACGCATTGGCCTCATCGCGCTGCCCGCACAGCACCTCCTCGTCGAACGCGCCGACATTGATCTCTACGAAGTCGGACGTGTCCTTGTCGTTGAACGTTAGCGCGCTGCCGCATGTGCTGCAGAAGCCGCGGTATGAGTTGGCAGACGAATTGTACGTCTTGTAGGACGCGTTGGAGTCGAGAGGTGGGGAGATGTTGGATTTGGGGAAGGCACAGTTTTGGGGGAAGAGCGACCCGCCGTGCTTGCGGCACATGGTGCACTGGCAGATCCCGTTCTTTGGTGAGAGTTAGTGGAGAGCAGCGACCGAAGTCCTAAGGTGAGTCGTACGCTCTGGGGAGGCCAGTCTTCTTCGTTTGGAAAGCAAATGGTGAAGCGAATAGCGCCACAGAGGCAGCCGCCCGAGATGCTCTCGGGTCGAGGCATTGTCAGACCTCGAAAGATTACTCCGTGTGGGGAGAGCGTAGAAGGCGAGTGGGTGTTTAACGGTTTGTTGTGACGCTGTAGCTCAATTACAAATTCCACATGAGAGTGATAGAAGAGAGGAATGCGCAAGGGAAAGCGACTGTTGTATACATAGATTCGCAAGAGGAAGCCATGAAGGGCACCCGGTGCCTGCTATTTACATGCAGCTGCACGTTGACGTCGTGGCTGTCCGAACCAGGACTCATGCGAACATACAACGTCTTGACTGATGACTTTGAAGTCATCAATGATTGTTCGCTCTATTTCCTTCGCACGCACACGACGTTGAGAACATGTGCTTGCCACCTTGCACGGGCCGTTGACTAGGTGTAATTCGAATATTGCAGGAGGCTAATTTCTTCCCTTTCTTGCCCTAAGTGAGGAGACATGTCGTACGATCAGGAGACTGCTAGACTTGAGTTGGGAGAGCTCCTCCAATGTGGAGCTTTCTTCTCCGAACCCGCAGACTTCCCACCACTACACGTTATCCCTCTGCCGGCTTTCCAATCCGCCAATTGCCAATCCCAACCCCCCTTCCTCCATGTCTGCCACTTCCAGCACCTTTGAATCCAGCATAGCACGCCCCTCCTCCCTTTCCCCTCCTTTCCCTTCCCCTCCCTCAATCCACATTGCGTTACCGCCCGATTGTCCAGACATGCGAGTACAGCAGAGCAGAGCAGCGCACAAAGCTTGAGCACACAAGCAAGTTGAGATTCACTTACCAGTGCCGCATTGTACTCATACACGGAGAGTTGGTTGGTCCCTCCACAAGTCTCAGTGGTGCCCGTCTTTGTGCAAGTGGTATTGCAATCCGCCGCAGCTGTCACCGCACCAGGAGAGAGAAGACTATCGCCGCAGTCTACTCGTAGTCAATATTCGTGCATGGGATGTATACTACAGTTCTCAAACGTACAGCAAGTATTGCCGGCCTCTGTGCCCGCGTATAGATAGGACCCAGGGGCTGCTGCTCTATTAGTACGACAGAGTTCAGCACAGTAGGAACCACTCTGTAGGGTGGCACTGGTCCCGATAGTCTTATTGAGCGTGCGGCTCGCGGAGCTGTCACTTTTGTGGAGTTAGATATGCTAAGTTCGAAGACAGCGATGCAAGCACATACGTATAACAGCCCTTGTAGGTCCACCATCGCGGGAGATTGGTAGCTGGATTGTTAACGGCCAGGGCAACCCCTGGGAGCAGAGAGCCAGCTATCACGTAGCTGATGCTGATTTTCATAGCTGCGGGTTTGTTGGGGACGCGGAAAGTACAATACCTGAGGTAATACCAAAAAATCAAAAGAACGAATGAGTCGGTCGAAGAGCAAGAAAGCAAAGGTCCAATGAGGCAAAGTTGCAGAAACAGAACGAACGCGTTGTGTCAACGATTGATAAAGTGCAGATTTTTTTTCAACGATTTGGTAGATGTAGATTGCAGAGAGGTAAACAAGGTAAAGAGGGGCGAGAAGCTGGCCGAAGCGGCGCGACTTGCCTTTATTCGAGGACAGAATGCATTCCAGTGCCGAATATGAACAAGGCGTGTTAAGCTAGACGCTCGAAATGCGTCTGCCGACGAAGGAAGGGCGACATAGCTGACAATTGGAATGCGATGGTACCAAAAGGGATGGTGCTGTAATTAGTTTGGGCAGTCAGTGCCAGGAGGAACCCGACAATTTATCCTCGAAGAAGACCAAGATGAAGGCCATGTTATCGCCTCTGAGGTGATGCTTCTCTTCTGACGTTACCGTCGGAGAATAAAAGGATTAACTCGGACATGTTGGGTATATTTGTATCCGCAAGAGAGACTTTGCGATAGCTGTTCGGTCGAAGAGGACAGCATGCCGAATTATAGATGTTCCAAATGCGGTGATGACTGCGGCATAGATATAGCAGAAGCGAGTGGTATGGAGATGTTGATTGGCTTAATGATGGGTGTCACCTAGTGGTGTTGGTTGAGGGATGACGTTGCGTGCTCCCCGCGGGAGTGACGGGATTCGTCCGTGATTGCAGGCCGCTTGCCCCCAGATGTCAACTGCTCCCGCGGCATTGTGACAAGTAATCACGACTCCTTTTCTTCTCGCAATCGCGTATACACGTCCTCCTCACGCTTCCGCTGTACATGCACTGCAGCGGAGCAACAATGCGAGTAAACCGATAGTCTCCGGGCGTGACCAGTTGTCTTGAAGTTCAACATCAGCTCCTCTCCTACGCTGAACCATGGAGCAACCCTCCGCGCCGCTCACCAACGTGAGCTCGTATCTTCCGTCGCCCGCGGACTTGCTCCTAGTCGTCCCTCGTCTCCTGTACAAAGCCGGCTCGCTGGGTGAGCACATCGACAGCGTGTTTGGGAAGCTGCGCTCAGGCGGGAGCATGATCGCGGAACCCACTGCAGCCAACCTCACCAACGCTACCGTAGCCACGACTGCCGGCAACTTCGTCCAGGAATCTGTCGCGGCAGCGGCGAGCGCGGCGCTGGGGAGCCAGGACGACATGGGTGTCTTCCAGGCCATTAAGAATGTCGGCTCGTTCTTCAGCTACATTACCTCAAAATGGGCGATTGCCACTTTTACGATCGTGAGTAATGCACCATTTCTGTGTGGTGCCTCCACTACTCGCTCTTTAGTTAACCATGCCATGTAGGCAATCCTCTTGAACCGCACCCACTTCTATGCCTCCAGTCGCGTTCCTCTCAGCTTCGACCGACTGCATCTTCGTATCATCCTCTACCTCGCCCCCATGCTTCTCTTCCTGTACCGCATACAGGGCGTACTTCAAGCTATACGGTGTCAGACCTCGCCCGGCTGGTCTGAGATGCAATATGGCGCACCTGGCAGGGGCCTGGATACCGATTTTGCGGGAGAAGGGGGGTTCTTATGGCGAGCAAGCTCCGCTCTACTTGTTTGGCAAGACCTGGAGGATTCGTGCAAGGCAGTAAATATGCTCCCTGCAGATGCTGGCTCAACTCGCCCTTCTGGATCCCTCTCGCTCTTGTGGCCACTCTTCATCTCGCTAGGATTCGGCCAATTCGTGGAGACCATGTCGTGTGCACTCCAGGGCAGGCAACCGATTCAGGAGGTTGGCATGACGATATTTGAGCATTCCCTAGCATTCGCAGAAGCGGAGGCAGTGGTTACCAGGCCCTTCAATTTGGACTCGACCCGCTTCTGGAAACCGACCACCGTCTTTACTCCAGATGGCACTTCGCTCTCCATCAATCGAACGGTTCAATCTCAGTTTGCCAACGTGCCGTCCGAGGTCCTTCTGATATCGCTGATATCAAGCTTCAGTCATCTTACGAGTAACTTTTTGGCTATTGTTGGGCTTCGCGCACGGTTTCGACTCATCACAACAGGCATATGGGGCTTATCGTATATGACGGCGTTCGCCTGGAGCTTCTATCGATTTGCCACCATGGTCTCGGATCCGGGGCAACAAGTGGGTATTCTCAGGTTTCCCACAGTCTGTATCATTGGCTTCATCCCTCATCTCCTCATACTTTTGGGTATTGCAGCCTGCGGTCTAATTTATGTCCTGGCCTTTGGCTTGACTGTATTGTCTCACCCACCTGGCCAGCCTGAGATGTTGACATGGAGAGAGAGATTCTCATTCGCGTACGGAAACTTGCATGCGAATATACACTTGTCGGCGATCACTCCACTGACGGTCAATTGGCAAGAAGATTTCTACACTGCCATTCTTAAAGTAGGTTTCACCGTTCTTACTGCCGCAAGTGAGGCTGTCTATCTCAATGAAGGAGCAAGGATCAATGTGAACTCGATGACATGGCTCGAAAAGAAGAGACTTCAAGAAATCCTCGCCCGTCGAAGAAGATTCCGACAGAGCTTGGCGACGATACCTCCCGAACTCCGTGGGGACGCCATGGCCGAAGGCATTGAAGTGATTGACAGAGCCAGTGCCGACGGATCAAGCCAAGTTTCAGCATCGGGTTATGGACGTGAGAGAAAAACC
The DNA here is from genome assembly GCA_001599595.1 of Beverwykella pulmonaria. Taxonomy (NCBI): domain Eukaryota; kingdom Fungi; phylum Ascomycota; class Dothideomycetes; order Pleosporales; family Melanommataceae; genus Beverwykella; species Beverwykella pulmonaria. The sequence continues at coordinate 892,284 of BCHH01000007.1, read as the reverse complement.
CGCGAGGCAAATGCCAATTCGGACGCTTCGAGAGCTCTCGGGAGAGACAGTGGTGTCGGACTTCAACAGCGTCGAGGTCGCTGGGCATTGACGTATCAATTTTTGAAGGGTATCTCGCGCTTGCTCATGGCTATTCAGGCAAGAGTGGCCTTGTCCATAATGCGAAAGCTCCGGGTTACTTACAGTCCAAGGTGGTTGAACAGACTAGCCGGTCCCCAAGCAAACGAAAAGACCCACCCTTCAGCCCCAAGGCCAGTGACAGCCCGCCTTTGGAATTCAGAGCCTTGGCTCGTCATTGACGAGCAAATGCGTGTGCGTCCTGACATTACTTCTGACGTCGAGGCATATACCAGAGATATATTGCGCAAGAGCAGCTTCTATGAGGAGCAAGGCCCCCTGCCCGCTGAAGAGCATCTGAACGAGTACCTGTACAATTGGTGGAAGAGAGGTGGGAAATGGGGCGACGTTGACACGTCAGGAGACTACGACCCGAGTCACGACGACGATACCACAAGCGTGGCATCTTTTGCTACAACTAACGATGACGACGGCTGGTCAGACATGGAGGATGGCCAGCGGACGCCCACCCAAAGCGCGCCATTCATTCATAGTCGGGAGTCGACACCACCGCCTGAGAATGTTCTTGACTTGTCTCGCCTCTCGCATCTCCTCGATCCCAAGACCAAAGAGGACAGAGAAGAGGCACAACTACTGTCTCGGCATCTCCAGAACTCTGGGGTGCTCACGCGTTCCCAATACCGCAAGGTTGTCGAGCAGGATCAGGCCAGGGTCTTAACGTCTCGCTACCGGATGGACGGCTTTCCTGAGAGCATTCACATGACGCCAGAGGAGGAAGAGAAGCTACTAGAGGACTTTATCCTAAATCGACGACATGCTACCGCGGCCCCTCAAGCTGGTGCTTCTGATACTTGGGGTAGTGGTGCGGAGGGTATGGGTTCGGAAGGCCCACAGTGTGTTGTATGTCAGGTCAGTCCTCGGACGGTTCTAGTCTGGCCTTGTGGATGCCTGTCGCTTTGCGATGAGTGTAGGGTAGGACTTGCCTCCAAGAACTATACGACGTGTGTCTGCTGCAGGACAAATGTAGCGGCGTATTCACGACTTTATGTACCATGAGGCTAGGCTTGAGGCCTTTGGAAAGGTCTTTTTTTTTTTCTTCATATATATTTTGCATCACTGGGAATGGAATTGGCACATAGAAGGAATTGTATATCTTGTATTCTGTTCTGAAAAGATCCCATAAGCTTGTGCACCAACCATGATTGAGGCGCTCTGAGATCAGGCTTCATGTCGCTTGCAGATAGGAGAAAAGGCTTGGCAGTCAGCGCAATCTAACTTTTCTCATATCATCATGACTGCCCCCCGAACTTCACCAACAACAACCCACAACTTTCGCAACTCGCCCATTATCTTCGACTGAGCAGCCCAGACAGGCTCGGTCTACTGTGAACACCCCTACGAAGCTCCCAAATTTTTATGCAGCCAGAGCAATACAACGTATCCCAAAACGACTCCCCCCAACAAGTTGCCCCCAAGAACACCTCTTCCTCCAAGCATGGCATTCGTGATGATGACCAGCCGGCCTCTCCGCCTCCTCAGCCCGAGGAGCGTAGGCAACCCCGAACAAGGGCTGTCGGTCATGACTCCCTCTCGCCCTCAACATCGCCCGAACGCGTCGCCGGCAGCGATAGCGATGAAGCCGCGCGATTGAGCCCGACCTCGCTCTCGCCCTCACCGCGCAACCGGATTGCTGAATACGAGGACGCTGCGGCTCAATTGGCACGAAAGAAGGCGGAAGGCTATGTGTTTGAAGTCATCAAGAAGATCAGAACTCCCGACGATAAGAGTTCTCCCATCTCAAAGCTGCCTAATGGTTCGTTACAACGTCACGAAGACGGGCTGTGTATCACGTTCTAATGTTCGTGTAGAAGTCTTGACCCATGCCCTATCCCATCTCTCGCCCAACGATCTTGCCGCTGTATCGCTCGTCGCCCGCCGCTTCAATGGCCTGGTCACCACTCCCCACGCCTGGCGTGTTGCCTTCGCTCGCTATTTCCCGGGGCCAGAGGTTCTTGTCGGCGCTTCTGTTCGGCTTGCTATGGAGGATACCGGCAATATCGTTCGGTCTGAGAGGCGCTCGTTTACGAGGCTCACGGCACTAGCATCATGGAGGAGCGAATACATCTTAAGAACAAGATTGCTTCGCTCTTTGACCAGAGGGAAGCCCGTCCAAGTCTCTACATCAGGCCCCTCGGCGCGTTACGGTCAGACGCAAGCTCCTTCCCCGGTTATCATGTACAATGCGCAGACATTCACCACTATCAACCACCTCCATACTACGTTCGGTGTAGGCGTAAACAAGCGACTACCGCGCTTCGTCCACGGTGCTGATGACATTGGCATGGTGACGAGCAGCGATCCTGCGACCGGCAAGGTAGACGCTTGGGGTCAGAGTGATCCTAATTTTTACGGCCAGTTTTCGGAGCGCTTTCCTGGCGTTGCCGAGTATGGTCTCGGCCCCGGGGAAGTGGTCGGATGCCCCAATGTGATGGATGTGTCCCAGCCGCATGGCATGGTGTATGGCCAGGGTTGTCCAGAAGGGTCATGCTACTACCGAGCTTTAGATGAAATGAGAGGGCACTTCATTGGGGAGCCAACGGACTTCTCGCTGCCGGAAGCTGGCATCCCAAAGCTTGGTATCGATGGCGGGGCTATCTGCTCTGTGTGGATCGCTAAAACGCCTACCATTCCCGCCCTTTCCGACGGCCTGGTTGGGATTCTCATGGGATCGGCTGCAGGTGTCGTCACGGCGTGCAGTTTAGGCACAGACGGCTTACGTGGTACCCGATTATCCCGCGGCGAATTGACTGCTCGCTGGGTCCTCAGTCCTGGTGTGCCCGTTGTGGCTCTTGCGGTCGATGAGAATTACTCTTTCAAGCGACAGGCACAGAACCGTATTTGGGCCGTCGCCCTTAATGCCCTTGGCGAGTTGTTCTATCTCACGAAATTTCCAACTCGAAACCAAACCTTGAGGCCCCCCATGGACGAGCCTGCCGAGTTCACGGCATGGCTTGCTGGTCGGAGCGTCTACTGGAACCTTGTAGAGCCTAGTAGACGCGTTGCTCGCCCGGATCCTTACCAGGACGGCGACACGGACGGAAGCTATTCTCCCCGGTCTTCCTGGGATGGCATGTGCCTTAGCAAACAGCAGGTTCTCTCCGAAACCAGAGAGATACAACAATTCCTGCGGAAGCTGCCTAAGGATTTCCGCAAAACATGCCTTGGGTGGGACATGCGTAGACGACTTGAGGTGGACTTTGCTAGCGACGATGGCAACTATGCCGGCGAGGCTATGATTGTTTTTGAATGCGGCCTTGAGGAGGGCAGTGTAGCTGAGGGTAAACGTTACACCCGATTGAAGACACCAGAGAAAGAGAAGGAGAAGAGTCAGATCACTCCGACGCCACCTGTCTCTTCTCAGTCGCCTTCACTTTTTGGTGGATCTGGCACTGTCACCCCTGATTTACCTTACGGGAAGGCGTTCCAGCGCGCCCGAAGCTCATCCTACATGTCTTCTACTAGTTCTCCTGAGCGGGCGAATCTTGTAGAGGAATGGCGATGCTCTCAACTCTCATTTGGTGGTCTCAAATCCCTAGAGCTCACTACGACTGCCCTGGATCATTCAACATTCGCAGTCCTCACCATGTCAGAGGATCCTGCGCTGGGGTTTTCAACAGCAGCGTCGTCCCCATACGGGTCGCCAATTTCTGTTGCGAGCCAACCTGCTGCTCCTTCCGACATTCCCGGCCAACGCGCGCGATTCCTAGCTGTGGGAACGAGAACAGGGCTAGTCCTCCTCTGGGATGTTCGTTCACCAGTCTCTCGCAGTTCTGGGCTCATCAACACCCTTGAACCCATCCGGATCATTTACACTGAGTCTCCCGAGATTTCTTGCCTAGCACTAACAGCACTCCATCTCGTTCATGGTGGAAATGACGGCCTAGTACAGGCATGGGATCCGTTAGCGTCAAGCATGCAACCCGTCAGGACGTTGAACTCGCGATTTTCTTCTCGGGCACGAAGAAGACTCGTGCAAGCTCAGGCGTCTGCTCAAGGTGTAGGTATTAACATGTTCGCTGCCGGGGCGATCTGCCTCGACCCGGATCCTACGGTACTACGGGGAGCAGTATCCCTTGGGACTCAGATTCGATATTGGAGCTACAGTTCATCAGCCGCCGATCAGTACAAAAGCAGCAAGCGCAAACTTCGTCGCTCTGAGCGAGGAAGCAACAATGGCGGGGAGAAGTTGCCAGGTAGCGGTCGGGTAAATCTGAAAGATTATATTGCCAATGAAAAATACGAGCTCGAGCGCGACAAGGAGGAAAGACGAAAGCAAGCCAATCGGTTAGCTGGGCGGTTTGGTATCGATCTTTTGAACAACGAGGATGAAGCTCTGGCATATGCGGCTATGTTATCTCAAGAGAGCTTGAAAGATGAGGAGAAGCGACGCAGGGAAAGCGAGAGCAGCAGCGCTATCAGTAGCGTCACCGTAACCCCCGAGCCTAGCGTCTATGGGCAATCCACTACTCCTATTGTGAAGGATGAGCTCGACGCGGACCTTGCTGAAGCAATTCGTCTGAGCTTGCAAGATAGTCCTGCTTCCGGTATCTATGGTTCTGGCAGCCCCGCGCCCCCGACTTCTGGCTTCGATATCCCTTTTGATATACCGATTAAGTATGCCAAAGGCAGAAAGTCGCCCACGAGGTCCAATTCTAGCCCTCGGGGCAAGAAAGCCAATGCCGGATCGAGCAATGAGAGCGAAATGTCTGATTTGGAATTTGCGCTGCAGCTCAGTCTTGCAGAGGAGCAGAGTCGAAAGGAGGCTGAGGAAGAAGACTTCCCACCGTTGAGCCCGAGCCCACGTGGTGGAATGGGCAAAGGCAAAGGGAAGATGATTTGAGGAGAGTGTTTCGAGCTGCGTTTGCACTCCTATGGAACGGTCAATCAGTTGTAGACATCCATCAAGCTGATCTGTCAAGCTCCACATCCATCTCTCGTATGCGACGAGGTGGATAATGGGAGGCTGCAAGTTTGTCTGGGGTGTATGATCGGACCTGGTATTCTGTCAGTGTGTTTCCATTTAACTTTTCTTTCTTGCATCTTTTCTGTGGTGTTTACCTCTCTACGTTCCCGGAGACGATGGACGTAGATGTTCAATACTTTTTTTGCGAGTTTTCAGTCCCCTTACTTTCAATCCGTCGTCTGTGAGATCGAATATCTCGCAGACTTTAGTAATAGGAAGGTGTTAGTCTGCGTTTACTTTGATTCAACTTAATGCAATACGAGCCGGTTCTTGTTCCTTCAAAGAACTCGGCTCTACTTTATACAAACCCGTCTCGATCTGCGTGAACTCGTTCTGATGTATGTGGCTGTGTTATTGCAAAGTAATGATTAATTGTTTTCTTTGACCAACTTTAATGTTGTCACCCCGAAACAGACAAGACACGCGGGGCATGGCCAATTATGTACATAGGTACGCCCTCGTATATTTTATGCCAGCACACAGTGGTAGTGGATGTGAGTGGTTCGCCCTGTCTCGAATATGCGGCGCAGCCGTCTCATACGTATGCTCGCCTTTCGTACGACAGACTCGATGGATGCTACGCCACCTCCACTTTAATTCTTCTGAAACCTTGAGATATCAGGCATCCATAAATGTAAACTCCAACTTCGCATGTCCTCCCAGCTTTCGCTTTGAACTTCCATCCTTCCAGTGCTAGCAGTTTTCCAACCTCTAGTCACATTTGTCGGCGAGCGCTGAATGAGAGAATGAAGTTCCTACGCAGACCAGCAATTTCGCTTTCTTCCAACCGCGCGTTGTGTTCTACTCTCGTCTTTAGTCTCCTCACAACGCATGTTCGAAGCGCTCCCTCTTTGCCCTCGCAGGAACTTCTTCAAGTATTTGAAACGGGCGTGGATGACCAGTTTCCATTCGCACAGCCGCAGTATGCAGTTGGGTTTGAGTTGACGGGCGGCTACGGGTGTGTCTCTTATCTTATATATCAGTGGTGGATGGATTAGATGGATATTGATACTGATGATGTGCATAGCACGGCGTCGATTCGATGGAGGAATGGGTCGTATGCGGATATGGTGCAGATTAATGGGACGGAACAGTATAAGGAGGCGATGAGGTGGTATTCGAGGGGCGAAAGTAGGCACTTGCAGTGAGTATGAGTCTTTCTTGTCTTTGCTAGTTTTATGGTTCCGTGGTTTTAAGTCTCGCTTTGATCAAGTCATCTCAGGCCTTCCACCCTCTCTCCCTTTCCTCTAACACGTCGCTTCTTCATTCCTTGTCAATTTTCGCTCGGCGTGATTCTCAAGTAGGTGCTAATATGACTAAAGTCCCCCATATGACACCGTCGTCGACGAATACGCCGACCTCCCGCGGCGGCTCCTACGGTGCTTCCGCAAATTCCTTCGTCTCCCCGCTACTCCATCCGTCGGGCATCTCTCCTATATGCTCGCCGCCCTCAAAGCCAGCACCGAATACCACCTCCACGAGGTACTCCATCTTCCGCGTTCCAAGCTCAGGCACGTCGTAGTATCGCAGCCGTACCTCCCTGGTCTTTATGCCGAGGACTTGAAAGATGCGCTCGAGTACGCGGGCTTGCAGTTTGTGCCGTTGTGCCAGGAGTGTGTGGGGCCTTTCGCGCCGTGGGCGGCGTATGCAGGGGCCGGAAGGGGACTGTGTCGTTGGAATGAGGAGAAGGGGACGGATACGGAGAAGTGTGTTGCAGAGATGGAGGAGTTGGAAACTAAGAACGTAATGACGATGACATGGACGGCGGACTACTTGCAGATGTTGAGCTTCAATATCAGCGCCGCATATCAAACTATGCGATCTGCGGAGAGAGAGGCGGCGGAGACAGTAAGATGGGACCTGAACCTCACATCCGCGCCTCCAATGTCTTACCTAAGCGACGGGGAAGACGAGTGGTTCGAGAGCTTCCATGAGTACTTCACGTCTAGCATTCACAATGCGGGTCAGCCACTGGATATAGCCATCTTTCAAGGTGAGATGAGTACCAAATTAGTAGACTGGCTGTTTTGGATTTTTGTAGAGGGGAGTTCGTACGTACAGGATGAGCCGTGTGAGGTTATCTGGGGCGGGTTTGGGTTTGAGAGTGATGACGAGGAGGAGTTGAAGAAGGCGGCGACAGGTGCGTTGTTTATGGGTGCTAGAGGCGCGGCGGAGTTGGGGTTTAGGAGGGCAGGGGGTATGTTTGTCGAGAAGCCACAGGTTTAGAGGAATGGGTGGGATGGAACGATTTTCCGGTCGAGTGAGCTGCTGAAGGTATTTTGCCATTTCTTTCCCTATTTTTAATTTGAGGTTGCATGTAGGGGCTTCGGACATCGTAAGTTTATCTTTGATTAGAGATTACTCGACTGTTCCTTGTAACGTAATGGTCCCTTTGGAAACCCTCGCCTCCAACCCCCTTTTCATGTCCTGATGCCAAAGTCCAAAATATGCTCTTAGACCCCTACACTCCATTCCTTCTGTTCTCCCATAATCGATTTTGGTCTGGCTTAGATACCTCCATAGCTTGCGATTTTTGCCGCTGAAAATGGAGGCGTGTAAGCCAGCAAGCTCGGAGCCTCGGAAAATATTGGATCTACTCAATCTGTGTTTCTTATCTATCTCTTCATATTATCCTATGATTGCGCGTTCCTCCAAAATGCTACGCAAGCGCACATGGTTAGTATCGTTTGTAAGGAAAATGTGTGTGTGTAAAGTGTATATTGCGTATGATTGTGATGATCAAGTTGAGTAGATGTATGGACGGACTGTGTCCGTCCATACATCTACATTGTTAATAACTTGCTAGTGATCGCTTATTCGCCAACCAAAGGGACATGATCTCAGCTAGGTTAGATTCCGGGTTTAATAATACCTTAGCTGCAAACTCTTCCGCTAGCTTAATTATCTAATTATCTTCGACAGCCTTCTCCGTAGCATCGTTGCTTTCAGGGCTCTTCTCCGGAGCAGGGCCGTCAACTCTTCAGGTCGTTGCCTTCAATACACTTCCCTAGCTTAGGGTTATATATAAAGCAGACGAGCTGAGTCACCATATCCACATCAGTGAGCTAGAAATCGATATTCATATCCACCAACACAACACGGAAAGTTGTGATGTCTTTAAACAGCGATGACTCAACACCACAACGTTCTTTTGGCACAAAAATTGGCGGGAAGCGCAGGGACGATGAACAGTTTTCATCCGATACGCGCATAGAAATTTTATCGAAGCATGAGGCTGGCGTTTCGATCAAGAAGCTTGTGGCCGAGTTTTGCGTGCACCGCAACACCCTCGCCAACACAATCAAGAGATGGAAAGAACACAACACCACGCAGTCGCTGCCTCGATCTGGGTATCCTCAGGTCCTACCATGTCGTTATAAAAGGATCTATCGCTCTGTACGAAAATACCCTAAGATTGAGTATAAAAAGCTCATTAAGAAGTGTGTAATCTCGATGTGGCTGATGACACGCGCAAAACCACTCCCCGCCGCAACACCCTCTTAGATACATAGAAGCACGTCGCCCTAAGGCATCACTGTTGTAAACTACGACTCAAAATTAGCTGCGGTGCAGTTCTCCTACGTCTCCGTTTTGCTAGGAAGTACCGTAACTTTAATTAACGTCGACACATGTTAAAGTTTTCTGATAAGAGTATTGTTGATCGAGGTTCTGGGCGACAGGCAGAGTAGTATTCTAAATATGCGTACGAGAAGTTTGATGCTGTTATAATTCCAGAGCAAGATAAGCCTCGCCGCATGAGCCAGATGGTGTGGGATTGCATATGGGTGACCTCAAATGGAAGAGTAGGCAATTTCCCGTCGATCATGACGCTCAACTATATGTCAAAAAAATATTTCAATGGAAAAGCTATATTAATACGTTATAAAAGTAATTACTGGCGTAGTACCGTCCTGGGGACATATTTCAACACGACAACGCGCCCATACACAAGTGCCGTGATGCGGTTGATTACCTGGAGGCCCTAATAATCTCACTCAACACCCTTTCAACTCTCACTTTCGGACTATTCTCTCAAAGTCGTCTCACCCACTCCAAAATCTCCCCTGCACCGCTCTCCCACCCTTCATGATTTTGTAAATGGTGGCCTAAACCCCTCACAACCCTAAACCCGACACCATCCCACACCCCACCCTCCTTCTCCTTCTCCTTCTCGTTCCTCAAATCCTGCACTGAAACCCCATCCACCTTCCTTTCTCCCACCAACTCCCGAAACGCATCACGGTACCGCCGCGCAGCATCGAGTAAGATATCTGGTCTGCAGAGAACATCGTGTTCAGCCGCAAGCACAAGCAAGCGATCTGATACGCCCTCCTTCCCCTCATCTCTCTCCCCTTCACTCGTTTTCTGAGACTTGCGTGGAGCCCAGCCACTAATCGACGAGAGCACATCGCCACCCCTTACAAAGCAAAAGAGAGTCTGCAGGGGCCAGAGCATGGACTCATAGGGCGAGAGAATGCGTTCTAGCGCCTGCACTATGTGCGTTGAAGTCGAAGGGGTGAAAAACGCTGCGTGGACTTGGGATGTGTTGGCGAGAACGTAGCGCGGGTGGAAGAGGCGGTAGGGGAAATGGAATGGTGCTGAGAGAGACCAGAATTTGTAGACGGAAAAGCTGACAATTTCCATATCAGTATGAACTTCAGGATGGTAGTAGAGGGAGATGGGGATGGGAAAATGAGACGACGTACGAGCCAAATCCCGGCACAGCAGCACACATACAGAACCCCTTCACCCTCACTAACCCCCTACTAAGCACATACTGACTCAGTGCTCCCCCAGCCGAATGTGAAATCAAGACAACCCTCTCCCTCTCTCCGGCGCCCCTCCTCTCTGTTTCCAACTCCTCCACATACTTAATCCCCGCAACTAGATCCTTCCCTATCGTCGCCATCGGCGTAACATACATCCTGAATAGAGAAGGATACCAACTGTTCCCATGTCCGCGATAGGAAATAGCATAGCACGGGTATCCACGCTCGGCGAAGAATCGAAGGTACACGAGCCAGACGGAAGCGCAGCCGAAGCCGCCGTGGGCGAAGAACAGAGAAGGGAGTGAAGAGGGGGCGGCAGGGAGTGCGGAGAGAAGTTCTAGCGATCCAGAGGGAGTGTCGATATAGGATCTTGTGATGCCTGAAGGAAGGGGTGAGGGCGAGGGTGGGTTGGGGGAGGGAGTGCGCCATTGGAGGGCGAAAGGGCCGAAGGGCATTATGATGGATGGAGGTGATGCAGAAAAGTGGATAGCCCGAGGATGGTGATATAATTCTGGCAGCGGAGCTGAAGGTGGAGTTGTGGTGCGTGATGAAGGCTAGAGTAAAGCCGTAAGACGACGATGAAAGAAACAATGAGAAACTCAACACAATACGTGGTGTCTACTTAAATAACACAACGGACGAATAACATCTATAGGCAAAGATTGAGGATTTGAGCGAGAAGAAAAGAAACCATGCGTAATGCGACACAAGAGTTCGGCATTTAGCTAAGCTGAGGTATTCGAGCATACAGTGCCGGATGATGCGAGGGGTACTTCGACTTCAAGTGACTATGACTCTGCGCACACGTCGAGGTTTGCTATATTTCCTATAAGTCGCGTTCTATAGCTAATCTTAAACATTTAGAATACCTCCCACTCTATATTACGTTTACACCGTAGCCTTCGCGCCTAATTCGTAGAGAGCCTCCTTTTGTAGCGTAACATGGATTCTTCCCCAAAGCGATCACGAACCCTAGCTAATGCGAGATGACCCCGCACCTCCCACCTAATCATTTCCGCGTAATTTATTGTCATGATTGCTGGACCCGTGGCTGTGCGGAATTTTTGCCAAGCGCTCTAAATATCATAAAATCCGTCCCAAGGATTGGGAGCAGGGCTGAGGCTCCGACTGCGCTTGTTTTATACATTCTAGCATCGAAACTGCAATTAGCTTTCGACATAGCTATCGTACAACTTCGAGATGCGGTTTAATGCACAACACGTCTATTCAATAGCTTTCGTAACATGGAGACATACCGTCACGTTGCCCTCAAGCTCGCAGACCCGCCGTCCCCGTGCTCCTCGATCCCTATAGGGGGGATCAATTCCGTTCTAGAATATTAGCTAAGCGCTGGCAGCTGTCCCTAAAACATTTGCCGCTGAACCTATAATTAATCTGCCCTAAATAAACCTAATTAGTTAATTTACCGTCTTTTCCTGTATTAACTTATTCTTAACTTCCGCCACACCTTGACAAGGAGATTTGATAAAGGCACCATTTCTCAAGCACCTTCAACGGCAGCACCAAGTATGGCTTTGATCACGTTAGTTGCTACAGTATCGCCTCAAGACCTAAGTCAATTTCAAAGCTTCCTGCATTTCTAATCAAATATTACTCATCGTCTGTCGCCACTCGCGCTATTCCGGTGTATATAAAAACATCATCTGCAATAGAGGTGGGCGGGGAGGAGGTTGACAAAGCTTTAGAAGGCGAATTCCATGATCGTTACTCGTCCGGATCTGCACCCAAGACTAATAACACCTCCATAAACCGCAGTACAGGCCGAGCGATACTCGGCAGGAAGCCAGAGAACACGTTCGATATTATGACTCACCCATTCATCTCTGATGAAGATATATTGAACTTGGTTTTGAGAAATTACTATATTACTGGAGGGAATTACCGGAAGAGGTAGCGATCCCCTGTTGGTCCGGAGACATTTACCATCATCGGAGAAGGACAAAGTTTTGACATTATAGGCACCCTTGAGCGTGTGCTGCAGCGCTCCCGAGCCGGCGTCCCACAGCTTGACGATGCTGTCGCCTGAAGCCGACGCCAGCAGCTTGCCGTCCGGCGAGAAGGCCACGTTGTAGACCCAATCCGAATGGCCCTCAAGTGTGTGCTGCAGCGCTCCTGAGCCAGCGTCCCACAGCTTGACGGTGCTGTCGCGTGAAGCCGACGCCAGCAGCTTGCCGTCCGGCGAGAAGGCCACGT
>BCHH01000007.1:798390-878975 GCA_001599595.1 Beverwykella pulmonaria | reverse complement strand
TGCTGCAGCGCTCCTGAGCCGGCGTCCCACAGCTTGACGGTGCTGTCGTCTGAAGCCGACGCCAGCAGCTTGCCGTCCGGCGAGAAGGCCACGTCGTAGACCGATTTCGAATGGCCCTCGAGCGTCTGGAGAGCCGCATTCCATTTCTCTTCGACCCTTGGCAGCCTTCGAATCCATCTAGGTATGCAGATTTTGAACCTTTCCCTTATTATACTCGTCATCGGTGCGAATACTAGACCACTATACGTCTGAAGGGGCGCCTGCTCAATAGCTAACCGGTTATAGAGAACGAAACGCTTCGCGTCGTGGATGAAATTCGAAAGAAGAGGGCATTCACTTGACTAGCCGAACTATTAGCTGAAGCCTTTTCCCATGCTAGAGGTATACTAACGGACACAAACGACTCTAAAGACATGATGGCATGAACTCCTTCCGGAACTTTCCCTATCCACCCAAGGGCCTCGAGCCAGTGAAGGAGATGCTCCTGTAAGAACTGGTGCACTTGGCTATTGTCGCGAATCTGGGTGCCGCTCTTCTGGACGTGCTGGATCCAGTATAGACATGCGTACTGGACCTCAGGAGGAAGGAACTGCTCGACTCGACCGCTCTCCAGCTTGGCCGCAAGCATACCCGGAGCATTTACTTCGCAGATGTCCTGCTTCAGAGATGTTGACAGAAGCTGGAGACAGCTGTCGAACAGCGCTTGATGTGCCTGCTTCTCGTCCACCCAGAAGTACGAGTCACAACACCTTTTTTTGCTAAGAAGAAAATCCCGGAATGATGGATGATGTAGACGAACAGCGTGTTGAGCATCCTTTGGGATCTCTAGAAGAGCATGGAGGTCATTCATCGTCCAGGTAAGGTCTTTCTCCGGTTTCAAGAGTAAATTGCTCAGTGATTTAACCGAAAGAGAGGAGAAGAGAACGACGATGCTTCCAAGCACGTCTCTTACCATACTATGAAAGTCTCTAATGTCTTGCGGAGTAAAACTCGAGCGAAGAGAACTGTCCAGGACAGTCAGATAGATGACGTCGAGGTGATCTTCCGGAGTGGTATTGCCCATAACAAGTGTTCGTAGCGATTGCTTGACCACTACCCCTTCGCGGCTGAAGCCACAGGCGACTGCTATCCAAAACCAGAGGTAACTAGTGTTCCAAATTAGGCTTCTGATAATGTTTTGGAACAAAGAAATATAGATTCCATCGATATGATAGTTTAATGTGAGAGTGGAGCTGGAGCTTCCTAGGATGATGTGGAGCCTTTTCTCGGGGGATGCCCCTTCGCAAATGAATCGACAGGCGGTTGCGGCCCAGATAAACAGACCCGCAGCTTTTCGCACAAGCTGCTCGACTACCTCGTCTTCCGGGCCGATTGTCGCGAGGTGATGCTTGAGGAAAAGCGAAATATCCTGTTCGACGATAAACTTCGAGATATCCTGTAGTACGAGGTGTTCACTCGGTTGGAATCGCGAGAACTCTTCTCGGACCGGTACTTCAGGTCGACTTGTAATCAGAACTCGAAGCCGTTGTTGGTTCAGATTTGTCGTGTCGGCCAGAAGCTGAATCACCTGCCTGATGCTACTCTCAGTGTCGCACTCGTCTAGCGCATCGACCACTATGACAACTGGGGACGGGTACGAGTCGACCGCAAGGTGCACTAGAGGTGTTGTGATAAGTTCCCGCCATTGATCCTTTAGGACGCGACGGAGGATGCCTTCATCCTCTGACAACGTTTTCCGGAGCTGCTCCCTGAACTTTGGCAATTTGTTCGCCAGTTGCCTGGCGATTGTGCCAACGAACTTGGTCGCGTTGCCAGCATCGCCACCACCTCTTGAGAAGAAGTAGCTCGCCACTGGTCGGTTTCTATCGTAGTATTCTCGTGCAACTGTGCGTGCTATCGTGGACTTTCCGGTGCCTGCCCAGCCACTCAGCCAGAAGATATGCTGCTTGTTTTCTCCCTCAATCCATGCTCTGATTTCGTCAAGGACACCGACTCGAGTGCCAGGGAGGCAAATAGGCTCGTCTTCTTTTCCCGATGCGTTGAAAACAGCGTTCGATGCTTCAGGCAGCAGTGCTAGCGGATCTTGATCGCGTGTGAACCTGTCAAAGGCAGTCAAGCCGTGTCCGTAAGCGCAATGATAAAGATCTAACAGACTTACTGCAAGATCTGGTCACCATGGACGTTGTAGTTATGAGCCTGAACTCCAACCTTTCCTCCGTCGTTGGAGAAGCTGACCTGCGGCGATCCTTGTGACATCACAATAGAATCATAGCGATAAGCTGTGCACCTCAGACAAATGCAGTTCGCTTTGGTAGCCTTGTGTACTCAAGCGCCCGGGCAGTCTGAGAATCACGTGTTTTCCCACCACCTTTTGATTACCGTAGAAGGGCCCACCTTTTTAACCGACCTGATGAGTTTGATTGGCTCTGACGTTGAGCTGAATGCACGACCTCAGCTGGGCTGAAGCTGGCCGTAACTAACTGCACGTGATGACCCCGCAAACCAATAATAGCGGGTGGCTGTCCCCGCTTTTCAGATGATTGAGTCTTGCTACTGTGAACTGCAAGCGCCTGCTACTTCGTGTCGGTAGGGGAGGCTGCGTCGGCGACAAATTACATGGCATGCAGAGGGTTCTCTCCTTGGCCGGCTGCCTTGCTGGTCGCGTTTTACAACCTTCAATCGCTTCCACGACCCTTCACGAGTCTCTGCGATCGCTATAGTCTGCTGCCTTAAGTCTCTCGGCCGCCCTGGTGCAACAGCCGTTCGAATGCCACGCCGCCAGCTTCGACGCGAGGATTATACTGTAGGATGGGTGTGCGCGCTTCCAGTCGAGCTGGCGGCTGCGCAGGAGATGCTCGATGAGGAGCACGAAGGTCTCCAGCAGGATGGGCATGACACAAATATTTACTCGCTCGGGAAAATCTGCCAACACAACGTTGTCATCGCCTGTCTACCCGAGGGCCAAACTGGGACAAACTCAGCCGCCGCAGTAGCCAACCAGATGAAGTCTGCATTCACGTCCATCCGGTTTGGCTTGATGGTGGGCATCGGAGGAGGAGTTCCAAGTGAGGAGGTGGACGTGCGGCTCGGCGACGTCGTCATCAGCAGACCGTTGAATGTGCACGGCGGAGTGGTTCAATATGACTCTGGGAAAGCTACGCCGAGCGGCTTCCAGCGGACAGGATCCCTCAACACTCCACCAACCATCCTACTCAACGCTGTCACAAACATGCGCGCCAACCACTTTAGAGGAAGATCCAGGCTGTCGGAGTTCTTTTCTAAGCTCAATAGCTTACCAGGATTTGCGCGCGAGGCTGCCGGCCTGGATATCCTGTTCGAATCCGAGTACAATCACGAGGGAGGGGCAACATGTGGCAAGTGTAATAAAGACAGGTTGGTGTCTCGCGAGCCGCGCGTGCAAGAAGTGGTGGTGCATTATGGGACAATCGCATCAGGCAATCAAGTCATAAGAGATGGCGCCGAAAGGGACAGAGTCAGTACAGAGCTGGGCGGAGTAGTCTGTTTCGAGATGGAAGCGGCCGGCCTGATGAATAGCTTCCCGTGTCTTGTCATTCGAGGCATCTGTGACTATGCCGACTCGCACAAGAACAAGAAGTGGCAGCCGTACGCGGCAGGAACGGCAGCAGCGTGTGCCAAGGAGGTGCTCTCGGTGATACCACCAGCTGAAGTAGCGAAGGTAGACACAGTAGAGGAGACGATCAAGGGAGCAGGTGGTATTTCTAACACATGGAATAACGACGACAGCAAGATTGGAGAGCAAGTAGGGACAAAAACTGTCCAAGGCGACCAGAGCATCATACTTTGACGCAGATCACGGTTTGGCCACAAGCAAGGTTTGGCTGCTAATGGCAGACTTTTTAATGTCATGATTTATGAATGGACGCAGTTAAGACCCTGGTAGCTAGTCAGAGCCAACCTTGGTTCAACTTTCTTCAACCTCCGTAGTGTAGCAACTGACGTGATCTAAGCCGACTACGTCCGGAATGGATGGCATTGCGAAGAGATATAATGATCATTGCCGATAGACAGAACCACATGCAAGCCTTGGTAGCGTAGTACCTTGCCAAGCAGTGCTGCTATCACATCTCTGCTCCGCCTTACCCAGCGAAGATAGCAGTGCTCATGTAAGGAGCCGATCGTTGTATGACCGTGCGACAGCTATATCACAAAAGCATGCAGAGTCTTTCCAACTTCGTATGCGCTTGCAACAGCGGCGTTCTGCTAGTAACACTCAGAACACTTGCCGAAAAGCAGGCTTCGAAGGCCGCCCACTCCATTTTATCTTATACCTCTCCTATCTTATCCTATTCCCCTTCACCGCTTAGTATAGGGATCGGCGATGATAGGCTCGAGAAGCATCAGGACGTGGTGGGCTTAGTCCGGTCTTTTGTTTGGTCGGCAGAGAGAACAACGGTAGGTTTCAGAGCTAAAGGGCGACGTAATGGTATGTCTCTATGTTATAAATGCTATCAAATACATGGCTGTGCGTTGGACTGCATCTCGAAGTTGTACAAAGGCTGTGTCATACACTATTGCGGTTTCGATGTTACAGTAGAAACATGTTAGCTAACTAGCCACACATCTAGCAGCTATTTACAGTTGATTACACGGAAATATTTAGGTAAGAGCTATGGAAGTTGCGCGCCACACCACACAGAAGGCTAATCATGACTTACCAGCATCGGCGAGGTCCTATGGCTCGGAAAAGGCCCTTTTGCGAGAATTTAGAGTAGTAAGGGTTTAATGGTGGTGCTCTAGGGGAGAAAGTCCGTTACGCTACAGAAGGAGGCACATCGGGAGGAACGTTAGATTAGGAATCTGGAGGCGGTTCAGCCGCACTCTAGCTATGCAATGTAATTGTGCCTCTTAATAATCTAAGGTTGTAACTGTTGCATGTCGAGACGTTGGCGGCCCAAGTAGTGACTTTGAGGGATGATGAAGGTCGAGATTGAAAATAGTTCGACTGGTGCACTAAGCTGAATTTGGATATGGCAATTCTAGCCACTCAAGAAGATGAACGGAGAAGTTGGACAGTACTAGGGAGAGGATACATTTCGAGAGACTGAGAAATCTATCAATCTATTTCCATTCTTACCAAACAAATCTAAGAAAAGAAATCGACTTATTTCTAAGCGAGGGGTATGCGAAGTACTAGAATATCAACCATTACAGCCACCACACATACTTCCCCATCTCCTCGGTTCCACCTACATCTTCAGCGAGCTACGCCTCCTTAACCGGCGCAGTTTCAGGAACAGCCTTGACGCTGTTCTGGCTGCTGGCATGAGTAGTACCATGACCGATATGATGCAAGTTCTGCTCTGACAAACTCCAGTCACCAATCTGTTCGTCGAAGAACTGGTCGTAATCGAGACCAATCATCTCTGCCTCCTCGCTGACACGCAGATGCATGAATGGAATGAACTTGAGCGCATAGAGGAGAATGCAAGTGACAGTGAAAGAGTAGGAAGAGATGGCGCAGATCTCAGCGATCTGGCGACCGACTTGGACACCGACGCCGTCGAGGGCTCCGGAGTATTGGGATGCGCCATCAAGGGCAGAGACCCACTTCTGGGCGAAGATGCCGGTGAGGAAGGAGCCGACCATGCCGCCAATGCCGTGAAGCTTGAAGACGTCGAGACCTTCGTCGATCTTAATCCATCTGTCGAGGTTGTGGCACAGTGAGCAGATGGCACCGGTAAGGAACCCAATGAGCGCAGCAATCCAGACTGAGACAAAACCGGCGGCGGGAGTAATTCCCACGAGGCCGGAGATGGCACCGCAGCAAGCTCCGACGACACTAAAGTGTCCCTTAGTGCGGATGTAGTCGACGAGGACCCAGCCAAGGACTCCGAACGAGGCAGCAGTGTTGGTGTTGAAGGCAGCCATCATGGCACGGATGGAAGCGTTGAGGGCTGAGCCGCCGTTGAAACCGAACCAACCAAACCAAATCAAAACAGTGCCGATGAAGACAAGAGTGGTGTTGTGTGGCTTGTTGTGCACCTTGTCACCCTTGTGGACTCGCTTTCCAAGCACGAAGGCGTAGGCGAGAGCAGACCATCCGGAAGCAATGTGAACGGGGCCACCTCCGGCAAAGTCGAGAGACGGCAGCTTGTAGAGCCATCCGTTGGAGTTCCACGTCCAGCAGGCAATCGGGCAGTACACGATCGTTGCCCAGCAGAAGGCGAAGATTATGGATGGGAGGATGCGGCCACGTTCAAAAGCTCCACCGACAACGAGCATGACCGTGCATGCGCAGAAGAGCATCTGGTAGAGACAGAAAACAATCTCCGGAAGTAAGACAGATCCAGGTGAAGGAGCAGCCGATACGTTCTTGAGGCCAAAGTTGTCCAAGTTACCGATGAAGACATTGGCGCCGCGGGAGTAAGCCAGGGAGTAGCCCCAAAACATCCATTGAAAGCAGACGCTGGATATCAATCAGTCACTTGTTCCGCTGGCGGCATGAAGTCAACTTACACTCCACAGACAGCAAATGATTGGAACAACATGGCAAGGGCCGACTTGCGGCGAGAAAGACCGCCATAGAGCAAACCGATACCGGGGATAATGAGCCAGACTATGGCGGAACAGAAGAGAAGGTAGGTGTAGTGAAACTCAAGGCCAGCATATTGCGCATTAACATCTTCGTCAAGGGAGTTGCCACCGTTGGGCTTGTCTGGATTGTACGCGGGCTACATCAAGAGGTTAGTGAGTGGTTCGCGCGCGGAGGGTGAGGATGAACGTGAAGGTACTTACCAGCACGATTTCTGCCATCTTGATCTACTGTCGGCTTCTTTAGTTGAAGCTTGCTAGAAAAGAATGAGCAGCTGCTTTGAAGAGGGAAGAGATTCGCGCGCAGGGACTTACCCAGAGGTCATATAGACTTCCCTTCCGGCCTTGGCACCTAATTTCCTGGTGACAGCCGCGACACGATGTGTACCAAATTGCACATGTTCCCGCCGCGGCCCCCATTCCGTATGTAAGGCCGCCTTGGCACTGATAAGGACGACACTTAGTTTTAAGCGCGTCCATCGCCGAAGTGGAGAGTGCTGGCAGGGAAAAGCGATCCAAGCGTCTCCAGATTCGTAGCTCGCAAACGGCCAAGGCGTGCGGAAGGAACCAGGCCGGCGGGGCGCGCCTATATATTGATGATGTTTTAGGGATAGGGAGGCTTGGTGTTCTGATAACAATCAAGGGTCCGCTTTCCAAGAGGGGCTAAGTGAGCCGCTCCGGGCCTACCATGCCGCTGATTGGCCCGGGCTGCTGGCCGCAGACAGTTTCCTTACAAAATTGCCATGTGTCAAAGCGTGCGCGAACGGCGAAGGTAGAGATAGCCGAGACAGTGAACGGCTGTCTATCAGGGACTATCTTGCCAGTTTACAGAATGTTTCCTTCTGCTTGGGAATGCTCGCCGCACCGTTGGAGTTGATTCGCCTTCTAGCGAGCCGGCCACCCGAACGCCAGGACGAACATGCAGCGGCGCCTCGCTGGGGGTCCACAAACCGCTTTGCTGGGCCGTCTATGGACATGTCTTGAACAGCATCATGACTGTTTTTGGCGAGACCTGCGTCGCGGCCCTGTGAAGCGTGGAGATGAGCTGGGCCGAGAAGCATGTTGGATGGGGGTCGCAATGCGATAAGATGTGGAAGAGGTGCTGTGCCACGGGAGGTGAAGTCGTGTTCGGTTCGAGAACATTACGGCAGGGCGCTGTGGCTTGCTCTTTGTTTGCTTTGTACGGGCCGCAACGAGGACGACGCTTAGATAGACAGAAGGTACGAGCGCGAGTTTCAAACTAGTACAAGTACATTGAAACATTCTATGTACTCTTTGAGACTATCAGTATGAAGAAACCAAACAAATTGTTTCATCTGCTTCTTCTGCGTAACCTTGGCCTTAATTCTTTCTCTTAAAGTCACTACCCGCACTGGTACCTCCTACTCCGCGGCGTGCTCCTCAAAGCCGCAATCTCAAGACTCTGCCTCGCTCGTTCACGACAGCGCCAGGTGCCCATTCACTGCTCTCCACCCCTACACTGTTACTTTGCTTTGTGAAGAGAAAGAATCCACAAATTGCGATTCTCGAGATATGCAACCCACAGACGTCACACCTCAGCAGCCTAAGCTCTCCAACCTTGCTCCCGGTAAGCCTGATAGTTGTTACAGTCCTCAAGAGACCAACTCCGTCAGCCTCGCTCGTCGCGAGACCGAGACTGAGACTGACCTGACATTTGTCAAGAGCCCAAGGCCACCAGTTTCGCCCCGCACGATACCGCTCCCCAAGATCCTAGGACAGCTGTCTGTATCCGACCTCAAGGCTCCGAGATCGCTAACCGGGCCGTTGATGAGACCACTGATGCGGGCCATTGTGATTTACCAACGTCTACCCACTGACGATCGCGGACCCTCCCTTCCAAAGCTCTCATCTACCGAAGTCGATTCTCCCAAGGCAGCTGATCAAGAGCTTCAGGTCGCCCTCTCCGCATCTTAAGACGGCAGGTGCTCGAATTCTCGAGAGTATCGGCGCATCTAACGACAGATAGAAACAGTGGGCATAGCCCTACCGACGCTAGTCCTGCTCTTGGCAGTCCTAAGGATACCAATGGTTAGCATACTGTGTTTACTCGTCATTCGCAGGTACAGAACACAAACTGTGCACAGAGAAACCAATTGTTTTGGATGATTCCTCTGCCGGTGAATCTTGTTGTGAGCCACCTTTCCTACATCTACGAGTTCGAGCCGTTCTGACATGGCCTGGATAACCCAATTGAGATTCTCGATGATCCATCACACAACGCAGTCGGAAGCGTAGATACAGTACTGATAGTGGCGACGGTAGATGCAAATTCCGATGTCGGATAGAATCTTATCAGTGTTCTTAGTCTCCATTCATTCCATGGGTGCAAGCGAATTTGTACATCCCTGATTAATGAAATGATTGGTTCAATTTCATGGAGGAGTGTTCAGTGATTATAAGCTACTCCCGGGGGTCGCATTCTAGTAGTCCCCCTGTTTTCATAATACCTGTGTGCGCAAATGGAAGAAATAAGTAAACGTACAGGCAGTAAGAACTTGAAGTAGAGGCCGTTGGGCATGGACTTACAGATCTCTATATCTTGCACCAAAGTTCGGGCGTAGGCTAATGGTTTTTAAAATGTGCCGTATACTGCACTATTGACATCACTAGTACATGACCTTTTAAGCCTTGTCATGAATTGTGTGCGATGTCGACGGCCTGCATGTCCCAATTCACATCTACTTTGAATCCTGGGTACCACGCAAGTAACAGGAAAAGTTGTACGCCATATGCGGCATCGGTCAAAAGTTGTGAACCTAGGGCTGGTGTCTTTATAAAGGCTTGCAAGCTAGCTAAAACGCTGTCTCGCCCTGTAATGTTCTGTAGATACAGGGTCCGGTTTCGCGTTCTGCCTTTAGGTGTCTCATTTTTTCTGTCACTCGCGTAGGCACCAATCTGGATTACAAACTGTCGGCGGGAGTGGGAAGGAAGTCAAGGTTGTGTTTTCTATGTGTGTGAGAAAGAGAGGATTTATATACAGTGAGGGCAGGGCAGGGCAGGGCAGGGCAGGGCATTCACTCTTGGGACGTGAGCGAGGTATTCCAGCATCTTCCAACACAAACTACATCCCTAAAATAATAGAAAACAGGCTTCTATGGAGATCTATCCACCTATGGGGTGCCCGTAAATGGGCCGTATCTTGATTGGCACACCCTTTGCGCTTCAGCTTCGTAATTACGAGCAAGGTCAGTATACTAGCTACTGCTCGCAAAGCGACACTGGTATATTTGCAATTTGTTGGACCTTTTCGATACCTTTCTCATCCTCATTAAAGTTATCGAAAGGCCAATGTTGTTCAGTCATGTCCTTCAACCATGGGTCATCGCCAACCGCGGCAAGCCCTTCTTCCCTAATCAACCTTGCTCTCTCTTTCACGCTTTCAAACGATTCATTTGGCGTCCATCCATCAGACGCAATACCAAGTACCCCGGTGAGCCGTTCCATTTCAGAGTCAACCTCGCGGAGGGACTCGTCCAGTGCAGCTCTTCTTTGTACCTCTTGCTCATTGAGCACAACAGGACATGCTGGGATTGTACCATCTGAATTGGCAGGGGCGATCTTTGACCAATTTTGCGATACCTGGGCAATGTCTATTTGAAGGGGAGTGTTAAGGCCTTCCCAAGGACTACTAGCATTGTTGAATATCCGGCGCTTCAGGAGACTAGTTTCTTGTTCAATGGCGTGCCAATGAGGTTCATTTAAGCGCAGCGTGAACCCTAGGTAAAAGAAGTGTACGTGGCGACGGCGGAACTGCTCTCGTGCTCTAGCACGTTCATCTTCATCCATTAATTCCAAATTGTCCGGGAGCTGTGGCGGGACAAAGGACATAGACTCCTCATCATCATAGTTCTGAAACAAGTTTGGCATACCAGCGGCGAGGAATGTCGGGAGGACCAAAGAGTGTTGCCAATCAATAAGACCGGTGATGCTAAAATCTTCAGAAACTAAGATGTTATTGGGCTGGAGGTCAGGATGGCGAAGAACAGGCCGATTGAGCTTTAAACATGTGGGTACAAGATAGGGAGCAAGCTGGATGTAATCCACCAGTGAATTAGCATGTTCCTCAGGATCCTGCCTCTCATAATTGAAAGTTTCTCTATACGCACGCTCAAAGGGGAAACGTGTTCGTCCGTATGCACGGATCCAGGCCAATTCTTTCTTAGCAGGAGCCTGAAGGACAAGGCAAGGATCGCCATCTATAAATGTTGAGAATGGTCAAATACATTGGTCACGAATATACTACTTACGAGGACCTCGGTCGATGTCAAGATCTCCACGTTCGCCGAACCACCATCGTAGGGCCGCGTAGGGCCCTACACACAATCCGTCATCAGACCCAGGTATATCTATTTTGGGAGCACTAGGAGACAGGTCACGGGCGTAGTATATGCTCCCACTGGCCGGTATGTCGATGGTGAAGAGCTTCGTTTCCAACTCCACGATTTGAAGGAGAACTTTGAGCCTTTCTCGTTCAGAAAGGTCAAACCAAGCATCCCCAATAGGCCTTCCAGGTAGTTTTTCCATTAAGATGTACTCGGAGCCAACGGCATTATCGCTGACTGAATACCCCAAAACTCGAGGTGTAGGGATCCCATAACCGCGAACAAAACCCAAAGTTGCGACCTCACTCGCTACTGCCAAACGTCGCGGCAACGTTGACGGGTAGGGGAGGCGGGCAAGTATGGATGAGCCATCTTTCATTGATATGTCGAAGACGCGGTTAAAACCGCCCTCGGCAATTTTGCGGAAGCTTTTGATATCTGAAGTGGGCCTGTTGACTGACTTCGCGGCGGCTTTTTTGAGTTCATCGACATTAAACGCTAAATGTCGTTCGGCTAGACGGAGAGGTTCGTTGTAACTGCAAATAGGAGACCAGTCAGTCAAAAGGATCTTTGAACAAAACACTGAATTAGAACATACATCCATCTTCCAGAGGTGTACTCGAACAACTCGCGATTGTTTTCAATATCTTCCATAGCAGCCTGGGACGAGGCAAACGCGCAGTTGTGGCTGGAAGAGGACGAGCGGAGGATGTTTCTGTACATGGGTGAATTCCAACCCGCGAGTCGGAATGGCGCTCTATGAAGGGTCATGGTAGAGGGAGGAGGCGGCACGTGTCTGATGTCGCGCGACGGCCACTGGTAGATAATGCCACTCCGTCTCCTACCAAGCGTCCGCACATGCGAAGGATCCAGCGTCACTCAATACACAGTGGAAAACTCAGGAAAGGCTATACCTGGATGACAGATGGCTGCTACGGGAGACGATTGGATGCGGTGGAGCGAAAGTGACCTCGAGTTCGGCGGTTGCACGAAACGCGTTGGCGGCGCTCTAGAGGTTTCCGCGCACGCTCATCTGTCGGCCGGTGGGTCGCATGAGTCACCTCAATGTTTGCTCATGTGACTCACTTACATATTTGTTATCACTACCTTGGCATGTTCCTACCGTGCTTGGTAAGACGATAGATATTTCTTCGGTAGCACCTCCGTAGAATCAATACAACAACAATCATCACACTTTCTCAATTTACTTTGTATCCTACATAACTTAATATTACTAATTAAAGGATTACCTGGACTGCGGCCTCTAGTTTTGCTATTAAAACCACTCCCTTTGACATGTTCTTGCAAAGGGCTTAGAGCTTCCAGCTAGTAAAGGTATATCTTTCTTATAAATATATTAACAGCGCGTCTCTCTTGCAAAGCGACCTTGTAATCTGTAGAAGAGTTAGGATTACAGTTACAGAGGTGGTTGAACTAGTAAATGCACAAGCAGCGTGTCGCTGCTAATGGGTCTGAGTTGGGCGATTTCGCCTGCTTATCAAGAGACCCTAGCGCACCTAGGCCATAGATGTTTCGCTGGAGCGTCCTGGATATTACATGTAGAGATTTTGAGAATATAATGTAATGGGCCTCTTCTGTTCTGGATGCAAATGTCGTATTGAATGCCTTTGTCAATAAAAGGTCCTTTCTTATTAGACAGTAAGCAAAGAGCCACACTCGCTAATCATCACCTCAACGAGAGATATCAGCTCATTAAGTATAATAGGTTAGCGCGGCAAAGGTGCCAGATAGCGTGAAGATCTACCTAGACTTAGTCAAATCTTCCTCTATTGCTAGTGCTGTTGGTTCTACTCTGTAAGTATATACGTCATGCATATGATTTGAGCCGGATTTTTGAAATGGAGCGTTCGGAGAAAATTGATCGGCTATATCTTACTAGAGTTTGTTAATTATTATTAAGTTGGAAACGGTTTATGTCCTTCGTAGAGTCATAAAATTAAGGTCCCTCGCATATCAAACTGAAGCACATCTCTTCGATTTCCAGGGCCGCCCCACTCTATCTTATCTTATAATTGTATTCCCCTTCAACAAGCCGAGACTAGATATCGGCTGCTGCTTGGTCTAGGAATCGGCTCTGGTGGCTTCGAGACATGGGACGTGGTAATTAGGCTTAATCAAGTCATTCGCTCGGTCAGCAGAGGGGACAACAGTGGGTTTCGGAGCTTAGGGGCGAGAAAGCTATCGGGGTCATCGTGCGTTGGACCGCATCTCGAAGTGCGTAGAATAGCTGTGTCGAAGCTGGTTCGACGCTGGAAACATGCTGGCGTACTGACAAGTGCCGTGGACGTGCAGGTCTTGGCACTTCTCCGTCACTGAGAGCTTCCTTCTATAGTGCAACAGAATTCCTTCTCCACAGCAATGCCATCAAGATTATACCATTGTCGGAACTTATAAAACACCTATGTCCAACCCTTAAAGTTTCACAGTAATGCTAAGAAATTACCATCAGCTATGTGTCTACTATGGCGCGCAAAAAATATCCGTAGGATTGTGGCTGGCTTCAGTCTAACCTCTCCTAGACGGCACAAGTCCCTGCGTGCCGAAACAAAATGCTTGTAGTGGAACATGGGAGCTAAATTCCGCTGCAATGAACATGATAGATATAAGCTATATTGCACACTGCAGGTTTAATTACTCGCTATGGAGTCGATCCCCTCATCCCGGGTGCTCGCTTTCATATCGCTACACTTGCATCCCACTGGCTCGTTTAGCTAAAGTTAATCTTGATGTTGAATTTGTGCTGACCGCGTAAGGCTGACCTTAAGATCAATAAACGTGCAATGGCGTAAATTGTTCATATAAATAAATGCTCGTGCAAAGTAGGCAATACATAGGCTGAAGTTAGTGATACGAATCCTTCCAGGTCCTGTTTGCAACCTCGAACAACGATGGGAATCCTTCCATCTCCCGCATTCCTAGGCCAGTAAAAGTTGACAAGACTGTTTAAACAACTGGAAATTAAATCTATAATTAGTTGAATGTATATTATTAATGGACATATATAATAGGAAGAGGACTTGCTAGATCTCACTCTAACCTCGCACCAAAATCCACCTAAATGACCCATCTCTTAGGATGATCTTTTCAACTCATAACATCGCCTTCACTTTAAGCCTTCTTATGTTGGCGTCCGTCTCGCTCGGAGGCAGCCTATCGCTATGTACAAAATGGGGTGTAAGGTTCGGGTGGCTGGTTGCGACTTGCCCGAATGACGCAAACCCCCCCGTACAGGTGGAGAGCTCGCTCTTGCTGAATCAGATAGTGTCTGTGAACAACCAGTCTCAATTCATTGTACGTCATACTTTTGCCATCCCGAAGCTGCTATACTCCCCAAAATTTAAGCTAAATACCAATCTAGTGGAGTCAAAAGTATGCCCTGCCATAGGCGCAACAGATCCAGCGAGTAGAGAGCAGTCCAATGTTTAACATAATACAGTGGTGGCTACGACGACAGCTGTGATGGCCTTGGTGTGGAGAACGGTATCTTGTTTGGCGAATGTGTGGTCACAGGCGGGAATCGTACAACAATCAAAACAACCCTCGATTTAGGTTTAACACCCCTAACTATATGCAAGTAAGAGGTGCCTAACAAGACCCAAACAGCGACGTATATCGGCAATTATAACGGCTTCCTAAGCTCGAATTTCACAAAAACCCCTACGGTGCCTGCTGCGAGCAGCAACGTTCCGGTGCCCTCGTTCTTCCAGATTGGGTTCTATCTTGAACGCACCAACTGCACCCCCCCCTTTCAGCCGTTGGACTTTTACGCTCCCGTCAAATGTAAACCGGTTGAAAACGTCAATGACACCGGTATTGAGAACCGGGGTTGGTCGATTGCCCTTAATGACGGTTATGAACTTTCCTTATGGAACACAAATGACTGCTTGGGTGAGCCACTGGCCAAACTTGGACTGAAAGATACACGTAAGTTCTGCCAAGTCTTGCCATCACGCGTAAATAGTATGTCAATCCGGCCCCTTTTCAATGCTGACTACGACCTTTCGTTGGCATTTGGAAAGCCTCTCCATAGCGGAGAAAGGTGTGCGCCTTCTGAGTGTCAATAGTTAAGGCACTGGAGGTAAATTGGGATGCGCACTATGCGTAGGACACTCGTTGCCACCTGGAAGGTGCTTGAGATAAAAGGAGTTTGGCAATGTAAGATCAGGTACGGCTTATACTTGCGCGTGTCTCTATGGTGTCAAATAAGCACAGATCAGTGATATGTGAGAGCCAAAGCGTGCACATGAGTGCTCATGGAAGCCTCTAGAAACCTACCGTAACGCGCTACATTCACATTGAACGGCTCGTTAGCTGGATGAAGATGGTCCGATATTCCGTAGCAGCCCGGGTACCCTTCCATCCATTGAAGCAGAATAGGAGCTTTTCGATATGTGCTATACATTTCTGTGGTTTCCAACGGCAAAGCGAGGCACCCATTTCGACTTCTGTCATTGTTATGGTGCCCGCGAGAACCTTCAGCCCAGAATGTGCAAATATGGTTTCATCGTCGGAGATCTTGGCATTCCGCCCTTCACCATACAAAAGGGGCATATGGACACCAAGAATTCCGAGCATGCAGTAGGCCTGATCTTCGGTCCGTGCTGTTGTTCTGCTGGATGCCCAGGACATTCGCGTGGCAATGCTGTAGCTCGGTAATGTCCAAGGCTAGTTCACGACACCAAAATTGACCCCTGTGATATCGTGAAGGTGCTTCGTGAGAGAAATTTTGTCTCCCAAAAAAATCCCAGTCTCGACCGTAAAAGTAGACCCTTTGTGGCGCAAGAAGCTCTTGTAGCGTCCATCCTCTCGTGAACCATCGGCTTTTGCTGACCTGACCCATGGCATTCTAATAATCTTCAACGGTTAATACGTCTGATAGGTATGCATAGCTCTATCTCTCACGCATCATCATCAGGGGAGTAGGTGTTTGTAACGCTTGATTTGGGGGCGTAAGCTCAGGGGCAGCTCCCGTAGTCGAGTCTCGTGTGAGAACTCTCATGGCCCAGTCACGTGCGAGCGATGAGATACCCTCCGAGGGTACTCAGGGGCCTACAGAGATTGGAGAGTACGTAGTACGTAGTACTCTGAGTGGGAGCTGGCCACCCGGCCTCGGGCTATATACAGAAAAGCAAAGAATCAAATAAATACAAAAACAACGCAAGTAGTTTGAGTTCGTGTCGAACCTGGTGGGATGGTGGGTGGGGGTGCAAATCGAGCCATATTAGCCTATTGAGCGTAAAATGAGGCTGTTGATGATAGCTGAGGAGAGATGGACAAGGTGGAGGAGAAGGACGAGAAAGTTCTGCCCTGAGGCGCCAAGGCCCGTGCATGGACTTGGCATTAACCGCGTAATATAGAACCAACAATTAATTGGGCAAGTCATAGAACATCATTAACTTCCATTGTATATTCATTGGATGCAGTCCACTTTGAGCAGTTTATCAAGCAGAAAGTTAGCACATTTTTTTACGGCTGAGAAATAATAGCATCGACGGGCAATCAATCTGGATAAATTTTTACTTCTCTGCTCATTACATACTGTTGGAGTTGATTGAGAAGCTATGGAGATCAACGAACATATATACAGCCATGAGTCATCAGGACGGGTGACTAAGCTTGCAGTACACGTGATATCCAAGATATGTGACTAAGCATATGATGCACGTGATATGCACGTGATGCACCATGATACATACGTTTTCCAAATCCAGTTTCCAATCCAGTATATAGGGAGTGAAATCAAAAGGGGAAGGACAGACAGGAAAGGAATGGCTTAATTCGAGTGCCCGCGTTCCACCCTTTTTTACAAGACATCAAATTGCTTTTATTTCGCCACGCCAACGCAAGCAAAGTATTCCTTGAAGGCTGAGGCCTCTACGGCCAATACGCCACCGCAATCAAGGAGGGAAGCCGGGCGCCAGAACTCTGGCTCGACTCGGTCGAGGAGACCTGGGTAGCTGGTCAATCCAACCGGCTCGGTAACACCCCATGGGTTACGCAGAATGATGTGCTGGTTCATGCCGACAGCGGTCCATCCCAAGACCGAATAGGCGTGGTTAGCTACAAGGTTACTGCCTCGGTAACTATTGCCGGAGGCGTGGGTGTAGGCGCACATGGGGTTGATGGTCTTGTAGTTGACGGAGCAGGATCGGACCAGTCCTGCGAGTTCTTTCGCCGAGTGGCGGTTGGTGAGGAAGTACTGCGGTTCCCTGCCGTTGATCTGCGCCATTGCCTTAACAGGATCGCCATTGTGGGTCTGGGTGATATCAGGATGATCCGATGAGTTGCCAGTAATCCACTTGGCGAAGGCCTTTTCGTATAGCGAGGGCCAGATCTCGCACCCGTTGCTGGCACGGCAATACATGGGCTCGTTGTCTGAGTTGTTGATGGGGATATCGTAGTTCACCTCTACCGTAGCTGTAGGGGCGTTGTTATTTCCGCCCTTGTCGTGGAACTTGATGGCAAAGACGTGCTTCTTCTTGTCCTGGTCTTGCTCTTGTTGGCCTGAGGGCCGAGTGTTGCGGTTGATAATCGAAGGGTTAGCCCAGAACACGGAGAATATGGCCGCGATCAGCCAACTGTTACCCATGGCTCCCTGGACGGGATCGTCAAACTTGTTGTCGCGCAAGTCGCATCCCATCTGGCGCCTCTCTTCGAAACGCAACCTCTCTCTGATCTGGAACCTATCCATGTCCATCATCATCCGTCTAGTAACGCACTGGGAGAAGCTCTCGTACATATTCCGCCACGAGCTGT
Organism: Beverwykella pulmonaria; assembly: GCA_001599595.1. Classification (NCBI taxonomy): domain Eukaryota; kingdom Fungi; phylum Ascomycota; class Dothideomycetes; order Pleosporales; family Melanommataceae; genus Beverwykella; species Beverwykella pulmonaria. The sequence continues at coordinate 861,282 of BCHH01000007.1, read as the reverse complement.
TAGGCGGTGTCCATCTCCCCTTTTGCATTCTGAACCGAACCGCAATCTCGTTGAGAGTCATAGTCACCTCGCGGTTGGACACCGTCTTTCCTAGATCACGGGTGTGCAGCACCAGGTGAAGCTTGCCATTCTGCATGTGGGCCATTTTCACCTCGGCTTCGAGAATATGCTTCAGGCCGATCTTCTCAAGGTCCTCTGTCTTGCGGATCTGAGAGAGGTCGGGAGTCTCAAGATCTCGCTCATTCAAGATCTTCATATCCTTTTGGGACAGCTCTTCAGCCCTTCGTTCCTTCTCATTGAGCTTCAGTCCAGCGTAGAGCACGGAATTTTTATCCATGTTGAAGAGTTCGTCGTAGTCCGTCTGCAGAACATCGGCGATGATTTGTGCTGAGGACATGGAGTTCCTGTCGATCTTCCGGGCAATAATGGCCTCAACGAGAGCGTATGGATTGATACAGCCGATGTTAATGTTCTTGGGCGGCTCATCAGGCGTAAGGCCCGTGTCGGAGAGCACATAATCGTGCTTCGCATCAACGAGGTCATCGTAGCCAGACTGCAAGTCGTCGACCGTGGGCGCCGTGGTAATTGAACGCCTATCAATCTTTCGTCCGGTGAGCGCCTCAAGAAGGGCATACGGATCAATGGCGCCAAGTGGGGCGTCTTTGGTCTGGGAGTCTCTGTTGTTGACCATTTTGAGATATTGCAATGGATTGTTATAATTTAACAAGGGTATGATAAAACGAAGAGATGGGGAGCAATGTGAGGAAAATCACTGGTCGCTGTCCGATATGGAAGGCCTTGAGGAGATCTAACGAGGTATTTATATCTTTCTAGTACTGCCTTCCACACCACAGACTCGACTTTGATCATGACACGGTAGACCTATGGAGTCACCCTGATTATCCAAGCTGAGAGAGTTTCCATCACGTAAAATTAGAGGCGTGCGATCAGTCTAGGATGCGGGGAAGTGCCCAACATGCACCGCTCTCATGCATCTTCAAAGGTTTGTTAGTAAACGTTCCAAGCAAATGTCTAAATAGTGTGGGCTGATCAGAAAATGGTGAGAGGGGTGTAATAACTACCCTGTGAATTCTAGAAAGAGTCTGGAGAACTACATCAACGTAGTTGCCGGATAAAGCAAGTGGGGGAAGTGCCTCTCGTATTAGGCCCAGTCTGGGGGGGGTTTTTTTTTTCATCTGTAGTAAATAGCGGCAAGAGTCTGCATAGACTAGTCAAGGCTGCATCAGACGGTAAAGAAGATTAAATAATAATAATAAATACCCCGCAAAACTATTAGTCTGAGCCAGGGTAGCTTCATCTTGGTTAGGTTTCACAGTAGTCATAGGTCCCGACCACCCCGCTCCCATTCCCATAACTCCTCATTCTACGGCCACCCACAAGTCTGACTCCTCATGGGGCATCCGCGAAGCGGGGTACCAAGAATTCCTATTGATACTACCTTGAGGGGGGTGTTGGGTAAGGTTATATGGGCTGCTCAGTTCGGAGCTTTGTCACTTTCAGCTCTACATTAGGAGCTCATCAACACATCCTCCGCATTATCCTCATTCAAGTCACGATCTCTAAATATTACTTATTGAATGATAGCAACAATTCGACGCCCGGCAGTATCTGCGAAGGTTTCAGATGGTCTTTGAGTGACGTCAGTGTTATGGAAGCCGGTACTGCTGAATGCCTTTGATTCGAATTAAAACACCCAATGTTAAAACCCAAGTCAATAATTGCATGTGATAGATCAAAACTGTTTCACGGCGGAAACAATGAGGTAGCTTATAGGTGGAACGTTGGAGTTCAATTGTTGGGATGCAAGTGTTCGGTTGAAGTGTTGGGACTCGACGTTGAAGTTTTTGATACGCATGTTTACGCGAACCGACGTAGGTTTGCAGATTGGTTCTACGAAGGAGCTCGTTTTCAGTGAGGAATAGCGGCTCGGCAAAAACCCCGCCAATGATATTCCTCACCAAAAACGAGCACCTTTGTAGAAGCGCCCACCGTAACAGGTTATCGTTGCTTCTTTTGGCTAGACATGCGATTACTGTTCAGTGATGCTTGCCCATAATGATGGCGGTTGATCTACACGGTACGGGTCCCCGCTAACCCGTTGCGGGGGCTCGAGGCTTGTGAATTCTCGCCATCGTAGGTTTGTGTCAATGTAGCGTAAGGCTGGGAGCTTCTCGAGATGCATCCGCGCCGTTAGTGTCTGGAGATGACTGGGCGGTTTTAGTTAAGAAAAATTCTCCTCTATACCCCTCAGAAACCACTGCTTGAATAGTGGATTTATGAACCTCCAATTGGGAATAGCTGTCCAGCCGGTTGTGATCAGTGTTTCTAACCTGATCTAGTAAGGCCAGGCTAGCCAATTTTTCGGCAAGTTTAGGGCCAGAGTCTGAGCAACCCCCGCTTATCCAAAGACCCTCACGCTAATCCCTATCGTGGAAAGTAACCAGAGGCAGCAGTCATGGTCAATCGAGTCTTTTACTTCTTCTATGCCCCTACATGGGATTACCCGCCCGGAGGACCCATTAAGCTGGGAAATGTTATTTCTTCAGTCAAGAAACCGGAGCAACCCTTTTACACAGCCCCACCGGCAACTGACACTGAGGTCTTCTCGTCTGAAAAGAGATGCGTTGATTACTCTAAGGAAAAGCTGAGAGGTGGGAATTTCTCCATCTTGACGAAGTTTCTCAATGTTCTCGGATTTGGCGTCGATGTGGGTGCCGAGATAGATAACAGGTATGATCCCCGCTTTCTAATAGGGGTATGCTGCATCTGGGATCTGGTATCTGGGATCTTAGGCTGTTAGATCACTGGGTTTTCGACAACCATATCCAAGCAAGAGCTCACCAATCATTCTTTGCGAACCTGGGGCAACAAACACCCAATGGCATGGCTGGACAGCAGCTCGCCACGGGCCAGCGTCCTGGCGGCGTGCCTCAAAATCAGCGACTTATCAGCGCGCAAATAATGCTGTAGCAAAACCCTGGTATCATTCAAGCAACAGATAACAGACCTTTCCCACCGAACGTCCTAAACGCCCAAATAAAGCAAAGCATTCCACCAGACGTCAAGACTTGAGCTCAGCTCAAGGAATGGGCAAGCGAGAATCCAAATCTGATGCCCAACATTGAGGGGAAGAAGCTTCTATTGCTCCAAGCATTACACCCCCAGGACCTTTTACGACAGACTCAGCTGCAGCAACAGCAAAATGCCTTGGCGGGAGGGCAACTCCCGCAGTAGAACAATCCTGGCGTCATAGCACAACTAGCTCAAATGCCTCAAGGCCCGCTTCAACAGCAACCAAATATGGCAGACATCTAAGTCAGCCCACAGGAGATCCTAGCCTTCCGGCAGAAGTTGCCGCCACATCAAGCCGCCGCTTCCAATCAGCAACTTCGGCAATACATCTTGCAGCATAAAGTGAACGCAAGACAGCAGCAGCAAGCAATGATGAACTTGCAAGCCCAGCGGAATCAACCGTCCCAGCCTCAACCTCTAATGCCTAGACCAGGAGCCGCGGCATCCCCCTCAGACGACCCCTCAACCGAAGCCAACCAAAAACAGGCCTCCGCAGCTCCCAAAACCGGCCCAGCCAACTGCACAGAACAACTTGAATAAGGGAGTGAAGCGATCAAATGATGATACCGTTGAAACAAGTGCAGAGGCGTCAGCCACTAACGTAGCCCCACAAGCGGAGGCATTAGAAGACGAGGAAGACACATGGTGGCCTTCGGTTACACTCTCGAAGAAAGACAAGAAAAAGAAGAAAGGAACAACTCACATCGAAGAAACGCTTGCACCTGTGGGGTCAGAACCTTCAGCACTAGAGCCGGAACCTGAAGCCTCGAAATAGGATGTCGAGTTAGATATTCTCTTGTCCGCTTACTCGAAAAAAAAGAAGGGTAAGAAGATTGCCGTCGAAGGGGTTAGTGGGAAGCCGCCACGGCCACCAGAGCCGACATCCCCAACCTTAACAATACCACAGAGCGCAGAGGACGAGCTAAAAGAGTTCATAACCCATTTAGAGGCTATGGCAATGCCGGTACGATAATAGATAAATACAATGAAAGAATAAACTAATAACATATTTAGATAGCAAATTTTCAAGTTGGGGAAGAGTGCTATGTGGCTTTTTATGACAGGACTCGTGATAATGAATGTGTATCATATAAAAGGCTCATTATTCACTCATTCCGATATATTCGAGGGAGGTGGGCATACCAGCTTCGAAATGCAAGCACTAGAGAGCTGCATGAAGGTGGTAGCTAGTTTGCAGAACCTGAACTGATGGATTTGACCTCCCGAGCCTGAGCCAAATAAGAGTGAGGGTAATGACTGGAGTTTCAGCTATATTTGGGGAATTAGCAATAAAAAAGGAAGGGTAGAATTGTAAAACGTGAGCTTGGGTCTATTCTGGAGGACCCTGTCACCATTTAGAGTCAAGGCAGTGCAGAACCCATGGCGGGAGAGGACGATTGGATGGACTGGGGTCGGAAGGTATCCGAGAAGAAAAAGAATGACATGAAAGAAGAGCTAGTAGACGACGACAATAAATCAAGCAAAACTGTGGAACCCCAGCCTAAGCTTATTCTAGAGGACCCAGCTGCCGTTCAGAGCGCAGACAGTGTGGAGCCCAAGGCTGAAGAGAAAGACGTGTGAGTACCTTTCGTCGTAGAGTAAGAATAAATCCAAGAAGGATTCTAGGACGATATACTTGAGGAAGTCACTGAGCCCACAACACTCGGTTTAGCAGCTCGGGGTAGACTCTGTTATGTTGACGAAGGTGTGGCGAATACGATTGCTCTGTGCTAGGCGGATTGGAGGGGCGCAAATTATGTGGCTTTTATTGAAGTGCATGTGAAGGCTCAGAGCAAAAACTTTCCGCAGGGCCCCTTTGCTAGATCGGCTAGCTCGGCTGTGGTTTCTCGTTCTTAGCTCCTTGCCTATTGATCTATGCGCTTTTGCTGCGCTGTAGATCTATAGTATGGCATTTGTTTCCTCAAGTTTTCTCTTCCACTTTCCTATCCACGTACGATTTTTTTCACATCTTTTATCCTAAAGTTCGCTTGTAAACGTTATCCCTTGTTATTATTTCCCTGGATAGACTAGCACATACTACACTTATAACTAGTCCAGACCGCATCCTAATTCTTGCTCTTAGGGAGTATATTCTCTTCGGAGATAGTGTGGATAGTGTAAATCGTATGGGCTCCACAGCGCCTTCTTTTTTGTCTTGTGGTTAAATGTTTTGTTAAGCTATTGCAATCCTATATTATTGTTTATCTACCTACTTAATAAGGAAGCAAAGAACGCCTTATATGTAGCAGGATCAAAATCGTGTAACTACGTGTCTTAAACATTTCTGCTAGCTGCTTAATAAATCAATCAGGCGTAAGAGAAGAGCTATCTGCGCGAATACAAGCAACAGAGGTTATCTAATCCTATTTTCCATCTTGTATTATTTGCTTAATGTCCTATTCTTTATATCTTCTACAGGAGAACACCTGCTTCTGTTTTAACAGTATCCTAATAGGAAAGCCTTTCTTATTTATATTGTTTGTATGTATGCCATAACGTTAGTTCAATAGATCATTGTTTAATTTTACGACGTAGGAGTTTGAAATATATCGAGTATTTGAAGGCGGAATTGGCTCGTTTACCTTAAGTATTAATGCCAGATGCCCATTAGGAGATGAGCACATTTTTGTGTCTTTTTATGAAGCGCTCGTAATCCTCTAACAACGTCATTCTAGAAATCTAAATGACTCATAGCTAGATGAAGATGGTCCGATATTCCGCAGCAAGTAGCCCGGTCACCCTCTACCCATTGAAGCGGAATGGGAACTTTTCAATATGTCCCGTTCATTTTGGTAATTTCCAACAGTAAAGCGAGGTACCCATTTCGGCTTGTGTCATTGTTATGACAATAGTTCAATATACCTAAAGCTAATACTCCTTGGTTATGGGTATTTCCTGCATCTATGTCAAGTTTCAAGACGCGCATATGAATGTGTAAGCCTGTGTTTGTGATAGAGTACAGCGCGGAAATGCTTTTTTTAAGATAGTAAGATCGTGTCTGGTAGAGAACTCTTGAGGACATTCCTCAAGAACCTTTGGCTTAGAATGTGCGAATATAGTTAGAGATATTAACTCTTCTTGCAATCTTTGGAAGGCATTCTGCTCTCCGCCATACAAAAGGGGTATATAGACACTAAGGATTCCAAGCATGCAGTAGGTCTGATCTTCAATCTGTGTTGCTATTCTGCTGGATGCCCAGGACATTTGCGTGGCAATGCTGTAGCTTAGTAATGTCTAAGGCCAGCTCAGGGCACCAAAATTGACCTCTGTGATATCGCAAAGCTAATTTGTAAGAGAAATCTTGTCTCCTAAAAAATCCTAGTCTCGACTGTAAAAAAGTAAACCCTCTCTGGCGCAATAAGCTCTTGTAGCGTCCATCCTCTCGTGAACCATCAGCTTCTGCTAACCTGACCCATGGTATTCTGACAATCTTCAACGGATAATACGTCTGGTAGGTATTCATAGTAGACATATGCATTCTGATACCATTGAAACATGGAATTTATTGGCTCCAACAGCTCGGCGCTGCTCGACTTGTCGATGCAACTTGTATCACCAGGTCCAACTGAGTCCCTGTTTCGCAGCTTGCTGACAAAGATATTCGATCTTTTTATATCCAGCCTTTTCAAGCGCACTCGTGGTTCCCATTTTGTTGAAATATACTCCTTCATGATTTTTACCCCAGGTGTGTGAAAGGATGGCATATGGTGGGATATGATTCCCAAAGAACTTTTCGAGGAGCATGGTGTCGATATTGATCAGATGCATCGTTACTGAAGTCGATAAGAGCGCTCGAATGTCGCTAGCTTCAAGAGAGACGAGTTCTTTCTTGGCTGATGAGGAATTGCAGGCGAAAGAGGAGGTTTGGGGAGATGGCCACGAATGCGGCTCGGGCTGTTGGCGCAGGCCAATAAGAATCGTAGATGTAGACAGTAAAGGTCGGAATAGGAAATGCGGAGTTAACCTGTTCGATTGAAGTGGGCCATGCTAACGAGGCAGTGCTAGCGAGGCAGAGCTACCGGTAGTAGAATCTCGTTCAGACAAGTTCGAAGTGTCACTTTAAAACTCAATTGGGTGCAAGTGTTCAGGTTCCATTTTCGTCAATACATTATGACACTGACTCCGCATACAGATGGGAACAATGTTGATAACCTTAGAAAGACATGCAGCCATGCATGCTACTGCACGGACTAGGCTGTATACGGGTTGTATGCAATTCATGCTCCTGGGCTTCAGTGTCAAGTTCTCCATTTTCTCTACAAATGTAATCGAAGGCGGGGATGATCGGCTTCCCACGATACACCGTTGCAAAGGTCATGAACAAGAGCATGAGCAGCAAAGAAAGAAAATTTTGCCTATGGTTGAGTTGTATAGTATTCGGATTAGAAAAATATATATAATTGTGTCTGGTGCTTTAGAGAAGAGTCGAGGCTGAGGTGGAGGGGGATAACCGGACGGACAAGCATGACTTTGGTGCAAATTGCCGACGGAGCTAGATCCCTAAGGGGAAGACCTCGGCAGAACCTCTCCAACCCTAACATCCACAACAGCACGTAGTTTGTTCCAGCATCACATCAACACACAACAATGGAGTTCCTACCGAGTCTCCAGAATGGCATAGACGACCTCAAACCCTCGCTCTTCGAAGTCCTCTCCGAACAACAGCTCGCCAGCCTCCTCCCGCCGTCCCTCCGCTACCTCCTCGCCATCTCCACGTACCGATACCCACGCTACCTCTTACCTGTCCTGAACTCGTTCGATGAAGTCTACGCGCTTCTTATGCTGCTGGTGGAGCGACACTTCCTAAAAACATACGGCGGGTCCTTCACCGAAAATTTCTACGGCCTGAAACGCGCGCGTGTTCTGAGGGTCAAGGGCGGGGAGATTGCGCGTGCACAACTGGGCGCGAGCGATAGCGTAAGAGAGGCGACGAAGCTGGGAGATGGGGATATATGGAGGAATCTGGCGGTGCTCGTGGGCATACCGTGGCTGAAGCGGAAGCTGGACGAGGGTTACGACGTCCACGCGGCGCATGCGAACATCCTCGGACCGGGCTACAATCGCGATCGGGACGGACTGAGAGCAGGCGCGGGGATAAAAGAGAGGCTGATGTTCTACTACAAGTGGTTCTTACGGAATGTATACCCGAGCGTGAACGCGGCGTACTATTTCTCAATGCTGGTTTTCAATATGGCGTACCTCTTCGACGGATCGAAATACCACTCCCCGTTTCTCTGGCTCATTGGGACGAGGCTACGAAGGCTAGGGCAGGCGGATTATAAGGCGATAGAGCTTGCGGCGCAGCCGAAGAAGGTTGGGCCTGCGAGACCGGGAGAAGGAGGCAGTATGTTCTCACCAAGGAACATGGCAAGGAGTGTAACCCCGCGGTTGTTGGGATCGATGAGGATACTACTGCCCACTAGTATCTTCGCGCTCAAGTTCTTAGAATGGTGGCATGCGTCTGATTTTGCGCGCCAGCTGTCCCGCAAAGCTGCTGAGAATATCGAACTACCACCTCCTGTCCTCCCTCCTTCGATTCGACAAGCGCCACCCTCGAAAGCAAAGATGGAAGACTCAACGGCAGACGTGAAGCGCCCCTCTTCATCGTCATCGGAGAAGATCCAGAGACCCGATCCCCCCATATCTTCCAAGACGCTTCTACCTATCCTCACCGTTCCCACACCACCCAACTCCCGTCTGTGCCCTATATGTACTCTCCCGATCACCACTCCGACAGCCGCGCCCACTGGATACGTATATTGCTATACCTGTATCCATCGGTGGGTGGAAGGTACACATGATCGTCAGGTTGCTTTTATGGAGGGCACGGCGGGTTTCAAGAATGAAGACGGAGAAGAGGAGGACGAGGGCTGGGGTAGGGAAGAAGGGAGTCGGGAAGGGCGGTGGGAGAGTGGGAAGGGGAGGGATGCAGTGACGGCGAGAAGGATTCTGGGGGGGACGGAGGTGCTTCGGAGAGTTGTTGTGTAGAGGCCATTGGATGTACGAGTACGACATTGTGTAGGAGAACGGGCACGGAATAGCATTTTAGGATAGAGCTTAGATATATCATGTTCACGTACTGCCCGGCGTGAACTGTTGTTAGCAAAGCACTATCATCCTATCCACATTAAACAAGCAACGGAATTTATGCTGATCGTTCCAACAAAAGACATTAAACAAGCAACTGAATTTATGCTTATACTTCGGTGTGTTTCACAACGGCCTTTGATTGGCTGTTTCGCAAGCCGCGGTTAGACGTCACACGCGAGGCAGTTCAATCATCAAAGCTTCACCTCTCTCATTCCAACACTCAACACCACAACCCGCAACCATGCTCTCCTCCGCCCTCGACCGCTGCGCGGAGCTCGCGCAGCCCGATATTGTCAACTTCTCCGTCTCAGTGTGCGCCATCCCCCTTTCCCTCTTCCCTTCTGCACCACTAACCGCCGCTGCCACAGCTTCATCCTCGTAGGCATCCTCGTGTCGTACCTCCCGCAACACCACAAGATTATCTCGCGGCGGTCATCGCGGGGTCTCAGCCCCATGTTTGTGCTCCTAGGCACCGTGTCGGCTACGGCGAGCATCGCGAATATTTTGACGCTGCCGGAGAGCACGAGGGATATGGGGTGCTGTCGGGAGATTGGACCATTTGCGTGTGCGGCGGCGTTGTTGGGGGTTGCGCAGATTGGGATACAGTGGACGTGCTTTTTCTTTATGTAAGACTCTTCTCCGAACACGTCACACCAACTCGAGCGCGAGAGCGACAAGAAGCCATGGATGAACGGCTGCTGACATAACGCGTGCGGTAGAATGCTCCTCTTCCTCATCTTCTTCCCGCGCCCCACCGAAGCTGAGGTGGATGACGACGAGCACATGCCCACCTGGAAAGAGGCGGTCCTCGTGCTCTCCGGCTCCCTCGCCTTCTTCGTCTTCACGTTCCTCGGCTCCATCGTCTTCGTCTACGCTGCGCCTTCGCACCTGCGGGGCTGGGCCAACTTCCTCGGACTCCTCGGGGCTCTGCTCGCAGCCATCCAGTACTTCCCGCAGATCCTGATGACATGGAAGCTGCAGGAAACGGGGAGTCTGTCGGTGCCAATGATGTGCATTCAGACGCCGGGCAGCTTCGTGTTTGCGGCGAGTTTAGCGGTTAGGCTTGGCCCGGGGGGTTGGAGCGCCTGGGGGTTGTTCATCTTTACGGGGTTACTGCAGGGGTGCTTGCTAGTTATGAGTCTAGGGTTCTTGTGGAGGGACAGAAAGGCGGCGAAGGCTGCGAAGGGCCGGAATGGGGCTGAGCTGGGGAGCGCGGATGGGAATGGGACGCTGGATGAGGGCCACGATGAGCAGACACCTCTGTTGGGCAATGGAAGGGCGAATGCAGGGCATTCTGAGCCTTGAGGGTGCGCGAGTACTTGTACAAGCGAAGCATTGGATCATCATTCCCATCTCAATTTCCTAAGCATGTTTTCCTGGTCGATGCTCTGCTCTCGTGCATCCCCACGAACAGACCATGGTCCCACATTTTCCATACTACGCGAAATTCCCAACCACCACCTCACCGCCGGAAAACCCCGACCCAACGCCTGCATGTCCTAGTTAGTCTTCTCCACTTAACACCGGTCGCTCTCGATTTCTGGGGATATGCAGTTCTTTTGTCGTTGCCCATGAAGCCACCTTCCAAGCTGCAGCTCGCCCTTCCCGATCGTTTGGACTGCATTGCGTTTGAAAACAAAAGGGCGCGGCTCCATGTTGGCTTGCCTTGGGTGCTTTTCAACGACGATCGTGGTACGCCCCCCTGCGAACCAAGTGGTGATTGACTCTCTCACAGCAACATGGCGACGAACACCTGCGAACAGGTTGCGTCGCCACTGCCAGCCTATGATAGTGGGTGAGTCACTGGTTATGACGTGGGAGCCGTGGAAAAGGGCGTCGAGCTAGGCCTCCAAAGCTAAGCTTCAATTCGCATTCGCGTGCGATTGCCGCATCGGTGCGTCCCGCACCGCCAGAGAAAGATTTCCGTGAACGGATCAACAGTCACCCCCCCACTTCCGTATCTTTTAAGAGGCCAATTGCACCGGTGCTGCTTTTCTCCGCTTTACCTCACTTTCACACATCTACCTTCCCTTTGGCAAACAGTTCCCTGCCCGTTTGAGACTGTCCGTGCAACTATCTTGCAGCCAATTGACCCCGCGGACACGATGGCCCAGCCGCCGACGCCAACCGGACCCTCCAACGGCTTTGTGTCGATCCTAGCCTCACAAATGGAACATCTATCTGCATCAGAACAAATTGCAGAGGAGGCCATTGCGCAAGATCTGGAAGAGGATTCTTCAGAGGACGAAGAAGTCTCGTCAAGCTCCGGCGAAGACACCGAGTCTGATAGCTCGACCGTCCGCCAATTCTCCATGATAAATTCGTACCGGCGGCCCTCGTACGTCAACCCAGGAGCCCGGTCTTCAGCCATTTTCTCGTCGAGCGTGCCTGAGCACGGTACCCGTGACTCGTCGTTGAGAAGGCATCATAGTTATCTGAGCAAGAGGGAGCGTGAGGCGGTTAGAGAGGAGGAGCGGAGCTTGCTCCGTGATAACCATCTCCTGCCGCCAAAGCACCCCCGCCGAGGCAGCGAGGGCGCGAATGCTGCGAATTTGGCAAAGAGGCTTTCTCTTTCTGCGCTGAGGAAAGTGAGGAGTGCCGCGGATGAAGAATCAGCTATTGATCAAGCATTGCTGCCTGATGAGCGGACCGCCCTGCTGCGTGGGAATCCCGATCTGCCGTACGGAGGGCTAGATACCCCAAAGACGATTAACAAGACGTGGAATGAGGCGGTTGCCGCGGGGAAGATCACCACGACCTGGCAGCGGGAAGCCAAGGTTTTGACCAAGTCTTCTGCGCCGCTGATTTTGACTTTTCTGCTTCAGTATTCGCTCCCTGTGGCGAGTATCTTCACGGTTGGACACATTGGGAAAGCTGAGCTTGGAGCTGTGAGTTTGGCTAGCAGTACGTCTCGCACCTTTTTTTTCTTCTTCTTCTTTTGGACGCTAGAGAACATGTACTTCTGCATACAAAGAAACAAAGCACTGACAATCCATCAGTGACTGCATCCATCACCGGCTACGCAGTATACGCCGGTCTAGCCACATCCCTTGACACGCTCTGCTCTCAAGCTTACGGCTCCGGGCGTCTCCATCTCGTCGGTCTCCAGCTCCAGCGTATGCTCTACTTCCTCTGGCTCATCACCATTCCCATCGCCATAATCTGGGCCTTTGGAACCCAACTCCTCTCGCTCATCGTCCCCGAGCAAGAAACAGCTCGCCTGGCTGGCCTCTACCTAAAGGTTCTCATCGTGGGCGCCCCAGGATATGCCACTTTCGAAGCCGGAAAACGTTATCTGCAAGCCCAAGGTCTGTTCAGCGCGACAATGTATATCCTCCTCATCTGTGCCCCGCTGAACGCACTGATGAATTACCTCTTCGTCTGGCAACTCAAGTGGGGCTTCATCGGAGCCCCCATCGCAGTGTCCATAACCGAAACCCTCATGCCCATCCTCCTCTTCCTCTACGTCCGCTTCGTCGACGGCTACCAGTGCTGGGGCGGCTTCGACCGTAAAGCGCTAAAGAATTGGATGCCAATGATCAAGCTCGCTCTGCCAGGCCTCGTCATGGTCCTCGCCGAATTCATGGCTTTCGAGATCCTCACGCTGTCTGCGAGCTGGCTTGGTCCTACTCCGCTGGCTGCGCAAAGTGTTCTTGGGTCTATTACTGGTATAACCTTCCAGATCCCCTTCCCAATGAGCGTCGCAGCGTCAACCCGCATCGCGAACCTCATCGGCGCCACGCTCGCCCTCCCGGCCAAGACGGCGGCAAAAGTCGCCATGGTCTTCGCCATCGGCGTCGGAATCTTCAACCTTTTGCTCCTCTCTCTTCTCCGGAACTACATCCCCCGACTCTTCACCCCAGACGAAGAGGTCATCGATTTAGTCGCCAAGCTACTCCCGCTTTGTGCCGCGTTCCAACTTTTTGATGCGCTGTCGTGTAATTGCAATGGGATTCTGAGGGGTCTGGGTAGACAGGAGATTGGCGGCTATGTGGGGCTATTTGCATACTATGTTGTCGGGCTACCCATTAGCTTTGGGACCGGGTTTGGCGCTGGCTGGGGGTTGTATGGATTGTGGAGTGTAAGTTTGTCCCTACATTTATTTGACTTTTCTATGAAAGTGAGAATGGAACTGACGTTTACAGGGACCGGCGGTTGCGCTCGGTATTGTTGCTGCCATTGAGGGAACTTTCATCTACCGAACGAGCTGGGATAGGGCGGTCGAGGATGCGCATAGACGGAACACCATGGGTTGAGATGAGCGGAAGTTCCCCCCCCCTTCCAAAAAAAAAAAAGCAGGGGCAGGCTATTCGCATGACCACATAGATGACGAAACGGCCATGGCACGATGTTTGCCGCAATTGAGTATGGAATTGTAGTTGGCGGGCGTGTTTTAGATTTGGCCTGCTTAGGTGATTTGGGAGCTGGTGTTGTAACGTGGTTCGCGTGTTGGCTAGCTTTCGTTGCTGAGTTGAGATCTTACGATATAGCGTAGACTTGATACCCGAATTGTCAATCTAGAATCCCACTGCGAGCATCCTTTGCTACCTGAGCTGCACTAATGTTAACTAGGGTCGGCGAGTCTTCTCGTTTGCATAATGAAGACCAGCTTTTCTGTGATGATCTCCATAATTCACTGCACGTTACTGCTTGAGCACCCTGTGCAGAACATGTTGTCATCCCAATACAACGCTGTGAGTAGGCAGCGTTGCATCGAGACTGCATAATGATGGCTTACCCTTGCTACCGCCAACGAGGCATACACTGGGTCAAGATGCGACTGTCATCGTCCATGACGCTGAACACTCATTTATCATCCGAGAGGAGAATTCAACACCACAGCTCGCTTCCTCTGTATCTAGTTGCGACCTGGCCGATAAAAACGGTCTTTTCATTGTCAGTAAGCCAGCAAGATGAACCCCCTTAGTTCATACTGTCGGCCGGTGGGTCACATGATGTTTGCTCATATGACTCACTTCCATGTTTGTTATGACTACCTTGGCAGGCTCCTGCCGTGCCTGGTAAGACTCTAGATATTTCTTCGGTAGCGCCTCCGTAGAATCAATACAACAATTGTCACTCTCTCTATCTACTTCGTCACATCACGACACATACTTACGAAGACCGCTTCAACTTGGCACTCATCGTTCTTTCCAGCTGCACACCATTTGGAAGCAAAAATTTCCTGGCCACTACCTGGCAGATTGTACCACAGTATCATTGGTTAAAATCCAGTTTTGGCACAACCACCGCCATGCACCTGGATCAAGTCTATGAAGATGTCCTCATTCTCATCTTTACCGAGCTTTGCTTCCACTGTCAAAACCCAGGCCATTTTGTCAACGCAGACGTGACTGAGGTAGTTCGAGACAAGAAGACATTGGCATATCTATGTCGCACGTCCAAGGTACTGTGCAATGTCGCGCAACCAATCCTCTACCATTACTACGCGACAGGAAATCTCGAGAAAGGAAGGAAGCGATGGTCGCCCAGCCAGTTGATTCATGGACCACCATGGGAATACGACTTTCTGCCTCAATTCCTGCGTACGATCGTGCTACGTCCAGATTTGACTGTGCGCGTCAAAACCTTGCAGATCATTCCACACAGGGCCAGATGGTATAGCAAGACACCAGAATCGGGATATGAGGGGCAGTCAGATGTTATGGACTTCCTCCTAAACGTCGCGACTGAGAAGAACCTGCTACCTTGGAGATTGAAAAAGAGGAACTGCACAGCAGAAACACCTCTAGATTATGATGAACTCCTTCTAGTTGGTCTCCAGTGCCTGCCCCGCGTCCACACACTACTCCTCGCCCAGTCGGATGCTGGATGCTTTGGCGATCTACACGACAGCAGTAACTTGATTCTCCCTCCGCTAATTACTTTTCCCTCTCTTAAGACAGTAGGCCTAATAAGAGCCTCAAACGATTACAACATTAAAGAGTTGGCTGACTTTTTCTGCGCCGCGCTGAACATAGAGACGTTGTACGCATGCGATGGCGGCGGTTGGTCAACGCACTACTCAGGGTACAACTCAAAAGAAAGAAACGTCTCTATTAGCTGCGAAACCCTTGGCCTCTTACGACTGCGTAAACTAGTAATTGACAGTCTAAGCACAGTTAGTGCCTTTAACTTTATTTGGGCCCTTACCTGGGGCCTAGAGGATGCAGAAGAATACTTCCACAAAAAATTTCCAGGCCTAGAAGACCTAGAATATTACTGGGATGACATGACGACTTACGACTTCTCCCTTAACACCCTCCTCCGGCCACTAAGAAATACTCTAAAACGCCTCTACCTTGCCTACCTCCCACACTCCATCCACGCCCTAAATGACTGGGGCGAGGAACGCGAACTCTCTGAGTCCGACGACAAGCGCAGAGATATATACGGCCCACCAACCGTGGACTACGACCCCATCTCCTCCCTCTCAACCTTCCTGGTTCTCGTCGACATCTCACTAGACTGCCGCTCTATCTATCGCGCCCAAGACCCTGACACCTCAACCCGGCTCGTCTCCTTTCTACCCCCCACCGTCGCGCGTCTCCGCATCACATACACATTCCGGGGCATCGCAAACGGGCTGCACCAACTCGCGTCACAGGCGCCCAAAGATTTTCCGAACCTGAAAGAAGTCGTTATTGGGGTTCCGAGTGGGATTCAGGAATGGCATGCTGAGGGTGTGGAGAAGATGAGGGGGTTGGGAGATGTGTTCGAGAGCGGTGTGAGGTTTGTGTGGACGGTTGATAAGTTGGGGGCGGATTCGAGGACGATGGTTCCGGGGGGGACGGCGGGGTCGAGGTTAGTGCCAGTGCCGGGGTTGGGGGAGAGGAAAATGATGGAGTGAGGGAGGAGGTTTTTGTCTGTTTTATCTTTTTCCAAACTTGTATGCGCATGTAGCTTGTCTCTTCTGTCATGCCTTAATCAGAATCACTCGTAAATGTATCTCATCTTTCTCACTCCTACAGTAATCAAGAGAGGTACAAGCTTACAAGAGCCCTCTGTTAAACCCTCAACTATGGATTTATGGTAGGCTTTAATAACGTATCTAGAGTTCGTCTTCTCAACTAGAAGTCGGCATCATCTACTTTTTACACCAGTTCACAAAAGACTTCTTGCTTAAGGAAGCATTTCATGTAATATTCCCGTCCGGAAGTAAAGAAGTCTACTGTATAGTCTTTTCTAGAATCACTATTAGCTATGTCTAACAAGGTAAAACCGCTGAACCCAGATCTGTTAGCAGTGTTATACTACTTATGTATCTATTAGATTGACCACCTCTACGACTAGGTTTCTAGTTTTTCAACATATGGTTAGAGTGTCTGTTATAGCGGAAGTACTGTGGACAGCTTCGTGAGAAAGAAATATGTCTACTAGCTTGAGGTATCAAGCTTTTACACGAGCATGTCGAAGGGCGTACTCTCGATAGCGAAACTAGAGGCTTTGACTGATGTAATCCCTTACCAGGTGATGCCATGTAATATAAACTGTACTAATCAAGATTTGGAGAGAGTGGCCGCATTCTCAATAGTCGAAGTTCTCCATATTTTGATGGTGATTCGGAAAGGTTAGTCGAGGACGTAATTTAGGAATCGATTAACCTACACTTTACCGTCGTTCCTTTCGTAGGACCCTCCGGGATCATTCAACCACCAAGCCATTCCTTCAGTTTCCTTGTCGAAATCTAGTAATCAACCACCAAGCCATTCCTTCAGTTTCCTTGTCGAAATCTAGTAATGTTCCGATTTCTTGATTTGCGTCGGCCTGTGGGTCACATGATGAGTCACCTTGACGTTTGCTCATGTGGCTTATCTCTATGTTTGCTCATTTGACTCACCTCTATGTTTGTGTTCACGATCTTGGCAGGCTCCTAGCGTGCTTGGTAAGACTATAGATATTTCTTCGATAGCCCTACTCCGTAGAATCAATACAACGAACACCACTCTCTCTATCAATTTCGCCACATCACGAAATCGTCCAACGATCCACAGCCATCTTCTAGACCATATTCATTACATTTGCAAAACAACTGTTACGTGTCTTGCGTTTCCCACCACTGACTATCCTAATTAGTTCCTGTAAGGGTGGGTTAGGTGTGTGTATGATTGTATTGTGTGTGTGTCGTGTATTTGTGTTGTGTTCGATAAGGTGCAATAAACAGATCTAGCTTTACAGTACAGCAGATGAGTATCACTGTGGTAGCCTAGTCCATACAACTCCCCCGGTGTGGTTATATATAGCCCTCGCACTCCTTGAATACACGTCGATCTTTCAGACGATTGACTGCCTCCACCATACGTAACACATGGTTAGCTCTAGGATGCCTTAGATGGCTAGGATACTTGTTTCCTTAGCGTGCTTGAAGAAAGTCAAAATGATATAACTATCATAATATTAAAAACGTGTCCTTTCAAAGGAGGCACATTTCGAATGAGTGAGGTTGCAGTTGATCTAAAGTGATAATGAATGTTTGAGATATAAGCTACGTGAGAGCATATATAAAAAAAATGGTAAAAGGCCAAATTATGACAAGCTTACAAGATAGTGTCACCTCTAAGCAGCAAGTTCAGTCCATCTCGTTGCTTAACATGATGTACAAACATAAAGAGTCTTATCAACGAAGAAGCTGCTAGTCAACAACATATTTCATCAAGCTTCTCGCGAATCCGACCACATGACAACACTCTTCACCTGGTTTTAATCCACATTCAGAAACAAACGCAGCGCCCTGGGCTATCTCAGCCTCAATTCATACTCGTTTTCAGGTTTTCTGTAGTCAGGATTGACCATGGTGTGCATTCCGCGCACGGAATCCATTCCGCACATTCCGCACTACCCCAGACGTCCCCCCGCATGACGATCCCAAGTGCCGACGCTATTTGAGAAGCGAGGAAGAGCTGTGAAATGATGGGCAGGAATAAGAATGGTGGGAGGGTCGCTACCGTCTAGTGCTTGTGAGTCGTGAGTTGTGACACGCAACGGACGCAAACGGATATCGAACTTCTACCAACCTCGCTATTCAAGAACCATACCTCCCTAAAATCGCCTCCAAAAAGGGCATTATCTTTTAAATTGAAAAACCTAGGTTTCCCTATATTAAGGGCCCTAGTACACAAAATGATTTCTACAATCCTGCCCTTCCTCTCAAACGAGCTCCACTCCCACCCACTCCGCACCCTTCTCATCCTCCTCCTCGGCATCCCAGTCACGTACCTCATCATCAACGAGTACATACGGCGCTCTGCACGGCTTCAAGGCTTCCCAGGCCCGCGGAACTGGCCGCTCGTAGGCAACATCCCAGACATCAAGTTCAACGCCTCAGAGAAGTACCGGCAGTGGGCACAGGTTTATGGCGATGTGTATCAAATCCAGCTGGGAAATGTGCCTGTGGTAGTGGTGAATAGCGCTGAGGCGGCGAGAAAGATTTTCGGGCAGCATAGCCAGGCGCTGAGCTCGCGGCCAGTGTTCTGGACCTTTCATAAGGTAATTCGATGGAGGGCGTGGTATAGACTGAGGACGAGAACGGTGCTAATTGTGAGATAGGTGCTCTCGAATACAGCCGGAACAACCATCGGAACGTCGCCGTTCAACGAGTCCCTCAAGCGGAGAAGAAAAGGAGCAGCATCCGCGCTGAACAAACCTTCGATCGCGACGTACATCGACCATCTCGACATTGAAACCAAGGACTTCGTGAAAGAAGGCTTCGAGCTCGGAAAGGCGGGAGAGGTCGGCGTAGATCCCATGCCCATGATCCAGCGCTTGTCACTAAGTCTTTCACTCACACTGAACTGGGGAACTCGAATGGGCAGTCGGGAGGACCCCATGTTCGACGAGATCACGGAGGTCGAGGAGGCAATTAGCAAGTTTCGCAGCACGACGGGGAATCTGCAGGACTATATTCCGATCTTGAGGTTGAATCCGCTGAGTTTCGGAAGCCAGAAGGCGAGAGAGATGAGGAAGAGAAGGGATGTGTATTTGACGAGGCTGAATCAGAATTTGGACGATCGGATGAAGAGAGGAGTGCACAAACCGTGTATTCAGGCCAATGTTATTCTCGACAAGGAGGCTGCGCTAAATAAGGAGGAGTTGACAAGCATAAGCTTGACGATGCTGTCTGGAGGCCTGGACACGATCACGACTCTAGTGCAATGGAGCGTTGCGCTACTAGCTCAACGTCCCGGCATCCAGCACAAAGCCATTGAGGAGATCCGAAAGCACTACACCGACGCAGAGCCGCTGTGCGACGCCTACGACGACCAAAAGTGCGGGTACATTGTCGCACTAGTACGCGAGTGTCTTCGATACTACTGTGTCCTCCGACTGGCACTGCCCCGTGCTACCGTCAAGGACATCATGTTTGAGGGGAAGCTGATTCCGGCCGGAAGCACCATCTATCTGAACGCATGGGCGTGCAACATGGGTATGTCGCGTCCAGCCACCCGCTGCCGCAATTCACTGACACTGAGACTCGTAGACCCAAAGGTGTGGGCTGATCCAGAAGTGTTCCGCCCAGAGCGGTGGATCGAGCAGCCGGATGCGCCGCTCTTTACGTACGGTCTGGGATACCGCATGTGTGCTGGCTCGCTGCTTGCGAATAGGGAGTTATATCTGACGTTCTTGCGGATGCTGAACAGCTTTGAGATTCTGCAGGGCTCGCCGGTCGAGACGCATCCTGTGCTTGGCAGTGCGGATCCGACGAGCTTGGTGACTATGTGCAGACATTACAAGGTGATCTTCAAGCCCAGGAATGAGAGGGCGTTGAGGGAGGCCCTGGCAGAGGCGGAAGAGAAAGTGGCATAGTTTGTATATACCCCATAGATTCATGGAGGCAAAATGGTAGGGAACATAGCAAATGGCGACCAATGGATCCCATTCATGAAAGGGATTCGTGGTGTTTTTGATGAAAGTGGGTCTGATAGCGGACAGCCGCCCGCAGCGATTGGACAGCGCGGCCAAGGCGAGCTAAATTCGGCGAACTGCCGTGGATCGCCTTTGTCAGCCGCGGGAATGAAGCCAACAACATGTCCTCAAGCTTAAGATGTCTTGGAGCTTCCCGCTGAGCGTGTCCTCTGAAAGACACGCGTTGACGCCTCTATTTTCTAGTACTTAGTCTGCGCCTGTCCCTTGCCGAGCAGTCTTTCCAATCTGGCATTGCGACATCACTCAATTCCCGCCTCCCTCGATGCCAGCATAGTGCCCTTGCCGATCGAATCGTGTGTCGACCACGACCGCGACCGCGACCGCATACCTCCATAGAGCGCCATGGTGTAAGCTGTGCCCATGCCATCTGGAGGACGACCCACAAACCGCGGGTGGCTGCAGGAGGGTGTGATCAGAGGCAGCATGTTGAGCAAGACGATTCTCCCCAGCGATGAAGAGCGAGGAAAGAAGGACGACGACCACAAGCGGGGCTCAAGGGCGCGGATACGGACATGGAGCATTCTGAAGAAGCCGCTGCGATGGCGGCGGCGGCGGATACTACTGGCCATAGTCGGCATGTACTTGGTCTATCTGTTCGTCCACAACATGCCGACTGGGATGGAAGGACTGCACGGACCGAGTCAAGCAATTGCACCTTTGCCCGACAATGTCGAAACTCACGGTCCCCCTCCCGGGACCATTGCGCCTTCAGATGATGGACCTTTGTCGCGTACATACACTGGACCGATCAAGTTCTACAGGCTTTCGACGTCCCTCCACGGATCATCGCACACGCAAGGATTCTACTCTGTGAACCGGAACGTTCTGTTTGCCATCTCGAATCTCAAGAGCGCCGCAACGCTACTACCGATGATATGCGAGATGTCAAAGTGGAATAGGAACTGGGTGCACACCGCCTTCATGGGCCGTGAGGATATACCGTTGGAGGATTTGCTGGAGATCAATGGGGTAGATAAAGAGAAATGCCCTGTCATTTGGCATGATGCAAGACCGGATTACACAGAATACAGCACCGAAGCACGCGCCGAGTCGAGCGTCATGGCAGCCCTGATACATATCCAGACCTTCATCCACCCCCAGGTGGTCATCACGGACGACTTACTTTCAGAAGATGCTTTCTTTACCAGGGCGGTTCGAGCCAAGACCAAGACGCTCGATATTCCACTCATTGAAATACCAAAGGATCAATTGCGGAGCCTTATGTGGATGACTAGACTGGATGCGGGGTCTCTCAGGAGCTGGCATCGGCCCACTGTAGACATAATAATTCAAGTGCCATCTGGCGCCTCGGGTGGCCTCATGCGCCTTCTAAAATCGATCAAGGACGCCGATTATAGCGGATCAAAACCACCTCAGCTCACCATTGAACTGCCCGCCGACATCGATAGCTCGGTGAAGCAGTACTTGGAGAATTTCAGATGGCCTCCGAACCAGGATAACCCGCTCACAACAAATCAATTGACGATTCGGCGTCGGATCACTAACCAGCGTGCATCACAAGAAGACACTGCTATTCGGTTTCTGGAGTTATTCTATCCTACCAGCTCAACCAACTCACACGTATTGATGCTTTCTCCCCAAGCAGAGCTTTCTCCGGTTTACTATCACTACCTCAAGAACACCCTTCTGGAGTACAAATATTCTTCCTATGGCGAAGACGACAGCGCAAGTGTCATGGGGATCAGTCTGGACCTGCCAACAGTCCTGCTGGACGGCAAATCCAAACTAACGCCCCCAAAGCCTGCCGACATGCACACGGCGCGCTACATGAAACTCTTCCCAAATGCACCAAGTGCGCAGTTCCTGTGGCAGGCCCCAAATAGCCACGCAGCGCTGTTCTTTGCGGACAAGTGGGCGGAACTGCATTCGTTCCTCAGCAAACGTGTCGCAAGGCAGCACCAAACTCCGAAGACTCCCGCCAGGCCCAAACTAGTATCAGAAACGCTCCCTTCGTGGACGGAATACCTTCTCGAACTGATGCGAGCACGTGGTTATTCACTCTACTATCCCGGAACAACCGGGGCTGCATCGCTTGTCACGATACACAACGAGCTGTACCATCCGCCTGAGGAATTCCTGCCACCACTAGCTGCGGACTCAGATCAGGGCGCAGAGCCTCCACCCAAGAATCCCGACAAGCCCTTCCTCATAGGAGACAAGATTCCGCTGCCTCCCAAACACACCGAATCGTCCGTGATCCCGGAATCGCGCCCGCTCCACCTCGCTCTCCCCTTTGAAGGCGATTTGCCTGAGATTCCTCACCTCCCGCGTCTCTTGTATAATGGGGAGCGCGTGCATCCTAGGAATGTGAGTGGCATTGCGTCAATTTACGCTAATACCTTCAGAGAAACGGTGGGCGGGTGCAAGATTCCAAAGGGAAAGCAAAGGGTTGTGCAGCCAGGCGATGCAAAAGATTTATTCTGCTTTGGAGACGAAGACGAGGATGACTGGGAAGATGAGATTGTGATAGATCTGGCAAGCGCTGAAGATGAGGGAGAGGTTACGGGTTCATAATGGATGTGTTGCAGGGTAAACGAGGGGGTTTGGCCGCTTGCATTGTGGTCTCAATTCATTTGGCGTTTGGTGTAGGGTTTCGGTTTTGGGCACGGAAAATGTGATATAAATTTCTATAGAGATGTTGTCATACATATAATCTAAATGGACAAGATGGCTTCTACTCCGTTCATTAGCAGTGCATGTGGTGCGGAGTACGGGATCACGTGCGCGCGAACATGAGATCAGCACGGACCTTTCGACTTCGACATTTTTTACCTGGAGAATCCGCCATGTACCCATCTCAAGACAACCACCGTCCGGTGCCCCCCATCCAAAACTCACCCCTCTGCATGGCATTCCCTTCCTTTAATCGCGCTTATTTTATTGGTCCATCTTCTATTTTTTCACCTAATTCGTTTAATATACCCCATAGACCACCTCCGCAACAATGCTCGCACGTGCAGCACGGCGGAAGCTGCGAAGAGACGCCTTTTCCTCGCCCGACCCCAAGCTCTCGGCGCAATTGATGCTCCCATGGCTCTGCCCCGCGCAGATGCGATGGGCTGCCAGCGTTGGCACCACCTCCACCCACGACGTTGCTCGAAAACAGAAGCTTCCACCTGCACTCTCCCCGCGCAACGACACGCGCTCACTCGCCACGGCTGCCGACCTCCAGCCCGGCCAATTCGCGCCCTACCCTCCTCTTCAGACGCTTCGAGGCGGCCCCAATGGCTTCGCACCGCCGTGGGTGTCGCCTGTCCCACCTTCAGACCTGGCCAAGTTGATACCGTGGGATACCTCAAGACCGCTCGTCATCCACGACTCGTTGTCAACTGCCCCCCCGGTTGCGCCCATAAGATACGGCATTGGCGGCGACCCTGTTGAACTCCACCAGAATCTACATGCTTGCATTCGAGTTGGCCGCTTGGACCGAGCCATGGCAATCGTCCAACGGTTGACGGACATGTATAGCCCTTCTGCAACCGAGGTTGTGAACGCCCACAATGTTTTTCTCAAGGCCAAGCTCGAGGTCGCTCTGCAGAACCCGTCGGCAGATTCCATGGCCGACATCGAAGACTGGTACAACACACGCATGATCCAGAAGGCCTTGGAGCCAAACGCTGACACATTCGTCACACTGCTACGCGCGTCCATCTCATTGCAGGAGGAGGACTTGCAGGAGGAATCCATACGCAAATACTTAGCGTTGGCACGTAAATACGGGGAAGACGTCATGGACGAAATCAATGACTCGGCCGACTTCTCGTATGAGGAGTGGGAAAGGCTGATCAAGTCCCAGCCAGATGAATTCAGTGAACCTCCCTCAGCCCCAGAGGCCCCCGAAGTACACATTAGCACTCCAGCTGGTCGCGCTAGTCTCATTCAGCACGGTTTAATCCCTGACCCGGAACTTGTCCTCAAAGCGGTGGAGCAAAAGGGATTGGGTCTTGACAGCTTAAAACAAGCACTCCATCAGTTTGAACTAGGGCAGGGTGTCCCATATCCACACGATTTGCCTGGCACTCAGGAAGATAAAGACAAGGCTTGGGCCTATATGCGTCAGATTCAACTAGAAAACGACTCGACAAAAGCGGCGCTGGAGCGATGGAAGGCAGAAGACACCAAGTTGAAAGATATGGGAATCCACGGAGTCCTCCAGTCCAAGCCAATCCAGGCTTTGATGTGGAACTGGTACACTGCACTCTTGCCTCTTCTGGAGAAAGAGATTCAGAAAACCAAGGAAGTCATGTCCGCTCCTGGCAAGGACAATGTATCAGATCCACGGCACATATATGGCCCATATCTTGAACAATGTTCAGCCGAGAAGCTCGCCGCCTTGACCATTTCCAGGGTAATTTCGTCGTGTGCACGTGGACCGCGTGAGGAAACCAACTCGCTCAAAATCTCCGTTCTGTCCATTAATATTGGCCGCGATATTGAGAATGAGATAAACCTGAGCATTGAGCAGAGGACCGGCAAGTTCATTAAGTCACAACGCAACCGAACGCGCAAGGACTTGCTCAAACGGTTACGCAAAATCAACAAGTCAAAGGCTCTTCTTACAAGTCAGTCATCGGGACCGATTGTGGAACAACCGTCCGATGCTATGGCCCAGACAGAGTTCCCACTGCATATCAAAACCAAGATTGGGGCAATAGCGCTAGAGAAACTATTGCAATCAGCCACTATAACCGTTAGTGTTGAAGACCCTAAATCTGGGAAACAGGTAACCAGCACGCAACCTGCCTTTCATCATCATACTGCGTTTCATTCGGGGAAGAGGATTGGCTGGATAGGCCCGCACCACGAAATAGAGCGAAAGCTTCGCGGAGAGTCCGTTCACGGCATTGCAACAGTAAGGCTACCCATGCTCATTGAGCCAAAGCCCTGGACAGCATTTGATGAAGGCGGATATTATACTATGCGCGAGTTTGCCGTGCGGGCGAAGGCAGGGGACATGGCACAACAAGCGTATGCGCAAACGGCCATCAAGAACGGCGATATGGAGAAGGTACTCGCCGGTCTCGACGTACTCGGCAAGGTTCCCTGGATGATCAATGACGACGTCTATCGTGTGGCAGCTGAAGCTTGGAATGCCGGAGAAGGCATCGGGAAGCTCGTACCAGAGAAATTCCCTATCACGCGGCCTGCGGAACTTGCTGCTGACGCTTCACCTCTCGAGCGAGCACAGTGGTTGAAAAGCATGAAGGAGTACGATAACACTTCAAGTGGCTTTCACTCACAAAGATGTTTCCAGAACTTCCAATTGGAAGTTGCCAGAGCATTCGTACACGAGAAGAAGATATATTTCCCGCACAGCGTTGACTTCCGTGGCCGAGCGTACCCAGTACCGCCGCTTCTTAATCATATTGGAGCAGACCTTGCAAGAGGATTGCTCAAATTTGCCAACGGGAAGGAGCTCGGCACTGTTGGTCTTCAATGGCTTAAGGTCCATCTAGCCAATTTGTATGGATTCGATAAAGCAAGTCTCCGCGATAGAGAACAATTCGCTATGACCAACCTCAACGAAATATACGACTCCGCAACAAATCCCCTTGGTGGAGGACGGTGGTGGACCAAAGCTGAAGATCCTTGGCAGTGTCTCGCATGCTGCATGGAGTTGAAGAATGCACTCGACTCTCCCGATCCCACAAGATACGTGTCTCGCTTACCTATCCACCAGGACGGAACCTGCAATGGGCTCCAGCACTACGCTGCTCTGGGAGGCGACCAGGCAGGTGCCAGTCAAGTCAACCTAGAGCCTTCAGACCGACCCCAGGACATCTACACTGGTGTTGCCGAGCTCGTTCAAGAGATGCTCGCGAAAGATGCTGCAGATGGGCATGCAACTGCTCAATTTCTGAATGGCAAGATCACTCGGAAAGTGGTCAAAAGAACTGTTATGACCAACGTGTATGGTGTCACCTTCATGGGAGCAAAACTGCAGGTCCTCGACGAACTACGAGAGATATTTCCTAACTTTCAGCCACCCGAAGGCGTACCTGAGCTTACTCGTGTGGCAATGTACATTGTGACAAAGATCTTCAAAGCATTGGGTCAAATTTTCAACGGTGCACAAGAGATCCAATATTGGCTCGGCGAATGTGGCGACCGCATCACAACGTCCATTTCTCCAGAACAGATCAAGAAAATTCAGGCACTTACTGATGGGAAGTTGCCCACTTTCGACCCAAAATACAAGACACCTAAGAAGTTGACAGCCAGAAAAGTGGCAAGCATGAACAAAGCCCTGGCTAGCTTCAAAACGGGCATTATCTGGACAACGCCCTTGAAGATGCCAGTCGTGCAGCCTTACCGCAAGGATACTCTTCAAACTGTTAAGACGAGTCTTCAGTCGATCAGCGTCCAACGAAGGTCATCATCCGATGTCGTTGACAAACGCAAGCAGTTGCAAGCATTTCCACCGAATTTCATCCATTCTCTGGATGCGACCCATATGCTCTTATCCGCATTGAAATGCAACGAAGTAGGCTTAGATTTTGCCGCTGTACATGACAGTTTCTGGACGCATGCCTCTGATATTCCCAACCTCAACATTATCCTCCGCGACGCATTTGTGCGCATGCATTCCGAAGATATCATGGGTCGCCTGGCTGCGGAATTTAAAGCTCGCTATGCAGGGTCCATGTATTGCGCTAGCCTCATCTCTTCCTCGAAGGTCGCTATGGAAATCACGGCATGGAGAAGAAAATATCGTGAAGATCATGGTTTAAAGCTACAGGGCCGCTTTGGAGTTGCTTCGGTGGAGGAAATTACGCTTGAGGCCCGGAGGCAGGAGTTGTTGAATAGTAAGAACGAAGCAGAAAGGCAGAAGGGCCAGGAAATGGTCACCCCGACCAGTATCTGGATTGCGGCCAAAGATCCCTTGTCGTTGAGCAGTTTCAGGCTTGCTCTGCTGGGCGATACGAAGGACAAAAGCTCGAACCAGATGGCTGCCTTGAAGGAAAAGGTGTTGGGCGCCGAGGCGGAAGCTATGAGGGACGAAGGTGACGTATCTCCCACCATTTCTACGCCGCCGGAAGAAGAATCACAGAAGGAGAAAAAGAAGGCTATTACCTCGAAGACCACCAACGCGCTTTCACGAATCCAAGTTTGGCTTCCGCTCACCTTTCCACCAGTTCCGAAGAAGGGTGACTGGGACGTCAAGCGCCTCCGAGAGAGTAAGTACTTCTTCTCGTGATCAATCTGGTGAAATTCACACCCTGGACTCGGAACCAGTACCCTAACCTGAAGGGGGGGAGGGGTGATTATAATCTCCTTGGGCGGATTTCGACCGACATCCGTACTGTCAGATAATGTAGCGTACGTTGGGATGGGGTTATGACATTAATACGAGGCGATGTGAGCATTATGGCATATGAGGCATGGCATGTTCGAGTGTAATTATATTGAAGATCTAGATACCGTCCGAATAGATATTGTACACTATACCACAGTGTAGTGTAGACATCGCCACTTCTGCTTAATTCTTGGTGAAGGCATGGTTGGATTGGTGGCGGTTGGTGGGACAGAATGATTACCAGTGGGCTCATGAGCTACAAAAGTCACCGGATGGGTGTAGATCTTTACACACTAGTAACACGCCATCCTACATGCCCGCAAGCTCGCCTTGTCAAGAAGAAGGGCGAGAACACGAAACTAATAACCAAATGTAAGACATAGGTCTAAAACGGTGACGCAGTCATCACCCTTGGAAATATTCCAGCCTCCTAGGTGTGGGACGAAGAGTAAGATGCACCGCGTGTACCCTTTTGCTACTGAGAGAACGAGCGGGATGGAGTATGCTGAGATATTTAGATCGAAAGAGGATTTGAGATGGATGATGGAGCGATTGTAGGAGGAGGAGAGGAAGCAGAAAATAACTAAAGAGGAATTCTAAACGTCGAGGAGGGATTGATTTTCTTAGGATAGTATAGTTAGTAAGTAATATTGTGAGGCAGATCGTTGGGGAACTGGTGGTTTTCACTAACTGATTATACACATTGCGAATGATTGTTTTCTTAATGTATTGATGGATATACGTGTGTGCCCATCGAACTCAAAACTCCTCCTTCACCTCTGAGAGTAGATACGAGTGATTCTAAGCAAGTAATTATCCGACGTGTCAAATATTCTTGCAAAAGTCTAATTCATCCTATGAACAAGAGAATAAGAAGGTCTTTCTTCCATCTCCGTGTCAACATTCACCTTTTTCACGTCTACTAGATCTCGATACCATATTTGGGTGCATTGGTAAGTTGGCGTAAAGTTGGCGCTGAGCCGTTTCTAGTGCTGATGCGACAATTTTTGATAGCCACTTGATCGACTCTTTTTTGGCCAGCGGCACAGTGAGGCACAGTGAGGCAGTGTGAGGCACAATGAAGCACATCCGGACTGGAGTTCCGACTGATGGCATTTGCGGAGGCACCAAAACCCAAAAATGCAAGGGTAGTACCAGGGATATTCGTAGCGGCTCCGGATTTTGCAGACCGACGCCAGCTCGGTGATTAATATCTCATCCGGCGGCACATATGGCGGTACGAGCAAACTAGTTTGCAAGGGCTTTACGTTCGGTGATTGCTGCAGTTTCTTGGATTCTGTGGCTCTTTTGGCGGCTCATAGTGGTGGATGCTAAATCGCGTTTGGTAGTTTCACAGACTTGTCACTGTCCCCAGATGGTATTTGTGGTAATACGAAAAGTACAAGTTATGGAGACGTCATGAAAACTACGGTGACTCAATATACAAAGCTACAGCAATAAGACACTCGCAAGCTACCATTCAGGAGGCTACAAGCAATTTACGACACAAGAAGAAAGAGGAGAATGTCTTCGGATTCCTTACCTTGGCTAGTGAATGCGCTACCAAGGCGGAGAGACAGATCAGTTCACCCTGACGCCCGTTTTCTATCCCAAGCACTTACTATTCTTAACGCCGGCACCATACCAACCCGAAAAGAAGCCACTCTATTCGTCGTCCACATATCTGCAGACGAAGGCCATCCTCTCTTTGTTTTGTTTCACTCAACTAGTTGCAAACATACCACTTGTCGTGTCGTTTACACTCGAAGCTTCCTAGCAACCGCTCCCTTCGTTAGCCTCTGTTAATACCAATACGATATGCCACGACGATGTCTGCCAGTCAATTATTTCCCCGACGAGAGCGAATATGCGGGGTCTGGCGAAGACGACGGTGTTGAGTCGGATACGCCTCTGACGGACATTGAAACATGCGGGGCCAGGAGGCAGTGAGAAGTTAAAAATCGTGACTCTCCAAGCAATTATGCCTGTCAGAATCTAATACTTCGGCTATAGTGTAAGAATGTCGCACAGTGCGAAGCTCACTTCGCGCAGGCTGCTGTATCGGCGGACGGGCATGCAGAGGTACATGAGTACCTAGATATAAAAGGAGAATGTAGCCCGCGACAAGACACCTATCAAATTCAACTTCCTTCTCCTGTACACACTTCTTTTATAGCCCCCTTCCTTTGTTCCTTAGTTCTTTTTTTTTGTGTTGGCCACGCAGCGCGTTGGCAATCCATCATTATTATCTGAAGTGGTATCCTTCGATTATCCAAGTTATTGTATTCTGTAAAATTCCTTTAAGTGGTTAGAATGCGCATCTATAAAGTTACGACGCTGGTCGTGACCTTTTTAGGTGTCGCTCAAGCGCTTGTCATCCCCACAACAAGGTAAATCAAGTCCTCATATATCCCAATCCCAGAAAATATACTAAGTCTCCTCCAGCCCCGCTACTGACATCTCGCAGCGACCTAGAAATGAGCTAGAGAGTCTTGTGTCCCGCGCCGCCGGACCTGTGTGCCATGCGAAGAATGCGAAGGCATGCGCAACCTGTCCCAAGTTTAAATTTACCAAGACCAAGAAATGCATCCCCAAGAAAGGCCAAAAATGCCCTGCTGAAGGCGATACTACGCCGAAGATTCCGCACTGTACCAAAAAGGTCGGCAACAAGTGTCCACCTACTCGAGCCCCCACTCAACCCAAGCAACCAGCAAAGACTCCAACTAAGCCCCAAAAGCCGGAGAAACCAGCGAAGGGCAAGAAACCTCAAAACCCTCAAAAACCTGTGAAGGCCAAGAAGCCAAAGGTCTGCGTTCCAAAGAAGGGCAAGAAATGCAAGCGCGAGTTCAAAGACGATGTCGGCGCCACCAAGGTCACAGCTCCAGCTCCTGGACTCCCCAAACGGGTCGTCCACACGCTCCCCATGGATGCCATCCAAAGACACTTATTCCCAGTAGGCGAGGGTGTCTACACCGAACAAGTTTCCGCCTGTACCGTCGTCGCCATCTGGGACAAGCACCAAATCATCGCAGCCCACATTCCACCCGGACGCGTCAAGCCTGGCAAATCCATCCACAGCCAGAATTTGGAAGACTTTTACACAGAAACAGAAATCATCCAGGCCTACTTGAACACCTTTGATGCCAAGATCCAGCAATACCCACTTCAAAATCCCAAGTCCGGGTTTCTCTTCATGAGGGAATCTGCGCAACCTGAAGATAAAGCTCTGATTTTGAATTGGTTCCACGGCCACGGTATCACTCCTACACAAAACAATTACTTGTATCATATCGGAGAAGGTTGGAAGGTTTGGATCCAGAGGCAGGATAGTAGTGACTTGCAGGTTGAGACGTATTACTGGCAGGATGATTGAAGTTTGTTCAACTTTCTATATCGTAAGCTCGGTTCTCACTTGCACCGGCATAGTTGAGACATTAAAATTGGCTGGGAATGTAGTTGGGTGATTATTGCATTGTTGGTTATAGTTGAAGTTAGATCGGTGTTAGGTTGCGTTTGACATGGCAGGGACTATGTTCTTCTTTATTTGGTTTAGTAGACGTATTTTTCAAGTTGTGTATGATATACTACACTTAAGCCACCCACTTAATAATACATTTAGAAGTGTAGGCTGAAGACAACTAACAGTTATTTGGGATGGATAATAGAGAGAATATTTCTGCAAATCCAAGAATCGTGAATTAAACTTAGAGGAAATTTAGCTGTGGACATGCTGTTCATATTCAGGTAGAGGTTTTGAAATCTAATGTGCGCCTTAGGTTAGATCTGCTAGCATGTAGGAGTCCTCAGCTATCCCCACACCCTCCACTTTTGCTCTGTACACACGGCATCTCACCTGACTGAGAATTCAGCAGCATCTGGTGTCCACAAACTTCTTCCTGATTATTCAATTCCGCTGTCATCTGCGAATGGCTTGCTAACCAGCCAAAACCGCATTCACCCATGCCCACAGGTACCACAACCCAAGCGACGTCGACCGCTTCAGTCTATGCATGTGAATAAAAACCATCCCTCCCCGCAACGGAAGGACAGCGAGGAACAACGGCCCCTGACTAAGAAGCTCAGCGCAGAGAAAATGGCGTCTTATCAGCTCAGCGCAGGGAAAATGGCGTCTTATCGGACGAGGCCATGTAGTGAACAATGTTACCTTAGATGACTAGGTGACAACGCCAAACTCAACTAGACAAGGTCGACAGTCCAGCTTTTATACCTCAAGCACCTCTTCCGCACAATTAGGAGACCTGAGACTAGGGAAAATGCTGGTGGGCGCAGATACTAAGGAATTCAGGGTTCCGGGAGAAATGAATGAGCGAATTGCGAGGCTAGTCCCAGAAACGGGATTCGTAGCGGGTGCCGGGACGGTATGAGATCGCTGCTGACATTGTGTTGCGTCCTGATTCCATGTGTTGTACTTGTCGAAGCAATATAAAACAGATTAGTACTCTGAGTCCAGCCCCTAGATCACGATGTTTACGACTGCAAACGGACAGCAATTATCATGGTTCTACTGTTCGCTAGCACTAACTGAAAGGGAACTAAGGCCTTTGTTCTTCACGCTCGCTTATATCTGTCCTGTGATCGTCCTTTAATAGATGCCTGGCGATTCACTCCAATCGCTCATCTTTCCTCCTTGCGTATCGTTCTAACACAGCTTTGATTTCCTCATGTCCACAGATATTCGCCAACTCCTCCACCCCCACCCACTTCCTCTGTGTAACAAGACTCCACGTCTTAACCCCACTATCAGCCCCCCTCTCCAAAAGAAACTCTACTAAATCCTTTGACCCTCTCTCCACAGCCCAATGTAGCGCATTCTTCTTGCCCCACGCGAGCATATCACACCAGTTCCTCTCGTCTTCGTCACTCATCCAGCTTCCCTGGGTCATGTTAATATCAGCGCCGTGATCGAGTAGACATGCAATGATAGGAATGCGGTTACGTGTGGGTGAGTGTGCGGATGCTGCAACTGCAACGATGCTAGCCGTGGAAAAAGTTTGGGATATGTCGGCGCCAAAGGCGAGAAGAAGGTTAAACGTCTGAAGGGAGGCGGATTGAGCGGCGGCGTGGAGGGTGGTATACCAGGTGTTAATGGATGGGGCATTGGGGTTGGCGCCAAGCGTGAGGAGCCATTGCGCGATTCCTTCGTGGCGTATGAGACAACTAATGATTGTTAGCATGCTCTCATGGAAATCACTAAGATGCGGAAAAGGAAGGGAATATGGTTTGGGAAAGCGGCGATGGTCACAGGAATGCGTACCCTAGCACCGGCCGTCCCATATGCGGTACCGGATCGTTGATACACCACAGCCCCCGATTTAAGAGAATCTCTAGCATCGTCTTATCCCCCGTCTCCCCAATCTTCCTCATCAGGGTAAACATGGCCCACCCCTCCACGGTAAGCCCGTACTCAAGCAACCTCTCTAACAAATCAACGCGCTCTTTCTCAATAGCAACCGTCACCGCGTTCGAAGACTTAAACCATTCTAGGACTAGGGGATGAATACTCCCCGTAGCTTCGATCTTCCAGCAATTTAGAAAGTCGTCTAAGGTCTGGATGGAGGGATTCGTGTGCATTAGTGTGGCTAGCTCAACATTGAGGTCTTTGAGGGCATGGCCTAGGGCTGTTGTGGGTTGTAGGGTGCCAATCAAGGTAAAGGAGTGGTGGCCAGAGGAGGTTGGGTGTTTGCGGGGGGATTCCCATGATGGCGAGGAGGGAGAGGAGGGGAGGGTGTGGATGTTGATGGGGATGAGAGTAGGAGGGGACATATTTTTAGGAATGCACAGACTCGGACACGGGGTGGTCAAGTCGGTGGAGAGAGAATTGTTCTAGTGCGCGGACTTGCACGACACAAATTCTGGTTGCTATGGAGGAGGCTAGCTTTCAGCACCACACTTATAGGTTAGAGGTTTACAACTGTTGGTATCACGCGATTTCTCAGCGTTGATATCACGTGATCTCACAGCGTTGGTATCACGTGATTTCCCCGCTTTGGCGGCAGTCACATGATCAAGTTTCTGAGTCAAGGATCCTCAAGGATCCTCGTATCTTAGAACCTCAAGAATATCATCACCACACAAGCAGGACACTAATACTACGGTATTGGAGCCCACTGCTACGTGGTAATACATTCAACCAGTCGATTACCTCTACTGTGACCGTGAATAACCTCGGGGTTACCGACAACAACCCCTAAGCTTAGTCTGTTACCTGAGCCGCAATCCTGCGTCAATGCGCGAACACTACACCAACTTTTCAACCCACTTACAAAATGCCACTGCAAGGTCGCGCACTCCGAGAAATTAGTAGAATTGCAAAGTATACACGCTATATAATCCCTAATGAGCACCTGCAAATTATTGCAAAGTCTAAGGCAGGTTGATCGACTAGGGAGTTAGCTAATACGTTTTTCGTGTCTCATCTAAATGTGTACCTGACACTTTACGCCGCTGGCGCCTCCACCACACAACTAGAGATCTCCCTAGCTCTAGGCACCCTTGTAAAACTGCGCCTTGCGGCGTGCGTACGCTCTATCAATAGGCACAGAAAAACACCTAAAATTAACCACAAAACTCTTCTTGAAGAGGTAAGACTTTTTCTGCGCATTTGTAAGACTACTCTACACAAAAAGTTAAAAGATAAAACCTACAGAAATTTAGGTGCAAGACAAAGCCTAGGAGTGTTAGAAAAACAGCAAGAATTGCCTATTGTAGGAGAGGAGATACGCAGGGATATTATTTTAAGAGGAGTACTCTACGCTTCTTGTGAGGGGAGTACTGGCAGTAAATAGAGTGAAAGATAAGTCGGGACGAATATGCTTGCTTCATAGACAGCGAGAGAGAGAGAAGTTGCCGTCACCATCATACAAACTTACGACACGCTGCTCTGGCCTTTTTACCCCCGCGTAGAGCTAATTTTGTAGCCTTAGGAACAGTCCTCGAACGTGTTGAGTCTGCGGGTGGCTCAACCTCTAGATTTAAAAAGAGGTTAGTGTAGGTCTTTAGTATGGCCAATGACAGCCTAAGCTTATAGCAATCGTTAAGACGCGGTTGCGGCCGATTCAGGCGCGTTCATCGACGAATTCACAGGAATCACGGTTTTGGGCGACAAGGTAACTACCCGATTTTTGATCTTCAGACTGCAGTTTTGGATACTGGTAGAGGTGCTTTCTAATCTAGATATGATACGTTCGTTTACCCAAGCAGACTCTCAAATTTGCAATGGCTATAACGAGGAGTGGATCCAGTTGAACATACTCCACACGAGTGTGTTCACCTGTAATCAGATCTAACTATGGACTAAGTACGCACAATTGTCTTATATCCAGCTGACCTACAAACACACCTGCAAATAGGCACCCACATCTAACGGACTCCTACCAACCCCAACCCAACAACGCCAGCCCAATATACTACACCACAGCGTAGCATAGACATCGCCACTCCTGCTTGCTTCTTGGGGATGGCATGGTGACATCGGTGACGATTGTATAGCGTCATGGGAGATGGAAGTAATTATCACCGTGTTCAGCTAGGTGTTCAAGAGCTTATGCTGTTGTGTTCCGCGGTTGATCGTAAGTCTGCTGCGTATGGCTATGCTTGGTGAGCGCGGTGAAGAGATAGAGTTTGAAAGTTATACGTTCACACTTCTACTATACTAGCTATTTTCATATAAGGACTTGTCATTGGCATCCACTCCGGGTGCAAGCCTCAGAGCACAAGAGCCGTGGGTCCTCGCTACTTTCTTTCTTGGCTCTGTGTCTTCCCCTCATTTACCTCATTCGTTCCGCTCAATCTCCACTCAAACTTTATTCTGCACATCTGAATATTGCCTTCAACCAACTCCAAATGACTATGTCTCACCACGCTCAACGGTTGGTTCCCAGCGACGGCGTCCCTCGCGAGGCGCTCTTCGAATATATCATCCGTTATTGCTTCAAGTATATTATTGTCGCACCTGGACCAGGGACAGGGGAGCAAGGGCAAACCCTGGTCTTGGTTCACAGCCTACCGGCGTCTAACGTAGGAAGTGGTTCAAGAGCTGATGGCTGATATTGTGAGAGTGAGAGGAAAGTAAACCGAAAATTATAGCTGAAGAAGATGGTGGGTATGCAGCGCACTATTCTTTTGGTTGGTGATTACAGGGAAGTGTGAAAGGGCTAGTCGGACGGAATGATTGTTGATGGGGCTCGCGAGCTTACAAAAATCCCTGGACGGACATGCCACGGCATCATCAAGCTAAAGATCCGCAGCCAGCGACGCAAAAATCAAGGTATTTACAATAACCGTACGTGCAATATCAGGATCATCATACGCAACCAGGCCCACCCTCCGCATATCCGGGATCTGCTCTTCCTCCTCTCCCCCACGTCGGAGAATGGTTGTAGATCTCTGCACACTCGCGACACGCCATCTTACATGCCCGCAAGATCCGTGTCAAGGAAAAAAGGCGAGCGCATGCAATTGATATTCAAATGTAAGACATACGCAGTGTGTCATGTGACGTGACAAGTGAACACATACTAACCTAGCAATATAACCTTTCGTCAAATGTTAACACTAGCTTTGCTATTGGCTCTAAAAGAGAGCAACAATAGTAGCAACAATAGGATTTTAATTAGAGACTGTTGCTCATATAAGGGACGTGGTAGCGGTGGCCAAACAGCCTTATGCTGAGGAACTAAGCGATGCGTACCGAGGTAACTACCCGAATTTATAAATCTTTAGACTGCAGTTTTAGATGTTGGTAGAGGTGTTTTCTAATCCAGACATGATGCGTTCATTTACCCAAGCAGACTCTCAAAATTGGCGATGGTAATTCGATGATTGACTCACTATTGGTACGAAGAGCGGATCTAGTCGAACATACTTCACACGAGTGTCTTCACTTGTAATTAGATCCAACTATGGACTAGCACCATACAAGTACGAACAATTGCCTCATATCTAGCCGATCTGCAAACACACCAGCGAATAGGCATCCACAAACCACACACCCACATCCAACGAACTACTACCAAACCCAATCCTTCTCATCGCTCACCCAACCCAACAACGTCAGCCCAACTCCGCCCCGATGAATCGCGTCGCCTCCCGCTTCCCAGCTGTTGGTATGCGTGACGCCTTGCATATACGCCCCCCGCACACATTTATCCGGGATCGGTGAGCGTGAACTTTGCTTACTGCATCGATGTTGCGGCATCGTTTGGTCTGCCCGTAGGATGGGATGGGGCAGTGATTCCCAGCCTCATCATTGAATCTAGATCGCCTCGTTCGCTTATCCAAACTGAAAACTGAGGTCGAAGGACGCGGATATGGTGGTGGTGGTCGGCACTTGCCTTTTTGCCGGTGCAAGCGACGTCCGCATCTGGACTGGGTGTATATGCTACTGGAGGGAGCAGGAGCTGAAAAATGGTTAGAGTTCGATATCCAACCATGTCGGTTGGAGAGGCAGAGATAAAGGTAGATGAGGGTAGCTTTCTAGAAAGTCGTTTGACTTTTGTCGGAGGTGCTGAGCAGATACATAGGGCTGAACACGGAGACAATTATTTTCCATTTCTCGTTTCCTTGGTAGGGAGGTCTGGAAATGCCACAGTTGCTGGTGGTGTCCGCGGAGCGCGGAAAGGGGAAGGTTCCGCGTGCATGCATTTGCATTAGCAGACGCAATAACGGCGCACAATCCGCTTTGAATATTTGCTCTAAGGGTCTGTTGGCGATGAGAATTAAAGGACGTGATGGGATACGCTGAGCTCCATGTCTCTCACTACAAGTCTGTCTGTCACAGTGAGGGACGCAAGTAAGCATGGCGTTGGGATGTTGAGTTTAGAACGAAGTACATATGGGAATAGCTGTGCCGAAACCCTGGGTTGAGGTGAAACACAATACCTTTAGATTGTTCACCGGCCGGTATCGGTATCCCATGATCCACTCAACAGGATCTCACCTGCGCCGATATCGATTCCCAACTCCCAATTTTTCGTAAACTGTAATCCCAGCTTCCAATATTCCAGTCCCCAAATATCGTAGCGGAATGCAGCCCGACTACGGTATTATGCCTGGAACCAATTAAGTAACTGCTTTGAGGTCGAACGAATTTGCACCGAACCGTATCGTGGCGCCTCACTACGTCCTCGAAATGCAAATCTCATACCCGCAGCACATCACCTCCCTTCTTCTTCCGCATCTGTACCCGTATCCGTCTGCCCGCCACCCTGTCAGCCTTGTGTTATCACACATCATATCATATCAGCCTTTATTATCGATATCGACAACGCAACGCAACGCTAGGCATCGGCAGTTCAAATAGTAAAAAAAAATGTGGAAATGAGATGAAGACAAAGAAGAAAACGTCCGACTTCGGTTACACCATAGATGCGGGCTAGAACCCTGACGATGTGACGTCCGAGATGAAGTTGGACGGATTAGGATACATGGGGTAGCCCATCTCATCGCGATCAAAGCTTGGATGTTTCGGTAGGAAGGAATCGAATCCACGAGTCAAATAGAGCACTCATATACAGGGGACAAAAATGTGCTTACGTGTCCTCCAATCACGATCCTCACATTATCGAAACTCAATGAGGAGCGCCCTCTCATTGGTTAAATCCCACCTCAATTTCCGAATGCTTAACTTTAGCCATTTTCCCTGTGGAAAAGGTCGGGTGGCTGGCCAATCGCGGCTCCATACGATTTTGCTTGTGTTTTTTGTAGGCAAGCCACATTATCGATTTCTCTATTTTGGACTTGGACCCAGACCCTCCGTTTGGAGGCTTCTCTCAAACCGAGCTCGAAAGCAAAAGGAACTTTTGACTTCGCTTCGACGTTGTGAAACGTTCAAACTCGCGTGACCCCTTTGACACGTTACTAACGTTCGTGATTCGAAGGTATCAAGTCGCACTAGCAGAATGCAAATGCTCCAGCCAACTTAGGTAACATATGGATACAGCATAAACACATTTCAAAGTCTATATATTACTGACGTGTAGATGGCTGGAGAAGAACGCATCAGCGCGGTCGAGCGAGGACCAACGACGGATCGGAACTGCGAAATCGACAGCAGGATTCGTAAGCATTGATGAAGGAGTAAGAATCGGGTCGGGGAATTTGAACGACATATACATGGCCTGTACTCGTCTATACCACTCCACGCGGCCTTTGACATTCTTGCGCGCGAAGGAATCACATGACATGGAACCCGAGTTTAGGCTCTCTATCCGATACCAAGGGCCATATCAAAAGCTTCGACATCGATATCTAACCAGAGTTGAGAAGAGTTCATGAATTCCCAGCACAATGGGTCTGCAAACCGGGTGTCAAGCCGCGAGACATTTATTCCTGGCCATATAGAATTGGTAGGGGCATCCTAGCCAGCTTTGTCAATGATGACTCAAAAACAAGTATTGTTCACACCATGCCAGCGCTTGCTTTTTCAAGCTTAGAAAACGGTGCAGGCGATATGGACTGAACCACGAAGTGGAAGAGGCGAAAAAGCAAAGAAGACCGAGCCTGGCAATTGGAAATTCTAATTCCATCAACCACGGCGCTGGAAGGCTTTCGACGAACAGAATCCACAAGCCTGGAAGTCAACTTTCATGCGCTGCACTCCGGACTTTCAAACTGTTGGGCGAGAGAGTTGGTTGGGCTCGCCATGCATTGACGATGCTGCATTGAAAAGGAGCGGTGAAGGAATTTTGGAAGCGATAGGGTCCAGAACACCGAAGCGCATCACATAGTTCCAATACTATGATTTGCAAGCCACGCGCGCGTATATCTGCATTTCAGGCATGAAACGTGTTTTTCAGCTCGCCGGGAGACTCAGACCCGGTTGTTGGGATTTTCGTTCGTTGCATTTCATGATCGTCACTTATGGAGATGCTGAGGTGAGATGGTGTTTTGGGAGGAGAGATTCATGCGTTGCGATGATCAACTCTGGTCCTCGGGTGGCGATGCAATGATCGTCAGCCGAAGGAGGTCTGATGTTTGGGAATACGAGACCGACCGCGACCGACACGATGGCAGTTGACAGGAAGCATTTGTGGGACGTAGGACTGGGATGCAAACAACATTGAATGTCGTCGGTTGGGGCAGCGAGGAAGTGCCGTTTGGTTGGATGAATGACACTGATAGAAAATCCTGTGCCTAGATGGAGTTCTGCATTCCCCATATCGCACAGGCCAAACCTCAACGACCCTTTCGAGAAAGGTTCGTAGATGAACCTCCTGCTAGTGACAATAAACTTGATGAGAGACAACTTGGGCGTGCTTCTGGCGTGTGCTCTCCTCTGTCATTGATCCATTGGCAAGACGTTGCGCTAGCCTGCGTATCCACATCTGACAGCCTCGCAGTCACCGGGCCTTCAATGGACACCCTTCGTGGCGCAACTACGGCATGCAGTGTTTGGTCCCGTCGTGCAAAGCGCCGCTTCCACTCTCCACTCTCCACACTCGTTGCACCCACTCCGCCGAAGCGCAGCGCCTTCCGTGCGGCCAGCCAGGCCGTCCTACTGCTGCGAGAACAGAATCATACGATAGAGCAGATGAAGGCAAGCGCGGGTTGCACGACAGGAGGGGTCCCAGCACCGTCTTGCTTTTTTCCCGATGTTACAGCGAGGACCCATGTGAGATGTCACTGCGGTGAGCGAGCGCGCAAACAAAGCGAGGGGTGCCGTGATTTGAATCGAGCCGGTGTGGGTTTCCAGGGCCCGCGGCGCTGGGAACGTCGGTTGTTGCGCAAGGTTGGTGGTACAGAGCACCAAGGTGAGTCATCATAGCATCGGGTGGCGCGAGAGGATTGGTGGAGGGTGGGTGGTAGCTCTAGCTGCATCAGTGAATGTGGGGTTAAATTAGAGTTAGGGCCGTGCTAATGAGACCTGAAGCTGCAAATAAGCACAATGACGAGAAAGGAGATGCACAGGTGTGGTAAATTCTCTGCCCCCGTAATACGGAAAGCAGGCCCAAATGGTATTCTTGTGTGATAACTGGTACGCAATGTTGGCTTCCGCATTCGACAACGCTCATCAATTTCATTGATCGCTCAAGCGTCCGCCCATCGTCCCAAATTCCGCGTGTGCCCCCAATGTTCCTTGCTAGTCGAGGTAATAGCGGCGTAAATGAAGTGAAATTATAGAAGTGAATGTTTTAGTGCTCGCAATACTGGCAAATACGCCGTCGTTGCTCTTCGTCTTCGATCGTGATATAGGAAACGGCGTGCCTGTGTCAGGAAGCATGGGCGGTGGGAGAAGGCGGTCCATGGTCAACTGCAAGCGCACGAAGTTTGGCTTCGACGGCCCTGATGACTACCGGATCGAACTGTTGTTCCTTTTTTGCTCGTTTGAGCCTGATGTACGTGTTAGTAGAGGCATGCGTGACCAGGTGGGTGAGACGTACGGTTTTCTAGTGCACTTTTCACACCGCTCGTGGCCACACCCAGGACACTGCGGGGACCCTTCTATGAACATGCTCTGGCACTCTTCGCATTCCCACCGCACCCTCGTCCTTGGCTTTCTCCATATGCGTTTGGCCAGCTCCAGGTCTATATCCCGTTCCACCTCGGTCTCGCTGTCGGCCTCCATGTCGCCAGGATAGCCATTCGGCCACTTGCTCAATTTGGCTGGGTCCCTCGGGCACTTTGTGCATCGGACGTGGCGGCACTTCTCGCAGACGGTGGACGTGGGTGGAATGAATAGGGCCTCGCACTTGTGACAACTGCGCCTAATGCGCTGCTTGACGGGCTGGTAGATCCTCTCTTCGCCACTCTTGGAAGTGACAGTCAGGAGCTTCTTCTTCTTGGGCTTCTCCCCGTGTTCCTTCTCTTTGCCCTTTTCGGCCGGGGCCTTCTTCTTGGGATAGCGAGGACACTTCTTGCAGCGCTTGTGCTCGCATTTGTTGCAGACCTTGTCGGCGCCATAGGTGGTGCCGCAGTGATGGCAGGAGCGGTGCACGCGCATGCGGATT
The DNA here is from genome assembly GCA_001599595.1 of Beverwykella pulmonaria. Classification (NCBI taxonomy): domain Eukaryota; kingdom Fungi; phylum Ascomycota; class Dothideomycetes; order Pleosporales; family Melanommataceae; genus Beverwykella; species Beverwykella pulmonaria. The sequence goes on along the minus strand of BCHH01000007.1, from coordinate 819,891 downwards.
GGCTTCTCGACTCGCTGGACATTGACGGGGTGGGCCGGAGTAGAGATCCACTCATGAGACTCGAGGGTCAGTCCATATTTGGCAAATAGGGCACGGGCTCGCTCCTGCTGGAGAGCGCTGCGGTTGAGTTCCTGGGTGATGGTAGTGGAAGCATCGGCAGGTGCTGGTGCTGGAGTGATCGTGGTGGTAGGACTGGGGCGGTGTTAGCAGAGCATTGTGCATTGCCTGATTGGGAGCTTACGCAGCAGCGGGCGCGGCTTCCTCTTCCTTCTCGATGATGGGCGCGGCCACAGGCGTGGACGGCGTGGAAGGTGCGGCGGCGGGGGTGGACGAAGCACTGCTCTTGCTCGACTTCTCCCTCTTGAAGACGCTGCTCATCCTCTTTACATATTTTCCCAGGCTTCTGCGGCGGTCGACCTCCTTCGGGTTGTCTGACGGTCCTGGTGTGGGTGCAGCCGGAGTCGACATGTTTGCGGTGGCGGGTGCGAGACGGAATGCTCGCAGTATTACAGAATAATGGATGGACGGAGTCTACACGAGCGAACGGGCGGGCGCAGAGCTTTGTGGGGGGCGAGCGAGGTCACTGGTCAGACATGCAGAATGCGGACTGGACTGATTGGTGCTGGCTGAGACAGAATCGAAACCTCGGGACGACCGACAGCGCGGTCGAGGCCAGACGGGCAGCTGATATTAGGCTCGACGACGACGGGGAGAGGCACAGCTCGGCTATGCTCGTCGTGAAGAGGATGTCGTGGATGGCCGGAGAGTTCCAACAGCAGTCGCGGTGTCAGGCGAGCGTGTTGCGGCGGCGGGAGGGTGGTGAGAGTTATGTACGGACGGAGGGCAGGCCAGGTCCGGTGGGCAGCAGCTGCTTTCTACCCAGCGCGCTGGAAATGCGCTTCCCGAACCACCACGGCCGCCGCGCACAGACAGTTGTCGCTAAGCAGCAGCAGCACTGCACGGCCCCGTGGGCTGCTGGCTGGGAAGGGACGCGGGCAGCGAGCGAAATCGGGCTATTCTTTGCTGCCAATTGCGGCAGCCACTTGTCCAGTTGTGCACGGCGACGAGACGCGTAGGCGCCCAGAACCCTCGCACAGCCGCAGACAGCCAGAGGGCTTGCGGGCTGGAGTGAGTGCGTCGCTGCCAGGGTGCCCGTGCCAGTCATGATTTCTTTCCCAGCGTATTCCCAGTGCACTGGATGCGAGCCACGGAGGCCGGAGGTGAACCGCATGGGGAATAGGGCTGGTGGGCCGCCGCGACAGCCCGTGCTGGGAGCTGGGTCGCCCAGCGTTTGGTGGAGCGAACCGTGGGCGGCCCCGTGGAGAGGAGCGCGGCCTAGATACCTCATCACCATCGTAGCTCGACCAGGCTCGACACTCGAACAACTCGCACTCCGTGCCTCCTGCAGCATCGCCCTCTGCACACAATGCGCCGTGTCTGCGCAGACAGGTCTTGAGTGCCCTGTCCGCTACAATACCCAGCAAATAGCACCGCGGGTCGCGGATCGCGGATCGCGGATGGCGAGCCCTGCCAACTCCGCACCCATATTGACCTCATCTACGCTGCTGCACCTACTGCACTGCGCCGAACGTGGTGCAGGCAATACTCTTGCCCAACAAGTCATAACAGCAGCCGCCACCGCCGGATACAGCACTGGCCCCTCCTTCCAGAAGAACTCGTTGAGCCTACCAAACAAGGGAGCCCGGCCTCAGTATCGCGCGACATCACGTTGCGCTGGCACATCCGGACACATGGTGCCACTCTCCATTATTGCCTCTGATGAGCCTGTCCAGCCTTGCAGAGATGAAGGCATATCAGAGTGCTGCCGTCTACAACGCTGATGCACGGCGTGCCCAGGAAACTACCATACCTCACAGCATCAGATCACTGCCCTCTTTTTCCAAATCACTTCCTTGCCACTGCCACCCTCTACTCTGCTGCAGCCGGCCGCCTATGCGCCTGTACGGTGTCAGGAGCTTTGTTCTGCAGGCTGGAGGAGTATCTCACGTAAGTTTCATCTTATTCTTCGAACCCAGCATCGCTTCTTGAAAGATATCCACCTCTCTCCTTGAATCCTATCCCACGGCGGCAGGCCTCCCAGAATCTACATTGGTGGCTCCGCCCACCTGGATGGAGTGCAAGCAGACCCCCTGTCTTTCCTCGTGTAGCCCAATGATTCGGCAGCCCCAAAGTGCACTCATAGTGCCGAAACCCCCCCGACGGATCACCATCGCTTTTTGCGGCACCGCCAGCGACCATGTACAAACCGTCCTGTCACATCTTGAGTACTGCATATCAACTCCTGACACCTCGAGGCTAATACTAAGCTCCTCAATCGACGATAGCTTCCCACTCTTCCGTGTGGAGTGTCTCAACCTTCCGCGGCAGAACTAGGCTAGTAGGATGATTCGCTGCTGTTCGAGATTTGACGCTCTACGACGACGCAGCCCGACTGCAATATCGAGCGGAGTATATCCCTTTTGGGGATCCCGATGCCTTTGCAACGCTTCAATGCGACCTCAATTCTTTTGATATTTATCTACACCAAGGACTTCCCAGTAGTAGACGGCGAGATTGCTTTAATCTCAAACATGGAAGCCGTGAGCCTCAGGATGCTCTTTGGCCGACATTTGTCCAACGCATCTATAGCACCGCCACCTATTCTCTAGTCCAGGTGCTGGTCTGCATCTTGAAGCCACCAGCCTTTTACGCCTCATCTATGCATGAAGCATCGGTCAAGATCCCTCATCATGCCGCAGACACGGGCTGACTAGCTATTCCATGATTTTGAGGTCGGACACTTTAATCATTAGTCTGTTCGCCAACGGCGTCGGAATCGCATGAACAAATTCCCGCGTGGTGGTGGTGTTGAACGTTAGGCTAGCTTGAAACAATCCCGTAAAGTCTGTTCAGCCCATTTCATAACGAATAGCCAAGTCTGACGACTGCTCAAAATATCTTTTTTTTCTTTCGCGAATCGAGACGAGCAACCTGGTTAAATGCTCGATACAAATCTACTCTATCCAGGTTTCATGGCAGTTCATACAAGTGCCGAGCCCCTGTGGTTCTGGTTTTCGTGGTTGCCGCGGGACCATCAAACACACTCCCTGCTTGGATCAAACGAGAGTGCATCAACCCCACTGTGCCTGCGAGTCAGTCGCAATTCAATTTCCATTCCCCAGAGCCCAGAACCTGGCTGTCGGCCTCGTCTCGCGTGCGCACTGCATGGCCACCGTGAGACTCCTGAATTGCTGCAGATAGGAATATGCGCGGTCATGCAGTCGTGTTTGATGCTAGAGAATCAAGGAAAGGCGCAATGCGCCAGCTCAAGTCGAGTCGAGATAACGTTCAGACCGGACCTTGCCAAGTTCAACGTCTTAACGGTGCGCTAAGCTTATCCGTAGGATCCCGTGATAATCATCATATCACATCACCTCTGTGTAAATCCCGAAGTGTAGCCGACGGTACACTTTTCTTTCACGCGCTAGGCCCACCGCACAACATCGCCCGGATTTACCAGTACCAAACCAGAAAGTCATGCAGGGGTCGTGGACACCAGCGATGCTCCGCGGAACCTGTTTCATGGGAAATTCCGTCAATTCATTCTGAAACAAGGCCAACCTTTTGCCTGTGCGTCTTGCCAATTGGATTTTCAGGGATGAATTGAGCGAAAGTTCACTGCCTCACGGGTTTAAGGATCGATTGAGGCAATATGCCGGAGGAGGGCAATTCAACTCTAACGCTTCGAAATCCACATCATCTGACCTGGTCTGTACCGTCGTCATGACCTTGCACCGCGTCACAAGAAAATTCGGCCATGCCCAGAGCCTCCCTATGCCGTCTTCCGTATAAAACCTCCTAACTCCTACACGATTTTCCTACTAATTCGAATACAGTGAATTGATGCGCCGGGACGGAGTATCGCGGTAAATCTAAAGGCGCGCATGATTGCGCGCAAATTCTCCTTGTTTGCATTTCTGCATAGACACTGTCATCCGGGAAAAAAATACTAGAAGCAGACCGAGCTTTATGTGAAGTTGACCAAGATCTTTTCGCTCCAAGGAAGTCACGCCATATGAGTGACCATTCTGTGTGGCTGCTTGAATTTCATCTACCTCCAACATGTGGCTTCCAGCTAAGAGGTCCTCGGCTTTGTTCTGGTCTCCTCGCCGCTATGTTCCATTTTCCCGTACTGCATGCACTCCTGGCGAGCTTTCACTGCGTTAGGGTTGGGGCTGACGATTCAGTGACCAGCATATTTCTCCGACTAGGTTTATGGGGGATATCATACACGAGCCCCTGCATATTGACCTAGTCTTGGGTGTTGGAAGAAAAGTAAGGAGGAGTAAGGAATTCGAAGACAACAATAGCCTGATGGTTACCTTTGACGTCGACTCAGAATTTTGGACTCGCGTACTGGATACGGAGGCGTACTTTCACGACCATATCCAGGTATGAAGGTAGGAATGTTGTTCTATTTTTGCATTTTGTAGAGGCTTTCTCTCATTCCATTTATGGGCTAGTAAATAGCTCTCTCCTTTCAGACATTCTCTACTACTTTTCCTTGACTCCTATCTTCTTTCAATTGTTTCTCTTAGACCTTGTTTCTCTTCCCTGACTGCTTTAAAATGGCTTCAGTTGCACGACGATCTTCACTGGGGACACAATGGACTATAGTTCAAGACGGGTGTACTACTTTGGATACGCACAGCAAGAAAGTCGTCTCCAAGACTAACACCAATTGATACGTTCACTCAGCAACGTTGATAGCAGATCCTACATAGCGATGGAGCGCTCGCCGATGACCAAACGAAATGGACAGCTTTAGCTCTCAAACACCGGGCATCCTACCCACGCTACTTCTCTCTCTCTCTCTCTCTCTCTCTCTCTCTCCAGCTCCTTAGTCAACCGCCGCAGCCGCAGTCGATTTCCCCTCGCTACCTCCATACCGGTTTGACCACTGAGCCTCGGTATCCGGCCCCGGCCCCTCTCAGAGAAATTAGGAGTTTAGTAATTGATATACATACCCCACGTCTTTCGAAAAAGCAAAGACACATAAGAGATACACAATTTAAGGTTTGCAGGTTTCTGCACGGCACGGCTCGGCAGGAACCGAGTTCGAGCCGCAGCGGGCATGATGCTTCGGGAGGGTGCAGCTCGGTATGTTGATGGCGGGATGAAGGGGGCGGGGGTCGTTGGCGGAAATGAAATGTGATAGGTTGGGTGTGTGCCATGTGTAATAGGGTATGATAGTGAGAAGAAGGAATGTCGAGGATAATGAGGGCGGGGGTCATGGGAAGTTGTGGAGGAAGGCGGGAAGCTGGCGATGGCGTTGTGTGGTGTGTCGCGTGTAGGTTCTTGTTCGTTGCTCGTATTTCTAGGGAGACTGATTTGTGGCCATCGCTACATAGTACCTTGTGACCAGGAGCTGAACATTATCAAAGTCAAAATAAATATGACCTAATTCCTGATCTACGTGTACATAACGTTTTCATTGTCAGCTATCCAATGTTCATGTTAGTATTTTGCGTATAGCCCCTAACTCTGCTCTATTGAAAATTCTCTTCCCATATAACAGTTCGACTTTGGCTTTCTCTTACCCATTCAGTCTCAAAGCTTTTCATGCCACTACTCTCGTACCAGTGTTACAATGAATAGACTCGTTCCTCTTACCACCAATGCAAAACAAGTACTGCAGTGGAGGAAAGGTGGTGTGTGATAGAAAGATATTCACACCGGGGTAGGAGGGCGACTCGCAGCCATGCGATGTCCGAATTAGCAATGCACTGAAGGACAGAGAAAAATCAAGATGGAGGTTTGGCAGTAGACAGTGTGCAATTTCGTTGTATCTAGCTACCAAACCAAATGAAAGATAAAAGAGTGATGAAAAACAGATAAAGCATTCAAGATCTCGTTGGGGGTCAGTTCGTGTGTCGTTGATGATGGTGTTCGTTGTCTGTACGTTCTCTCGATGGATTTGTGGGTGTCGTGTTCAGGTCCCCATATATATACCGCGTTGAGTGATGACGAAGCAAGCAGCTGACAGAGAAACCAAGACCTGTTCCCTGCACCATGCATCCAAGCCTTCCACCCATGCTAGTGGTATATTCGCGCAAAGTAGCACTTTGCTACGGCGCAGTACATGCCGTTCTCACTCTCAACCATGAACACATGAAATCCACAAGCCTAGAGCTATTGTAAGTTTTAGCGGGCAATCAACTGCAAGTCTGTTAACACTCTATAGGTTGTTCTTGGATAAGCGAGCACTGTTGTCTCGATGATTGTTAGTTTTGTGCTTTGTGGTACTTGTCACCGAAACAGGATATTGTACTCCCCCGTCGTATAGAGCTTTTCATGATCGTTACGAAGGACGTACATCATGACGGCTTGCTCGTCTACCGTTAAGATGCGACAGAGCTCTGGAATACTCAAACCCAAGATATTGGATTGATCAATCTAGTGACTTCACTGAGTTCTGGGATACGACAAAAGGAGCGAGACATTTTCTCTAGATTCTAATTTCTCAAGGTGATATCGATTTTAGCTCTACTAAATTATTTAAAAGACCATCAATTCAACTACGCAGCAGGATTCCAAAGTTTACGGGTTCCCTTCCCATCGTCAAGCTCCCTCCCATACCTCTGCAAATGGCGTCAGATTCCTACAAGATACGGAGAGATTATGTTGAGCAAGAGAAATTATGATACCGATTCATTGGAGGACTTCACTATGATTGCACAAGTGTTGCCTTTGTCATAAAGGCGAAAGCGTAAAATCCCTACAGCCTAACAAAATTATATGAGCGTGCAAAATTCGTGGGTTTTAATTCATTACGTTACCCTTGATCAACAGTACATGCTAATTCTCTTAAGGTTGCAGGAAAGGTAATGGGGAATCTCGAGGCTTTCCAATAAGCCAATCCGTGTCTCGGACCAAAGGTTGATGTGGATTCAAGAGTATGCATGGACTCATCAATAGCGCACGAAGATCTGCTCGAAGGTGCTGACAATCATGCGTAACCAGATCTATCAGATGAAGATAGTCTATTGAGTCCTGCTGTAGCCCCTAGTTTTACATTCCAACAGAAAGCTTGAGTAAAATTCTCCGTTCAGTCCTTGAAGCCCATTCGCTGATCAGTCGATTTGTGAAAGTGCAAGCAGGATGCTACTGCAGTGCTAACTCATCTGCGGTACTATACAGCTGGTTCAGCTGATCGAATCTCACCATATACACACATATAATACACGATCACCATCATCATCCTCCCCCCCCCCCCCCAAGATCGCACCCCTACTTATGGGAAGAATTTGTGTTTGGACGTTATTAGGAAACGCTACATTTAGGAGCTCGCTACAAGGACAACTGGTATGTAGGTGTTACTAGCGAACAGAAAAATTTGGTCTAAAATATCTGCTCCATGGGCAGTAACTTTCCAGTAAATGTCTCACCGTAGGTAAGTGCAATTCCCATCTGACTTTGTCTGCAATGCAAAGCTAAAAGTAATCAACAGAGTAGAGTGCTGTCCAACCATATGAGAAGGCCCCTGTTTGCCTTATCAGAACACGACCTGAAACTCTGACGTAAAACCACAGGGATTTAGAAAGACAATTCGCCTCAACAAGCATTCAAATGGTTGCAAAATAAAAAGCACTCATGCCCATTGATGAAGTAGACAGCTTCGTTGTTCGGAACTCATCATGGACCCCAGATCTGTTTATATGTAAGTTAACTTCACCTGAGCTCCTCTAGAGAATAGGTGTGCAGCGTTCCCCCAACACGTTGCGTTCTTTTGAGGCATCTCGTTCCTGGCCACAAACACAAAAGAGATAGGATTTTGATGCTACAGCTTGAGGGTATATCAACGTGAAATTCTACAACGATTATTCCGACGTTCAGCTATATTTGGGAGATACAGCCTCTTCGACAGGGTTTCGATACTTAGGAGGCAAGTTGTATTACAAAACTCTGGAGAAAGATATTCGGAAGTCGACTATTATGATATCCGGAAAACGATCAAGCTGGTTTTGCTCCTGGCAAGTTCGAACGGAACACATCTTAGTCTTGAGACTTTGGAACAAGCATTGCTTTTGCATCGAGGACTTTTTTGGACGATGGTATACGTCAATAACTTCTAGGTAATGAAGTGGGAGAGTATCTGGGGCTTTGGGGAGAAATGAAAAGCGCATATACCGTAATATTTGTATACCGGAAACCTAGACTCCTTCTGTTCTTTCAGTGACGACCGCTGATCACATACTAGCCTGACACAAACTCAGCCAGCTATGCAACATTGTCAGATAATTCTCACCCCAGATCAAATTGGTGCACTGTAAATGGTCAAGACAGCGCATCGAGTCGAGAAAGAAGAATTCGAAACACTAAGCGAAGGAAAGACACTGAGGCTTGTCTGGGAAGCAGAGCGTTATTTATAGACATTATACCCGACAAAAATTCACTCCTTTCCCAAGAGCCCGCAAACCCACTTTATTACCCTCCTATTCCTGAATTGGCTCATCTCTGTCTTCGCGAAATATATCAAATCCAATGTGATTTCTTGGATCCAAGAACCGGGTTGACCCTTTCGCTGCAGCCATTCCATTCAATCTTTCCATACTCTCGTCATCTAGCTTGAAGATGTCCCTATTCTCTCTCAATCGAGATTGATTCACCGTTTTCGGGATCACAGACGTGCCGCGCTGGACGGCCCAAGACAGCAAGACTTGAGCTACAGTTATTCCATATACAGAAGCGATTTCAGCGACCTGGAAACGTTAGAAATGTAAGAATGACGCCTACAAGCAATGGTATACTTCAGCGGAATCCATTGGGCCTGGTTGATTGGCGTTCGGGTTCACAACAGCGACTGGTCTTCCCCCAAGTGGTTGGTGAGCAATTACATGTATACCCTCCTTATTACAGAACTCCAGAAGGTCTATCTGGGGTAAATACCTGTGAAAAAGTTAGTTTGGGACATAAAATCGGCATAGTCGGACTCCTACGGGTGTAACTCCACTTGGTTGACAGCGGGGCGAATGGTGGCAACATCAAGGATACGTTTCGTTTTCAGTATGCTGAAGTTCGATAACCCTGAGCAACATCAATGGATGTGATCAGTGCGGAAGGCTGAACTTGGAGAGCACCTATGAGCTTTGCCTTCCCTTTGCTTACGAGCGACTCCATTGCTTGCCATGTTTGGGTGTAGGCTCTCGATAGCTCGTAGTTGATGAGCGGCTTCACAACGACGTTAGCGGTATTCACAATAAATAAGAATCTGGTGTTAGCCTACTTTGCCGTCAGATCGACGTAGCGTACTGTGATCAGGTCCTGCAACGTATGCATGTGGAACTAGGATGTTCCATTACAATTAACAGAGTGCACAGAAGTTTAGGGGTTCCCTTACAGTGCATAAGGTATAGATCCACTAGATCTCGCAGTAACAAGTCAGTTGGCGAAATCTTGAATAGAGTGAAGGGATGACGGACCATAATCCAAGCCCAGAAGACTCAGCGACTGGTCTAGTGCTTCTTCTACGTCTGCAGGGTCATGCCAGGTTTGTGCGCTGGCCACTTCAGCAAAATGCATTCCCGACAGAGAGAGGCTGCAAATACAGTTTTGTGGTGACGAAAATATCCTCTCTTAGAACCGCACTCTCCTTAATCGCTTCCCCTACTTGCCGCTCATTGCCATATGCTGCAGCGGTATCGATGTGTCGATACCCGATCTTCAAGGCTTGGAGAACGACCTCTTTTACCATATCATTGCCGTTGTCGCCTTGGAAGGTGCCCAGACCGACAGCAGGAATATGGACGTCGTTAACTTTGAAGAATTGGGAATCCTTAGATGTTAAGCGCATCATCAAGGCTGGTTGGTAGTAGAAGGGGAGCTGGAAAGAGATAAGCGATCTGAGCTAGTCATGCACAAGGCTCTTGCTATCTAACGCTAAGAAAACAAGCTGCGCGCACGGCCCGTAGAGGTCACATGACTTTTGTAACTCCAAAGCTAATAAGTCCACCATTTTAGGCAATAGGCTGGAATGCTGGGCGGAATATTTTGATAAAGATTGAAATTAAGAAGGGGTTGCAGTCGCCACTGTAGCCTAATGTTTTAACACTTTTCCAGATCAAAAAGGACGACATCTGTTGGTGATAAGTTTAGAAGGAAGTTGGACTTCTGAAGCTACGAATGATGATCATAATTGTATTCAATAATCGAGCCAAAACCTAGTCAGTAAATCATGTCACTGTGTAACACTAGAAGACTAAGACTATGCCAGCCACGGCTCCTCCAAGTCCAGTCCACCACTCAGAACCAAGATACCATCCCTTTTCGCGACCACAAAATCTCGACTTTTCGGAATATACTCTAAGACAAAGCCGCCGTTACTTTTCTGCCATTCTGACAACAAAAAGAAATGCCTCTTGACATCAAGCATATTTTGCGCATGTTTAGTGAGATCAATGCTACACACGCAGAAGCTGGTGTCGATAAACAACGCAAGATCTCCCTCTACCGTGATGATCCGATGAATCCTATCTGCATGTTTGCCTAATATTGGAGTAGAGGCTGCGAAATCAGGAGAGTTGGCTTGTCCTATGGGTCGCCATGCTCGTAGTGTAGCAGAGGCAGTTGGCGAAGTGGAGCTTGCCTTTTGAAGATTGATTATTGTAATCCGTAATTTTGAAGACTCGCCCATGGATAAAAGGCTCTCGATAGACAGCCCTGCCATCGATATATCTAAGGCCTTTTCTTCCCAAGAATGAATTTGTAGATCATCGCCGTCAACGCAGAGGAAACAGCGGGAATCCAGAGGATGGTTCAGAAGGACTCGATCACTGTGGGTCTGACTATTTCCACCTGGTGATTTCATGAGAATGGATTGGCTTTTCACACCTTCCATAGTCCATATATCCAGTGCAGTTTTGCGTTGAACGAGAATCTTGGTACCTGAAGGATTCAGCAAAATCATCATAGCAGTGACTTGTGTGCGAATGTCGGCGACAGGACCATCGATTTTGCAGTCAGAGTTTGTTATAACCACTGTGTGGATAAGGATTCGACCGGACTCGTCTGCACTTGCCAGGATACTCCTAGTATCGTTGTAGACAATGGCTGTGACACTGACGTTCGTTGCATGCTGGTAGAGAGGTTGGTTTTGGGTGCCGTGGAAAGTCTCGAAGGCTACTACATGGCCATCTTGATTACCACAAAATACATATCCAGCATTGGGGTGAGAACAAATGGTTGTGATTTCTGCAGGTAGTGCCCCTTCTGACATAGCCACTGATGTAGGGGCGATGGATATTGCTGAGCTGTACTCGCTTTGACTGAATTCGTCGTCATCGCTGCGCATGAGCACGGTGGGTTCCCAGATGCGATATTGTGATCCTCTGATATCCGCAAAATGGAGTCCGTCTCGGCTGAAGGCCATGCCTTTGATGCCCTCTTCGTATGCGTCGATTCTGTAGATGAGTGTCAAATGATCGTCAAGATCACCGCCAAATTCAAAAATTTGGATTGCACCCTGCGAACTCCCTGTGACAAGGATGTGACCATCAGGCGAGCATGCAAGGCTGTGGGCATACACTCCAGACTTTCTGGAACGAAGTTGGAGTGAGTCCACATCGTAAACTACCAACTCTCCGTCACCATATGATACGACTAGAAATGTGCCTGCGCCCTCGGAAGACTCCTTGAAAGCAAGAGAGTCCACAGGATTGTGATTCGATGTCCCGCCTTTCAGACTAATGGTATCTCGGCTGCAGTAGCCCATGAATCGCTCAGTTTCCAGATCATATAAGTGAACTGGTAGTCCACGATAGCAGACGGCTAATATTTTACTCTCGGATATAAAGGCTTTCGCTGGCTGCTGCTGCGGTCTTTTCTGTCCAGAAGTCAGCATCGTGTCTGTCCAGGACCATTGCCGACTCTCGGCGCCGTCGTTCAAGTGCCAAGCTGTAATATGACTGTTCTGGGTGGCAGCAACGAGTATATCGTCACTTATGAAGTGAATAAAGAGTGCCTGCTGAGCGGTGTTGAATGTGTACAATAAGGTACCACTTGTTACATCCCACACTTGCACCATCTTCAGGCCGCTAGATGCAAGATACTGGTCGTTAGTGCTAAAGGAAAGCATTTTCACTTTTTCACCATGATTATGCATTGATCTTAGATGTGCGGAGTCGTGATGATATAACATCACCATGCCATCAGACAATGCTACGGCTACATATCGATCACCATGTGCGACCGCGCCCGTCTGTCGTGCCGGATAATCGATCTGTATTAGGCAGTCACTCCAAGCCTGCTCAATCTCGCCTCTAATGTAGAGTCGTGGCTGAGGCGGTCGTGGTGCATGCCTGATCGCTAGATTGGAGTTTGAAGGACACATTGCCGGAATTATTGTATGTATCGATGAGGGCGATAGTTGAAGTTGTGAGCTGAATTTACCATGGAGACGAAGGAGGTCAATAGCCCACATTTCAAGCTCATCTCTTGTTGAAGATAGTATTGATGTATATTTCAAGCGTCGCTTCATGTAGGCTTGCAAATTCTTCGCGGTACGTGGGATCGGTCGCAGGTTTCCCATTTTCGCTAACGACTCAATCCAAATGCACATGTTGGTTTGCAAAAACTTGAAGAGGAGATTCCAATTCGGCAAGTCTTCGGATGCGCTCATGTATAGATGATCGGAGAAATACTCGCAGGCATACTTTGTCAACGCAACGTCATAATCCGGTATTAATGATCTTCTTGGCCATTTCCTTGCACTATTGGATAAGTTTTCCACTAAAGTACGCAAGCATAGACCTGCGATCTTCGTGTGACTTTCCCGACGTTTCGTAAGTTCAGCGAATCTCTTATCTTGAAGGAGGTATGCCCTTGCTGTTTCATGAATAATGTCTACTTCGTTCTTTGAATTGACAACTACGAGCTGACCACAGATTTCAGAGATCGACTTCTCCAGGTTGTAGACGGTCTGGCCGGTGTCTAATTTTAATGCAGATTGAAGTTCAGATACCTTCAGTGGTCGCAAAGAGAATAGAGTCCATAGAAAAATGGAGGCCGCCAATGTGACCGCTCGGCGGTTTTTAAGTATGCACTCGACCGTTCTAGCATAAAAATTATTCATGTCGACCGGAATCTCATTCAGAATCTCTTCGGCGCTTTCCTCGGAATAAGCCGACTCGAGCTCTTTAATGACCAGCGACGTCCAAAGAAACGACCCGGATGCCTTTTCTAGAATCCTCGTCTTTAGTCTATTCCGACTGTCACCATTGCCAGCAGGAAGTTGATCCATTCTTGATTCCACGAAGAGCCCAAGATCATCTAGTGTGTCTCTTTCTTCGAGACGGTAAACCTCGCAGCAGCTAACCAGCGTCGTTCTACTTTTCTCTACTTCTAATGTATTACGACTAGTGACAAATATCCTGAGGTTTGGTGGCGCTTGGGCGAGGAGGGTTAGCAAAACCGGGAATCGTCTGCATTCGTCCACAGCATCGATGATCCAGTAGTGAGGTGTCGTTTTCTGGGACACAAAAATACACTCAGCAAAAAGCTTCCGCCATATCGTTTTCTCATCCCATTGTTCGATATGTAAAACATCTTGATGCATAGCGAGGAGTTGTTGAACTAGGCGCTGGTCATACATTGCCATCTGATTCGCGAGGGCCATCAGGCATTTAGCAACGGTCGACCTTGTAGCATCACCATGCTTGAAGAAGAAATAGCTGCAACTCAATTCTCTCTGTGTTAGTCCATCGATGGTATGAGAACATAGGGTGGATTTGCCGGATCCTGCGTTGCCCTCAAGCCAAAATATGTGCCTGCTACTAGGCTGTGCTGCTTCCCATGCTTGATAAAGCGGCCTTGCGGCCAACCATGTGCACGATCCTGGAACGCGTATATCTTCGAGAGGATGCATTCCGTTTTCGAACCACTCATTTAGCCCAAGCATTTTGGAAAGCCGAGATCGTTGCTCTGCAGCATTTTCCGTTGTGGTTTGTGTTCCTGAAAGTTGTGAGCATATGACTGGCTAATGGATAAGAGCGATAATACCTTCAGCATAGATTAAGTCGATCGTCTTGGTGAAGGCATTCAACAAAGCTTGATAGTTCGGATCGGTTTCTTGATTGAATTTGCAGACACCGCGGTGATCGGCATTGAGAGGCGAAATCATTTCGTGGGCAAAGCCAAGAGTAGCCGAGTTCTCATCAACTATTTTCACTTTCGCGAGGCCAAGGTTACTATCGACCTTCTCGTAGAAGGACCATAGATGTAGCTTCTCTGCACAATGTCGAAAACTATCATTGATGGATGAAATAGAGTCTGAACTGCGACTCAGCTCCGTAACGAAGGTTTTGGGGGCATTTGAGGCCCGTAGAATATTCCCTAATGTCTTTGCTAAATCAGCACCACGGTGGGGTGTGGCTAAGAAAAAGATTGTATGGATTCGATCGGCGATATCCTGATAGTTTCGAGCTTCGCGGGCGAGCAAGTAAGCCTATAGAATGTCGGTCATTGGAGCATCACAAGTAGTGGATGGTGCAATACCTTTTTAGCGACTATGCCACCCATGCTATGGGCTACAAAGACAATCTTACTCTAAGTGCTCATCAGTATATATAGTTGTGAGTACAGGCTACGTCTAGACTTACATTTCTCTTGCTAATCCCAGGATCACAATGTATAGCACGTAATAGGTTGTGAGCAAAGTCGTGAATATTCCAGGAACTCTTCTTCTTCTCAGCCCAATCAGCCTTGTATCCAACGCTGTGTATGCTAACACGAGCAAACGCTTCATTTCGCGGCAACCAATGCTTGGGCCAGTAATGGTCTGGATCTGATGTCAATGACCATGTCTTTTGCGAGCCCCCACCGAGACCATGTATGAAGATGAATTCGATCAGCGAATCGGTAACAGTATGAAGCTGGACCAGTCCCAGTGGCCCTTTTGAATACCCCGAAAGACTGTCATCTTCTTCCTCGCTCTGATAAGTGAGCCTTCTCAAAGCTTCGCTAATTGTTCGACCCAGAGGGCTACGGCTGCTTCTTGATCGTGTCGAAGGAGGAGGGTTAAGAGATGATGTCGAAGTATTGCCAGAAGAACGTCTTCTAAACTAGAAAATCTGTAAGTTTCAAACTACCGGTAGTAACTTCGCGTGGTGGTCTTACACGCTCCATTTTGACTGATACTACTGCGCAGGATGACAATCTTGATGGGCTCGGGTATGGCAAAGCCCAGGCAGAAAGGATATAACGACCAAAAGGTTGAAGGACGGGCTATGTCCACGGGTGCTCACGCCTGTTAATCTAAGGTTGTGGTGTATATTAGCAAGATTGATTGGAGTAACGGTCAGGGGCGCTATCTTAGCGCCCGGATCCCGCCCCACTTGCCGCCAAATTAAGCGCCTTACCGTCTTAGTGATCGCTTACTCGACCGTAGCATCTTCAATTCATGACGCACGGCTCACTGTTGTGTGCTATTGAAGAGTCTTCCCGTGTGATGGGGGCTGTGATAGGCGCTTGATCCTTGAACTGGACATAGGTGGCAAAGTGTCAGGCTTGCGGCGTAGACGGTGAGAGACCTCTATTTAGACTCGACTAGAGCCGCCTCCATGGCAACACCCAAGATCACTAATAGTCAGAATAAACTCCATGGATCCCGATTTTCAAGCGTCGGAGGTTGATGCAGCTATAACGGGCGGTAAGTGCTCCTCATTTCGAGGCCCAAGTTGGCACGGTCCCACTTCACTCGTTCAAGCAACGGAAAACGCATTTCTACTTTGCAATACTACTTAAGAGAAACAGTTCTCAAAGCTTTTTTGCTAGCATAATTGGACTGACTGTGAACCCTAGAGATCCCCGTGTTTGAGCGACCTGTGAGCATTAGTTATCATGGATCCTCAGCCTGGGCAAAAAGCTACAGAATCGATACCACTGATGCTCATGGAGGCAACGAGACTTACTTCATGAAGGTGAAGGAGAACATTCTTAATCATATGGGCCGATAACTGACACATTTCCTCATTGCAGGTGTCCAGAGGCCACCATGGCTTGGCCGCGCTCATAGGTGAATATGAATCAACGTCAGCAATACATGCTGTCGTTGGAGACTATGCCCCAAAGCCAATTGCGTGGGGATCCTTCACGAAGATTGCTGATGCGCATTACTATGTCTGCAAGTTCTATGAGCTAGCAGACGAACTTCCCGAGCCCATTGAGTTTTGCGAAACCGTTGCGAATCTCCATACTCGCAGCCAGTCACCTAACGGGAAGTTCGGCTTCCACGTGGTGACATACAACGGCAACTTACCACAGAATAACAATTGGGTGGATACATGGGAAGAATTCTTCACTGTTGGGTTCAAGCATATGCTGGATATAAATGTCGAGCGCGGTGGACCATGGAAAGAGATGGAAGAACTCAAGCCTGCCATGATCACAAAGGTCATTCCCAGACTGCTTAGGCCTCTGGAATTGAACGGACGTATAGTGAAGCCTTCGCTCGTGCATGGAGACTTGTGGTGCGGAAACACCGCTATCGACACGATGACAGACAAACCTCTGATATATGATCCTGCAAGCTTCTATGCCCACAATGAGTGTAAGCCGCTCACCTACACCTACCTCAATGTTCTACAATCTGACTGTCTAAGACGAGCTGGGTAACTGGCGCCCTGAACGTAATAAATTCTCGCGCAGCTATTTTACGGCATACCATTCCCATGTACCCAAATCGTATCCTGAGAACGATTACGACGATCGGAATGCTTTATACTCCCTGTAAGAATTCCTCCTTTCAATTAGGTTCTGCAAAAAATATTGAAGAGAACAGTCGTTTCAACTTGCAAGCTGCTGCGCTATTTCCAGACGTTAAAGATTTTCGGAAGATGGCCGTTGAACAGATGCAGAAGATGGTTGAGAAGTTCCCTGGGGGATTTGATGACTACAAGGAAGAGTAACAATGGCATATTACGAGAACACTGCAGAGAATAGTGGTTGTATTGTTGAAAGAGGCTCGCCACGAATGGATCTATCTAAACATTTGAACGCATTTGTTTTGTTCTATATCTGCGCAGGTTCCGCACCCAGAATGCACTTCGGCATCACTCAGTCAACGAGCACTTTTGGTCATGTCATGCAGTGAAAAAATTTCGAGTCTTCATAATGTGGAAGCGAACCCGCCGATCCCGTATATGATAGCGCGTCGTCGTGCCAAATTACAAGAGTACGAGGTTCGGTTCGACATCTGGTAATGACAGTACCCGGCACATATGAATCCAGTAATCCTTTTCGCTTCGCTGTTTGTTGAAGGATTGTAACTGCAGATTACGTTTTGGACAATAAGTTATTCTGGGCATGGGGAACGGCCTGCCGCTGCTGTGCCTCTTCTTTGTCTTGCTGCTTTTATCGTGTCATTGAATCCTGGCGCTTAAATGTTGCCTAGTGGACTGCTCACTCCTGAAGTGGTCGTGATTGTGGACCAATTATCTATTACCTCGAAGAGTCTCCGTTGTAGAAGGGTGCAGTTTCAGATACCATACATGGTGAGTAGCTGACCGGTTGTCAGTCTATAGATGCAGGAGCCAGATATCAGCCCTCTGTTACTTCGTTATTCTGTCTCCAATTTCTGAACAGGATTACTAAGTGGTCTTTAGCTACTAGAAGCAGTTAAACTGAGGGACAGTATGTCGCATAGTCATGTTTAGGCAGAATACCAGTATACTAGTGGTCAACTGGGTGGCTATTAACCCATCTCTACTGTTTGTCACGAATGGTGGAGACAGTCAATCGTCTAAAGGATCACAGAACCATCTCGATCCCTAATTAATTCCATGGATGTGTCTATTTCCAAAAATACTCGAAATCAACCGGATGATATAAGGTTTGCTTTGATTTTAGACTAATAAATAAGAACTCGGCTAGACGTTGCCAATTGTGGTGATAATTATATCACCCATGCATTAACGCGACGTTACTTTATCGTAAAGTCACTCTCTGTGCCCCTCTTTTGTGTTGGATGACTTCGTCTATGCAGATTCCTATATCTTGTAATGACCAATCAGTTGATTCCTGCAAATCAGTAAGTTACCGGAGCCTCTGGTTTCCACATATCCATACACTCTCATCATGTTCGTAATGTCGTGGTTAAACTCCTCTCTTACCAAGGCTCTACCCTTAGGCCACTGTAGCTTGGAAACCATAGCCTTGTCAAATTTTTTGTTCCTGCAGCTAGAGTCATAAGACTTGTGGGAGTTGACATCGCCACTGAACGCTACCAAGTTGAAGGCCTTGCCTACGTCTCCGACCTGTACCAACCCCAGGCCGTATTTCAACACTATCCTGTTGTCTCTATCTGTGGTTGCGAAGGCATCGCCGAGGAAGCTCCCCTTCACCGCGGTTATGGCTTCAAAAACCAGCGAAAACGGAGCGACTATCATGCACCCGTAATTTACACAGATATCGCAAGAAATATTCGCCGTGATTTCGTTCTCGAGCCGGGAATCGCAGCCGGTTATGTCTCCCATCCTGTAGGTCATCGACATGTTATAGGTTCTGAAGTAATGGCGGTCCAGGTTTTCCCAAAATGTGCCCCTCACACATCCGTCTATCCACCCGGTAGGTTTCGCACTGGGGTCGCTAATGTGCCAATTTGGTTGGAGCTTGCGGAGCAGTCTCTTCTTGTACTCGATGACATTGCAACTGGGGTCCATGATTTTTCCTAAGATCGTCGCACATTGCACCAGTACCCTACCTGTCTCGCTCCAATTCACATTTTCGGGTTTATTGTTTGTGGGTATCAGCCTCCTTCTGATGTATCCGATTTTTCCCCCGCAGTTACAGCCCTTGAAAATGAACTGGAAGCCTTTATTCTCTCGACTCAGCGTGATTTTCATGTACTTCTGAGGTGACCCGATAATGCTGGTCATTGCCATAGTCTTCGCCCGACCATTTTTCTTCAGGCGTCCCAAATCCACTACCCCCGCGAAGCAGTCCGTGGTCATGAGTCTGTCATAATTGGCTACTACTGGTATCCAGTCCCACTCCCCTCTCTCTCTGCTGCTTATCGCGAGCTTGGTCCACCCGTGCCCCGTTTAGATGGACAATTGTTTGAAGAAAGCGAACGAGATTTTCTCGATATCTTCACCCGCCATCTCTCTCTCTATCTCATCTTGCGTGAACAGCCCACTAAAGACACCTAAAAGTCCCCTGAAGATGTCTGCCCTAGCGTCTACGGCCAGGCCTATCCAGGCGTTGAGCGTTCCTATGCAAGATATACTTTGGTCATTTATTCCCCACATCGTTATTGTTGGTATCACATGATTTCTCAGCGTTGATATCACGTGATTTCCCCGCTCTGGCGGCAGTCACATGATCAGCTTTCTGAGTCAAGGATCCTCAAGGATCCTCGTATCTTAGAACCTTAAGAATATCATCACCACACAAGCAGGACACTAATACTACAGTATTGGAGCCCACTGCTACGTGGTAATACATTCAACCAGTCAATTACCTCTACTGTGACTGTGAATAACCTTGGGGTTACCAACACTAATTAGTTTCTTTTTGTTTAGGACTCAAGTCTTTGCGCACCAAACAGATCAAACCCCACGCTATTCACCCTTAACACAGTCTTAAGGACCCCCATAGTTTCTACAACTTTAAGAAACACCCCTCCAACCATCTGCGACCGCGCAGAATCACACCTCAACCTCCCCTCCAAACCTAACAAGATTTGAAACACCCCTCCACAAATCTCCACCCCTCACAAATCTCCACCCCTTCGCAAAGATGACGACTAAGAAGATAACAACTAAATACAAGGAGATAAAGACAAAATAGAAAGATAGCATTAAGATTAATAATAATACAACTAAGGAACAGGTAAATAGATACATAACCTAGAAGTACTTGCAATATAAGACAGCTATAGACAGAGATCTATAGGAATGCTATTAGGAGGACTTCAACACGTTTACAGAAGAGGCCTTCACTCTTATTAAAAAACGCAACCTCTAGGAGTTAAAGTTATATCTACAAAGCAGAGGCGTACACGTACCTCCAAACAATAAGAATACCACAATTAGAGCATTACTAGTCCAACTTGCTTATAAGGACAAACAACACAAGTAGTTAGACAAAGAGATTAACCTTACACTTAAGCAGGGCGTTAAATTTAAGTCCAAGCTACTATTAAGAAGGATCTCTAGTACAACTATTAAGCGTGTCCTACAGCAATCTTAAAACGCACAGCAACCTTCCCCCTAGCATCACCTCTAAGAACCTCTAGTTTACGTACAACCACCTATAAATTAGGGACCTGTACAGGGCTATAGCAGGAATCTCGCAAACCTATTAAAGATATACACAGACAAGTTTAAATACAGCAGAACAGGAGACAGCCTAGACTAGAAGCTAACTATCTTCTACAAAACCTGCAATTGTGCAGACGTACCCTAAGAAGCTTACCTCAAGGCATTTCCTACTATGCTAAAGGAAATAGCTGCAAGCCACTTCTACAACACTAATATAGCTTAGAAATGTGGATACAACTTTTAGAGAGTCTGTAGACATCTTCAAAACTTCTTTAAGGGTCCTAGCTTCTATTGCAAGAATCTAGATAAGTAGAACAATGTCTCTCTTTCTAGTACTATTACAGAAAACTTAGGGAAGCCAATTAGCAACTGCCTTAAGCTGTTTATTTTAAAGCTACTGCTGTTGCAACATAGTCTTAAACCCAACCTGCGCACTAACAGTTTCCTCCACAACAAGCTTGTTACTAGTTGCCAAGGTATTCTAGCCTATTAATACGCAGTATTAGATCTACTAGAAGGAGTAGGACCCTTAATTAGCAAGATCTAATTATTAATTATAGCGTATAAGAAGGAGACCCCTAAACTAGTCCAAGCCTACTTTACAGACTGCTAATACCACAAGGATAACAATTAGGAACACTATAACTAAGGCCAAACTCACAGACATAGACCTCCAGGACAATACTTTATCTGCAGCAAGGAGGACTGCCGCTTATAGAAGCACACAGACAAGGAGCAAGACAAGGCTAAAGCTAAATTTAAGGCCAAGTTTCCTCTACATTATACAAATTCTAGTTGTTTCCCTCAAAGAGTTAGACAGCACATTGCAGACGTCAAGGACCGCAATCTAGACAGTAACTCTAATCTAGACAAATCTTTCAACACACTTGTACTTAACATGGAGGATGACAACTTCCGCAAAGTTGTTATACGAGGTGAACACTTACTGGGTCCGGTCCGTACTAAGGCGGTGCGTAAGCGTAGGTGTCGTAGGATTATTCTGTGAGGTTCGAAGACGATGATATAAGACAGAGGGGTGGTAAATCCAATCAATAAATTGACTAACTAACTTGCTGTATCAATCTGGGTAAGAGACGAGTGAAGTTATTTGAGTTGACTACAAAGAGCAAACATAACATAGGAAACTGTCCTCCTTATATATTTCCTCTTTGACCATGGAATCCCG